>CM017805.1:28960921-29029655 GCA_008086715.1 Sitobion miscanthi | reverse complement strand
TTTGGATTAGCTTTAACTTTCTACAGTTCAAATACAAGAATGTGAAAATATATACTCTACAAGTGGCCACGAATCAACGATGGACGTAGATGTGTCAATAACTCTGTGATACGCAGTACCCAACAGATGTTCAAGGTTTATAGATAATATTATGTGTGGTTTTTGTAGCAATGGTTGGGAATGTTTACAATCTGTTATCAATATTATAGTATTTAATAGATAGAAGATTGATAACATCGATTTGTAAACATTGCCCAACCCTATAGGTTAGGGTATAGGATGATTGGATTCAAGTATGGTCTCCGAATAGGACATCTACGTGGACTCATGGCTTAAATATATAAGGTTAAAGCTAATCCAAACTGACAATGTATGATGGTTCGAATTGGATTCTGTGTTACAACAGCGGACGCGCTGAGAAATTCGATGAAGCCAATGATACTGAAAGTAGGTGTTACAACCGTTAAATTCATTAAAACTTATTAGTTTGTACAATAGTACAATCCATGTACAAATATATAAGCAATTATTATGTATATTACCTAATAATTATTTCATGGTCCCTTCAATACTGATATAAATCATTTTTATTGCAAGTCTACTTTATAATGGCAAAGTTGCTACTTTTACATTCTATACAAATTCGATAGCTTTTATCAATAGGATAAAGTATTCAGGTGATCCCCCTGTAAATTAAATGTACGTTTTCAACCTTTTAATAATAAGTCACCTCACAAGTTTTTTTTTTTTCGTTGAATGAATACATTCTTGCGTATATTTTCCAGGTAATCCTTTTGTTCATAACGCCTACAAGGGATGGTCATGCTGTAAAAAGGAATCTACCGATTTTACCAAATTTCTTAATATAAAGGTAATTCTTTATTTGACACTATTATTACTATACCTTATTACATTAATATTACCTATGCATTTAAATATTTATATGTTTAAGGGCTGCAAAAAGGGTTACCAGAACAGTAAAAGCCAAAAGAACCCGACAAGCATGACTTCATTGAATATCAAGCCCCAAAACCTGTTTCGTTACCCAGACCGTCTGCTAATTTCCATATTAAATGTTAAACCGACTATATCCTCTACTTACTTACAACAAAGGACGGCTACTTCTATAAACAATTCCAATAGAAACTATACAAATAGTTTAACTGATATTTGAATTGGTACTATGGTAAAAAAACAATGGATGCAAACAGGTCTTTTCAATTTATGTTCTATTTAAAAAATGTTTAAACATTGTCATAATAACAAAATCAAAATATCATAGGCCTATATAGGCCAAAATATTCAATGATTTTTTATATGAGTTTCAGAAAATTCAAAGACATACCAACTGCCGTTTTAGACTGGCATCAGAGTGGACCCTGGGTTGTAACATCAATCTTTGCCAAGAAATATGACCCAAACAATTCTTTTGTGAAATTGTCTCCAGTAAAACTGTCTGTGGAACTATACTTCCCTTTGACAATTCTGTGTTTTCTAAAAACATGGAACTTTATGGGGTATTTATTTTACATTTTCAGTCTCAAAATAAAATATTTAATTTACGCTAATTGAATTTTTAGATTGTCGACGTTAATGCAAGTTGTGTATCCAAATAAAAAGTTTAAATAAAACTTAAAAAAGCAGAAGCAGTGTCATGGGGTGTATTGGAAAATTGAAAACATTCAAACGGTACAAAACAAACTTTTAATTCAGGAACAAATGATAAACATAAGAAATTAAAATGTCTTTTTTGAAAGTGTTGACTTTGGTGCATTGAAATATATAGTAGTATAAGTATTGAAAATTTCACAATTTTAACTAAATCATAGGTATACAAATATATTCATCAGTAAATTATTTAGCTAAAAATATTTAAACGAGAACAAAAATTTCAGGTACCAAATTTACAGTTTTGTTACAAATAATAACTTTAAATTTAATGATTTTATATGTTCAATTTCATTTCTTTGAGATGATTATCTAATGTCATTTAGAGTTATATGTATAATAAAAATATGCTGATATTACACAAATAAACTACTTAAAAATACTTCACTATTATGGAAATTGAAAACGGGTAATATTATACTAATATAGGAATTTAAGTCTAATAAATCTTTTATATATTCGCCTTCTCACCCTTAGACCGTATCTAATATAGATACAATTCCCATAGTCCATTGTCCATAAACAACATATATACTAAAATAGTAAATAGAATAAATAGATACGTTTCATTAACCATCTCATTTTAAGCATATTATAGGTGATAATATTAACTATAAAATGTGAAAAAATACTAAAAATCAATTTAACTCAAGTTAAAATGTTGTTTAAGTTAGGTAATAAGTTTTTATTTTGTTTAAATATTATTAAGATATTTATATTATATAATATAGTTTTATTCTTTAAATATATATTTTTGACTTTGTTTATAAAGTAGTTATATTTATACATAATTATGCTTATCGTTTTAAAAGATATAATTAATTGAACATAAGTCATCCATATTATAACCTTGTAAGTTTCAATCATCTCACCTATATGGCTATATAGTCAAAATTCATAAATCATAATTTATTTTAATTCAATTTTATTTTTAAACCAAACTTTTTTCTTTCTATAATTAAAGTGATAACATGTATTCCTATTTAATAATGTTAAATAATATAGTTAACTATTATCGGAATAGAAAATAATTATAATTGATTTTAATTTTTCTGGGATATACTATCATCTTGTTTTTGTACTCGTAGAGTATATATTTTCACATACTTCTATATAAACAATTAAAAGTTAAAGCTAATCCAAACCGATTGTAATCATTGTAATTCTGAAAATAATTGTTCTAAAATTTTTTAGGATTAACATTTTCCTAACTATTAATTTAGACGATATTTAAACATTCAGTATTATAATTTTTACTTTAATTTGTGAACTATGTATAACTTAAAGCAAATTTTAGAACAATTATTTTCAGATTTACAATGAAAAAAACTGAAAGTTGCACGTATTTTGATTTGCTGTAACTTGGTCAATTTTGGACTTAGAAAGTTGGTTTAACTACCAAAATGCATTAAAAAATTATGCAAAAAAATTAGTAGTTAAAATAGGTGGTTGTCATTTAAGAAAAAAGAGTTGTATTACGCATGCGCAAGTCTAATTAAGTTAAAAAAATTCATAGGCCATCAAAAAGTGTATTGTTATGTCATAACAACCAAATAAAAAACAGAATTCAAATTGTATTGCCCTACTCAAAGATATTGAGTGTTCTCAATTAGCAATTACACACTGTATTACATATTTTGTATTTTCATTGGGACAAGAAAAATTTTCACAAATTATGATTACATCTATAAAAGTTTAGCACTGCATGAAATAATTTATCATGCCTAGACATTTTGGTAGTATATTTAAACAGACAAAATGTAAATATTTCTTAATGCATATACACGCTTCAAAATAAAAATATGACACCCAATAAACTGATCCTGTACAAATTATTTTTATAACTGTTTATGTAACTGTTTATGTAACTAATTATTTTTTTATTTTTATTTCCAAAATTGTAATATGTTTTATGCATTTTTAGGAAGTAATATAAAATTTAGCTACATATTTTACATATATATTTAATTGCATATTTCAATAATTTTGACCTCATATTTCGACTATTTTTAGTGCAACAAATCACGAACTCTAATTGTCATTGTAGTTGTACCTATATTGCCGTTATAAAGGTGTATTACAACAAAGCCTGATTTAAAAATGATAAACTTAAAGTTGATTAGGTAATTATTATTAGTTATCATAGGCTTTCAACTATGAGCTAAAGTAAAATGAAAAATATAATACTGAATAAAAGAGAATGAAGATACTATTTAAAGTATTTTGAATTTTATAGTGTTATCCATGATAAATTACATATCATTAAGTAATTTTTCGACAGTATCATTGAGTATATCAGAATATTAACGGTTTTGATAAGCCTAAGCATCCAAAATTTCATCTTTTTCATTTTCTTCAGTGCTTTCATGACTACTTCGATGATTTTAAAACTTTTCTTGAAATGCAGCCTCCATTGAATTCATCATTCAACTGACTGAAAAAATGAAAGTTATTATTAAAAACTAAAAATAATACATTCATGGTTTCAGCCAAGAATTAATTGGTATAGCTAAGGATTGAAAATATTAAACAAGATTTATCTTAGGAAGTTCATACTTTTCCCAAAATATCTAAAAAAAAATATATTATCACAGTAATTTTATCATGTATATTTTAAGTTCAAATTTGGACGAAATTATATATTTAAACAAAGAATAATGATTTTAGTTATTTTGTTAAAATGTAAAGGTATTATTCGTAAATACTCGAAACTTTTAAATTATGTATATTATTCAATTTATTATATTTTATAATATTTTATACACTCATAAAAGTTTTTAAATTCAATTTTTTTTTTTTAAATAATTCATCCTGTTGATCTACTTGACCACCTTTTTTTATAATTAATTGTAATGGGTATTTTTTTATTTTAATTGTACTAAAACTTAAATTGCTATTTACTTATACAATATAAACATTTTAACAGACAAATAGCTAGACAAGATAGTGTAAAAAAATTTTCATAGTTGGCTAAACTATCAACTTTGCATGTTTTTACATTTTTAAGTTTCTTGGGGATATAAGTCCCAAACCCTGGTCAGCCTTTCACCTTACAAACTGATTTTTTTTAGTTGATTTATTACGTTTTACTTTATTTTTTGTGATAGCCGTACCATCTATTTTTCATCTATGGCATCTATGATAAATGTTATCCACTAAAAGAAATTTCACCATATATATTCATTATTCACATTTCCAACATTAACTTTTATCGTACAGATTTGTACAGGATATATTAAAGAAAACAATTTAAGTTATTTGTTATTTATTTTGTTGTTTGTGATTTAAATTGTCATATTTTTACAAATATTTGTTAAGTAGATTATTGAGATAGGGTAACTTGCAATTATTATCATTTAAGTGTTCTATTAAATAAGTTAATGAATGTGAAATTATTTTTAATTACATAAACCAGATTAATCATTAATATAGAACCAAAATTGCGAACTAGAAAGCAGTTTTAAGTTGAATTAAATCATTAAGATCTAGATTGATCAAGAAAAAATGGTGATATCTTTTTGCTAGATCACATAAAATAATAAGCTTAATTTGCCACTGAATAAGATTAGTTTATTCGGTGTCATATTTTTATTTTGAGGCGTATATATACATTGAGAAATATTTACATTTGGTCTATTAAAATATACTACCAAAATTTCAAGGTATGATAAATAAATTACATACGATGCTAAACTATTACAAATGTACCTAATGTTCATAAATTTAGAAAAAAAATACTATTATAGGTACTGTTGCCTATTGGAAACGGACAAATTAAAATATTTAAACGAACAATTAATTATCTTACTAAATGTTATAAATAAGAATTTTTTTTAGATATAAGTTATTTATTAACATGCTGTTTTAAATTTGTTAGTAAAAATATATATTAGGGCACGCAAATATTATTATGATGTATTATTATTAAATGTATAAACAATTTTCTGAATTGCCTGGGTCAAATAATTGTATCTATGGTGTATAACTCTAATATATGGCATGCAATTCATAAGCACTAAAATTAATTAGATTAATTTAATTACATTGCGACAAACGGTTTTGTCGTTATTTTTTATGCTACTGTTTTTATTATTTTTAGAACATTCGAGGTCCAATAGTGGTTAAGTATTTTTTCCTTGTTAAATTTAAAACTTTACAGTTAGATATTATAATAGAGTAAAAACTATTTATTATTTTAAAAATTAAGCGTAGGTATTTACTTTTTTTTATTTATCGCCCTTTTAATTGGTTTGATACATCGAAGTCGATAGGACTTCGTTCAGAATCAACTTTTCCATAGTAACGTGACAGCAAAAATATATAACATTCAAATCTATTATGTTAAATAATTAACATGTTCATTAATATATTTAAATTAAACTAGAAAGAAACTATTGTATTTATATTTTATTCTTCAAATATAAATTGACAGGGCCGATCCTGGTGGTCTCACCGGGCCACGCAAATTATGTATTCTGAATATCACATTATCTATAAATTAATAATAATAATATTTTTTCAATATTACGAAAATTAGACGTTCTTAGGAAACTGGTTGTTATCGACAAAAATCAAAACAGTAACAATATTATACATACCATTTAGTTTAGGTACACATTGTTATTGGTTTGAAAATACTCAAAAATATTTGGTATTCTTAATTTAATAACAATTTAACACCATCAATACAGTGACTCACTAGTTACCTACTATACAGCAGAGTGACATCCACTTACCTACCAGCTTTTTTTTTTTAAATTAATGTATTCACATGGTATATTATATTATTATTATTATTATATAAATTATTATATTATTTTTATTTATTACAATTATTTTTTAATAAACTATTATTATATGAATCATGAGAGAAAATGGTTCAAAAATGATCAGAATAAAACATGATTTCAAGACATTTAATATTATAACTTTAATTAGATGTCACTAACAATAAATTGCAAGTCAATAAAAAAAAAAAAATGTTTTTACAATAAATATAAAATATTATTGATACATATTATACCTAATATTATACATTTATTAATAATTGTTAATAACATTTAAAAAATATATACACATGCATAAAAATATGAAATCATAATCAATATTACCTATTCCAAGTACTCTAGATCTGATTCTTCATTATCACTACAATCGATACCATCGGGCAATAAGGTTAAAAATATTGGTTCCATGAAGGCGTCCCGAAGGATTTCCTTTTGGTTATCCAAATCTTGCATATGTTCTGCCTGTCTTACACACTTATCCCAATCATCTGTTGTTACCGCATCTAACGCTTCGTGGATAAGACGCTCGATATCATCCATATTGAACGCTTTTTTGTTTTTCACTACTTCACTCACTTGGGCCAATATGAGTTCAATCGCGTTGTATTGGCAGTGATATGGAGGTAGGCGGATTACTTTATGGCCATTTTCTAACGCAATTTGGTCAAGCAAGTAATTTTTTTCGTGCGGAATAAAGGCTTTAACTTTTTGGCGAAGTTCCGCTAACGTTTCGAGCGGATGAAATTCAGTATTTTTTTCTGTCAACCATTTTTGTAAGTCATTTTTCCCCCAATTGCTCCTTGGGTAGTTTTCCGTCAACGTGGAATGATATGACGCATTATCCATGACTATAACTGATGGCTCTTCGAGATTATTTATTAGTTCGATAAACCATTTTTTAAATATTTCGACATACGATTGGCTATTGAAGTCGGCGGTTTTGCCTATATTACTACGGAAAACTAGTTTTGACCCTTGAATAAATCCGTAACGAGTACTTCCAGCAATGCACACGAAAAGCCGATCTTCTCTTCCCGTCGGTACTTTCATTTCTTTACCAACTTTATTTTGCCATGTTATTGACCCCGAATGGTTTTGGATAACCCATGTTTCGTCAACATAAACGATAGGGCGAACATCTTTCACCTCGCGCGTTCTACAAATTTCTCTAAGAAATTTGCATTGAAGTGCAACAATGTCGTTTCGCTCCATCAACAATGTTCGGCCATTATTACACTTTTTGGTAGAAAATTTCAAACTTTTCAACAGCATTTGCATCGAACGTAAGCATCCAGTGTAATTGATTTTTTGTTGTAAAGCATTTAATACAATTTTCGCATTTGGGAACTCACCTTGATCGTACAACTCGTACACAGTTCTTCTAACGACATCCGAATCAAAATCGCCGAGCTCTGATACAGTTTTTGCACGTTTGTAGCCTTTGCGCGGAGACTTGAATGATACAACTGACTTTGATTCGTCAGCCTTATTTTTTGAAAGTCTTGCTTCAGAGCAAATACGCCTGACAGTGCGCTCTGACAATCCACAAGCTTCAGCGGTACGTATTTGAGCCTGTTTAAAGAAATCGGCAGTTAAGTCCGGTTTTGATGGCAGTTGTTTTAAAAATGCATAAACATTATATACAATTTTTTTACTCTGGCTGCGAGTATCGTTAAAAGGCATTTTTAATAAATCTAAGAACACAGATATATTCAAACACAAGATAAAATAAACGAATATTCACGGAACAACACGCGTATTATATAATATTGTGTTAACTACAAATGCCTGTAACAGAATGCACAAAATGAACAGCCGTACCAACTATATACACTATAAACGTGCTACGATCCGTCCATAATACATTTCAGTTGTCCAACAGTTTAGGATAGGTAGGTACCTAAACTGTAAATCGAAGGAGAGGTCACATAATAAACACAATATGCCTATTGTGTAGGTATACGTCGTAGCGTCTCGGTGCAGTTTGAGAACCCGTGGCTAACGGCTGGGCTATGGTGTGTGAGTAACGAGGGCCACCGGTCACTTTTCGTGTCGCTGATTGTACGTAACATCAATATCTTCACCTTATACCTCCGTTCAGTGTTAATCTTTCTTTCTAGATATAATGTTAGTATAGGTACCAATGATGGACAAAGTTTTTATTGTAAACGAAATAATACCTATATACCACATAAAACGATATATTATCATGCAGTTGATTTTATATTAACAAGACATGCTTTACCATCTAAATTCACTTTGTTTCATCAAACCTATTCTACCATATTAAGTCTAGATACACATTTGTTTTGTATATTTAATTCGATTAAATTTATAAACCGTTATCTATGCGACTATATGTACTTTTGACCATGAACCATCTGTATTATACAGGTTGTAATAGGGGGACCTGACTATGGTTCTAATCAATATATATTATCTATTTATTTTTTAATATATATAATTAATTGACTCTTAAGCTATACGTAGTATTATTTTTATTGTTTAATACTGAAACAATCAAAGTAACCAATTTGTAATTCCAGCATTATAGTTTATTTCGATAATTTGAATTACAAATATGTTATGTAAAATATATTCGTTGAAATTTAAACTAAGTGTATGTCCGTATTAGGTTTATAAAAAATGAAAAATTCCTGTAATTACTTAGTAAATATATAATTTATAAATTTAACATGGACATTTATTATAGTTCAAATTTTAACAAATATGTTAAACATAATAATATATTTTAAATTGTTTATTTTAACGTAAAATAACAATTTTATTTATCCCCAATTTAAGATTAAGTATACTTACAAGATTACAATAGAGCTTACTTTAATTTTCTGGATTGCGCTTATTGTGCACAAAACACTCATATATAGTTCAAGATAAGGAAAAAATGAAAACTTTATCTATATTACTGATGTAAAGGTCTAGTTATAAAGGTATTTATTTACCACTTTTTCAAAATACATTTAAAATCTACCTACATATAGTGTTAAATAAATTACGTTTCTCATTACATTAGATATTTTTATTTAAATTACATTTGTGTTACTCGACATTGTCTTTATTACGTTTATTTATTTTGTTATTCAAAAAGTTATGCATTACAAATAACGTTAGTTTTTAAAAAAATAATTACAAAATCAATCCATAATGGATAATGGAGTAGGTACATCGTAAATGTCTTAATGTGCGACATACTAGGGAAATGTATCGATACGCATCTAAATTTTCTACACATTTCTAAATAATATTTATTGTATTTATTATATTTTTAATGTAATTCAAAATAATCTAAAAGATATACTCTCAATCCCTAACACAAGCTTATGAAAAAATAATGAAAATGATTACAAATAAATATAATATTTGTTTCCTCCTTTATTAAACGCTGTCGACTCATTTATTTCTATGTAATGTTTTGTGAAGACACGCAAGTATAATATTGTTACAAAAAACAAACGTTGCTGAGTTCGACATCAGAATCTCGGATATACTACACTTAAAAGTAAAAATAAGGTCATAAATGTGTTAATAACGAGTTTTAAGATTTAAGATTAAAAAAACATACAAAATGTATAGTGTATACACAATAAATAGTAGGTAAGTCATTCTGTGCTGCGATTTTAATTCATAATGAAACAAAAAATTTTAGCAAATGTACAATTGTACGTAAGTAGGTAGGTAGTAATGGAGCTACATACCAATTAAATGCTTTACACATTTTTACAACATTCAATAAAAAAGCTGAAAATATTGTTTGAAACGTTTTTTTTTATGTAATTTAGGTGTTTAAAATGTTGTGACAACGAATTGTGGCACAAAATTCTATATTGCAATAATAACTTTTGGCAATATTGTTTATTTAAGTTTATCAATATTTTGAAAATACTGCCCAAATATTTGTTAATGTTTTTTTTTTTTTTAAGTTGCATAGATAGCTTGCATAATAAATTTTACAAAAATGAATTGTCATCTCATATATTATATTGGGTTAGAATTTAATCATTAAATTACATTATGCGACTTTAATTAAGTAAATTAAATTATTAATAGAAACATATATTTATAAAAAGAGTAATGTGTTTAAAATTTAAAAATAATGAATATAAAATAATATACTATTGTTAATAATTTTTACTCGACTTTTAAAGTTAAATAAATTTATATAAAGAAATCAAACAACAAATATATTTTAAGACATAAACACAATTTATGGATAATATACTTATATATTATGTACAATTTTAATTTGCACACATATAAAACATATTAATTACTTTTCAATTAAAGCAAAATAAAAAAAAAAACATACAAGCTTACAATATAGATGAATTATTATGTTCAAACAAAAAGTATATTTTAAAACTATATACATAATTTGTATATTATATTTAATAAATATTATCTAAATACCTTTAAAATTAAAACACCAATTAGCTTATAATATATAGCTAATTTATATTCAAACACAGTAAATATCTTTAAAAACAATAAGCATTATTTTTACATAATAATTATGAATAATATATATAGTATTATTATGCATACACAAATAATATATATAAATATAAATAACTTAATAAAGAAAGCCAAAAATCATATTTTTAAAGAATAAAGCTATTATACATAATATAAATATCTTAGTAATATTGAAATAAAATAAAAACTTATTGCCTAACTTTTACAACATTTTAATTTTGAGTTTAAGAATTAAATTAAAAAAATAATGAAAAAACTTGTGGCAAAGTGAAACTTTAAGGCCCCTGATTTATATTTATCGATTTATCAGAGCCTCCATAATAAAAATTGGTTTTTAGTATTTTTTCACATTTCATAATTGTTATTATCACCTATATTTTATAATAAACATCTACATATAAGCGTGTAGCTTAAAATGAGATGGTTATACTATAATTATACTGTAGTCTTAAAAGTTATTGTTAATAGCCTATGGAGTACCTTTATTACATTATGAGTTATTGATTTAATAATATTATAAAATCATTACCATGGCTAAATAATAAATGGGGCCAAGAATAGTGTTCTAAAATATATACAACAACCAACAGCCTACTCATATTATAATTGTAACAGGGAGTTATGTTAAATCAATGTGAAAATAATTTTTTGTAATTACATTGTGATGGATCCACCATAAATGGGAACCTCGTCTATGTATAATTTAAAATATTATCAATTAATAATATAAAATATTATGTGTTACAGTGTTTACAGTCTTTTGAGTGTGAAGTATTGAAAACTATTTAGTTGAAAGTAGAGCGGTTGTGCCTGTTGTGTGTGTGTTATAATTTATAATAAATAATAACACAAATATAATATGATAATTTTAATTTTAATTAAACATATCTATATATTCTATTTACTATTTTAGTATACGTATTATTTATGGACAATGGACTAAGGCAGGGGTCATCAAATGGCGGCCCGCGGATGAATTTTGACCAATAAGGAGAAAAGAAGCAATTTAATACCTAATCATGAATTATATTAAAAACAAATTCATACCCCGACTCACCAGCGAACACTTTAAAATAATGATGAAGATAGCGACCACAAACCATAACCCCAACTTAAAGCAGCTAGTTGAGAGCAAGATCTGCCATTTATCACATTAAAAACATTAATTCATAATTGTTTCACTTATTTATTTAATGTAATTCTATTTTCATTAGTTATAGTTATATAATATGTGTATATTTTTTTATTAAGAAATAAAATAGTTTTGGCCAATCGGCATATGATAATAAATATCATGTACTTTGAATTTGTATGGCCAACGAGAATTTTCCAAATTCTTAATGTGGCCTGTGGAAAGTATTAATTAGTGACCCCTGGACTATGTTAATGGTATCTATATTTGTGACATTCTAAGGGCAAGAAAGAAAATTTATAAAAGATTTATTAGATATAAATTTCTATATTGGTATAGTATTACCTATTTTCTATTTACGTAAGCGTAAATTATTTTTAAGTAGTTTATATGTGTAATAATAGTTTTTTTTTTACTATACATATAACTTTAAATGACATTAGTGTATCATCTCAAAGAAATGAAATTGAACATATAAAATCATTGAATTTCGGTAAGTTATATTTTATGTTATTATTTATAATGAAACGGTCAATTTGGTACCTAGAATTTTTGTTATTTAAATATTTTTAGCTTAATAGTTTGCTGATGAATATGTTGTATACCTATAATTTGGTCGAAATTGGGAAATATTCAATACTTATACTACTATATACTTAAATACACCAAAGTCAACACTTTCAACAAAGACATTTTAATTTTTTATGTTCGTCAATTGTTCCTGAATTAAAAGTTTGTTTTGTACCATTTGAAAGTTTACGCTTTCGATATTCCAATACACCCCATGACACTGGTTCTGCTTTTTTAAGTTTTATTTCAACTTTTATAGGCAACATGGACACACAACTTGCATTCACGTCGACAATCTAAAAATTAAATTAGCGTAAATTAAATATTTTATTTAGTAACTGAAAATGTAAAACAAATACCCCATAAAGTTCCATGTTTTTAGAAAACACAGAATTGTCAAAAGGGAAGTATAGTTCCACAGACAGTTTTACTGGAGACAATTTCACAAAAGAATTGTTTGGGTCATATTTCTTGGCAAAGATTGATATGACAACCCAAGGTCCACTCTGATGCCAGTCTAAACGGCAGTTAGTATGTCCTTGCATTTTCTGAAACACATTTAAAAAATCATTGAATATTTTTTACTTTCATAACAAAAACAAAAATTACAGGAATTACCGTTTCTTTAATCCAGCAATGTTTTCCTTGAAAACACCCAACTTGTTCTAAAAATGCATGGAAATCTGACGTCTTCTTTTTACAACAAGACCAATATTTCATACCCTCATGGAATATAGGTGTACCGGGATGATGGTCACAAGAAATATTCCCTTTTCCAGCACCTTCATAGGCCTATAAAATTTTGATTTTGTGAATAAAGACAATGTTTATTAAATAAAACATAAATTGATAAGACCTGTTTGCATCCATTGTTTTTACACATAGTACCAATCGAAATATCAGTTAAACTATTTCCATTGTAATTGTTTATAGAAGTAGCCGTCCTTTGTTGTGAGTAAGTAGAGGATATGGCCGGTTTAATATTTATCAATGGCAAATTAGCTGACGGTCTAGGTAACGAAACAGGTTTTGGGGCTTGATATTCAATGACATCAAGCTTTTCGGGTTCTTTTGGCTTTTCATTGCTGTGGTAACCCTTTGTGCAGCCCTTAAACAAATAAATATTTAAACACATTTATAATATTAATGTAATTAAGTATAGTAATAATAGTGTCAAATATAATAATTACCTTTATATTAAGAAATTCAGTAAAATCGGTAGATTCCTTTTTACAGCACGACCATCCCTTGTAGGCGTTATGAAAAAAAGGGTTGCCTGGATGAAACACGCAAGAATCTATTCATGCAACAAAAAAATAAACTGTTAGGTGACTAATTATCAAACAGTTGAATATCTACATTGAATTAACAGGGAAATCACCTCAGTACTCTGTACTACTATCGATACGAGCTATCGACTTTTTATCAAATGTATAAGTTGCAACTTTGCTACAATAAAATATAGACTTACAGTAAAAAAGATTTATAACAGTATTGAAGGGACCATGAAATAAGTAAGTAGGTAAAATACATATTAATTGCTTTATATATTTGTCCAATGGATTGTACTATTGTACTAACTAATTAGTTTGAATGGATTATTCGGTTGTAGAACATACCTTCAGTATTATTGGCTTGATCGAATTGCTCAGCGCATCCGCGGTTGTAGCACAGATTCAAATTCGTACCATCACACATTGTTGGTTTGGATTAGTATTAACTTTTAATTATTTAAATTGAAGAATGTGAAAATATATATTTTATAAGTGGCCACGAATCGACGATAGACGTAGATATGTCAACAACTCTGTGATATGCAGTACACAAATGTTCGCCTATTATCAATTGTTAATGTATCACTATCATACTATCACACTATATCACGTTATCGATTATATTATATAAAATTTCATTTTTAAATATAAAATAATATTTTACATTATACATATTTTTCTTTGGTTTTACTATTTAACAACTGCTAAACACCGGGTTCTCAGCATACATTAAAGAATATTACCGTAGGTTTGCAGTGCGGATGGTGGCGGATTGCCGGATATCCATCGACACATCGTCTGTCGTGCGTCACTCGTAATATTTGCATTAACTTGATCGTTGCCTGTAGCTTACAACTTGCGCCTGGCTTCTGTTACCGTTTCTACCGGTTACTGAGTACCATCAACAGGCCAATACCGTACACGATAATACACTAATTCAGGCTACTGTCTTAAAATAGTGGCAAACAAATTGTTATCATTTCCACTTGCTGTACGGTATCATTTGCCAAGGGATCAGCGGCGTTTTCACTGTGTCTGCGGTGCATCGCTGTCCAGGGGATTTTTCTTTTTATCCATTTGTGTATGATGAACACTAGTGATGGGAACAATCGACTGATTTCGATAATCGAGAAGTAAGTAATCGAGAACTTATAACAATCGAGGGATTCACTCGAAAAAACCTCTCTGTCAATTTAGTATTTCATTTTCATTACTCAATAATGCGAGTGTCGAGTAACTTAGATTTAGAAAACTTAAGATTTTCATACTAAATTTTTAATATTAATACCTGATTTTACATGTTCAGGTATTCCTAATATTTCACTAATATCATCACTATAGTTTTGTTCTTGTATCAGAATCTCATAGTTCTCTCCATTTAGCATTACTATATTATTATTTTCATTATTTTGACTATTGTCAGGATAAGAATCACATTGATTTACCCATTCCTAGCCACAACAATATTATAATATCAAAAGATTATAATATTATTATAAAAAGTTAACATTTTCAGTTTAAAGAAGTTACAATAAGTTTCTATTGACCTGTACATAATTTGTTTTTGAAGTGTCAATCTCATAACAATGTTTTTCATTTTTATTTAACTTAGTTTTTTTGTTGTATTGACTTACATTTTCCTGGTCCTAATTAATAAAAAACAAAAATATTTGGTTGAAATTGAATCAGCGAAGTTACTTTTATTTTAAAATAAATTATTATTGTTCAAGTCTCTACCTATATAAGAAATAAATTATAATTCTCACCTTCAGATATTCTTGAGAAGTAGTATCAAACTCATGAATTAAATTGCGACGCATTTATATTAATATCTAAAATATAAATAATAATTGATCATAACTTTACTAAATTATGTCTACAAATAAAATATTATAATATTATGATATAAGTATACCTATAAAGTATTTTAGTTTACTTTTGAATAGATTACTTTAAATAATATTATTATTTAAACTAATATAAAATATATCATAAAATTCATAACAATTTAGGTACTTACTTCGTGCCAAATTTAAAAGTTGTGCCGTTCTTTTGGAAGTCATCTTGCTAATACGAAGTATTATAACAATAAAATATTAAATAACTTATTATAAACAAACAATTACATCAAAAAACAAAATACACATCATACAAAATATTATAATAATAATATTATCTACTAGATATTATCTAGTATAAAATTGACTTATACCCTTTTTCACAAACTTTTTTCAACACTTTTTGAATTATGCCTTATCACATATGCAATTTACTCTATATTTAAAACAGATGGACTGTTTTCAGTGCCACCATTAGATCCGACATGAAATTTCCTACAAAATTGATTCATAATGTCAAAATGACAAAAAAATGACTTATACCCTTTTTCCCGAACACCGTCCAAATATACTAGCTGATCCCGTGCACTTCGTTTCCATTAAATTAACCAATTCTATATGACTCAAACTTTGTTCAATTCGTTATTTAATATTCGGTGTACTTATGATGTTCAAAGTTTATCTTAAATTTTCTATTGCCTTTAATAAAAATTCTGATTCGCAGCAGTATATTATCAGGCAATATACCTGCGGTAGATACTAGATCGTGAACCCCGTGCTGTTTTTACGTAACTTTATAATTTAACACTTAAGTATCAAAGTCATACCAAGTATGTCACTGAACTCCTAAACGGCAGAAAAAATTGTGAACGCCTAGTCTGTGGACCATTATTTCCTCCTCGTCCACGAAGAAATGGCATTGTTTTATGTACGTTACTTATATGTGAGTATAATACGCTCAATATTTACAAAATTGCGATACATTTAATATCAAAACACAGCGTACAAAACAATTAATTGCATTGGATGAATACACTGATTTCACGAAAACCAATTATATTATTATTATAATTGTTTTAAAACCCATGGCAACCATTTATAAACAAAAGTTTCCACCGTAAATCTCTAAATCCCCTGGTTGGATCTAGGGGTATGATTTGTGAATTTAAACAATCCGGGGCGTCACCCAAACGCATACAAAAAACTTCATTAAAATCGATCCAACTGTATAGGAGGAGTTCAACCACAACACACGTACAGTAGAATTATAAATATAAAGATATATCATGGACTAAGATATTATAATGGACTGGAAACGAGCAGCTTATCACTGACACGAATGTTATACAAGAGGTAAAGTGCAATAGGCACTTAAAATTTACATCCCGTCTGTATAAAACACGGACTAAGATACAAAATATGAAGCCAAATAAGACCATCTGTAGCGCTGAAAACATTAGGTAACTAATATATAGATAACAGTCCACTTATATTATAATAGGCCTATGCAGGTAGCCTGTGTATGCCTCATTGAAGCCAACAATCCTTCATAATTATCGATTACGTTAGATATCTTCGAGTCCTGAGATAATTCGCTTTAGTTCACAATTTAAAACCATTTTATAGCTGGTATTCAATTATTTACATATTTTTTAAAAATATATTTTTTTTATATTTGAAACGAGTGCATAATATTATTATAAGAGTAATATTTATATTGGCCCATTATAAATCAACAGACATCCCGTTGCTTTAGATTTGATTAAAAATTCTACAAAATTTATCAAATTTAAAATTTAATAATTACTTAGTAGTTAACAATTTTTAAAATGTTCAACTTTTATAGCTAAAGATTGAAAATGTAAAACAAGGTTCCATATAGGGAATTAGGTTATATCTAAATTACTTTATTCATAATAATATCATCAAATATATTTGGTAATATCATACGCTGTCTGACCGTCTTAGCTCAGAATCGTTTTTCTTATGCGATGATATTATATCATTAAATTCAAATTTAACACCATCCATTACAGTGACCCACCTTACCCAACTGTACAGCGGAGCGACAACCCACCTTTTTTTTAGTTTTTTTTTCTATAAATATCAATAAAATTGTATACACATTTTTTGGGCCAAAAAGCGTAAAAATGTAATACAAGGCTCCTGATATATTGCTTAATTGCCGTTCTTTCTGTAACCAAAAAACCTAAAAAATATATAACACAGTGTTTTTTCTAGCAATTTTATGTTTATTTGTGGACAAAATTAGATATTTTACCAAGAATAAAGATTTTAGTTAATTTGTTGTAATTTAAAAATATTATTCTTGAGTACTTGAAACTTTTGAAGTATATTATTATATTTTATACAGACAATGACACTTTCAAATGCAATTTTTTTGACAAAAATGAATACGAATGCCTAATACTAAAAAAAAATCGAATTTGACATTCAGCTTTCAGAAATAATTTATCAGAACTTTTTAATGTTAGTTAACGAATAAATGATCGATTGTAACAAATTATTGTAATTTATTGTAATTGGCTTTTTCACTAACCAATTATTTAAAAAAAATTATTTGTAATATAATTTTTTTCTAATTTCCGTGATATAAGTATATCACATTGTGTAGGTGAAGTAATAGAATTTTTTTATATCTATGATACACATTTCATTGAAACCATGAACAAAAATGTCAACAACTATTGAACAGTTATTTATCAAATAAAATATTTTGTCACCACATTATCTGTTTATAAGTATTCAGTAGAAACTCGATTGATCGTCACCGTCGGGACCAGGACTATGAGAGTTAACCAAATAGACGATTAACTGAAAATCAGCCATAAGCCCATAAACTTACATATTTTACAACGTGTGTACATATATTTTCATACGAAAATAATACAAACAACTAAATACTGTACAAAATAATCTGTCAAAAAATAAATTACAAAACACTATTTGTTATTTAATTTAAATAGGAACTAGTTATTCAAAAAATATTATTTATCGAAACTTGAAACAATCTACTGTTACTTATATCATAGTTTTCAATAGGTGCTCAATGAAATTTTCCAAAGATTTTTAATTTAGACTTAGTTATAGGTATATTATGCTGTTTATATTAATATCAACTACCTATTTAAATCATTATTAATAGATACGTATATAGGAGAATAATCAACTATCGTACGAAAAGTGCTTCAGGTTAAAACGTAAAAGACACGACATGGTTACTAAAAAATGTATTTACTCGTAACGAATTATTATTTTATATGTATTTTAAAAAGTAATTACTAATTAGGTTATAAATGTAAATCAAGCCATCTGGTTGAATTTGTTGTAATTTATGTATTGATACACATATTTAAGTAATCAGGAGCTTTCATTTAAAAATAAGTCTAGCGAAGATCGAGCGCGCGGCGTAATGGTACGTGCATTAGAAATACACGGGTGACAATTTACGCAATGGTGAATGTCAATAGACCCACTCAACTAGACTGTTAGTGAAATAATAATGCGCCTCTCCTGCGAGAACGCCGCGTGAGTCTCGCCACGGAGACATGGGCGTGGTTACGTCCAGCCGCGACGGCGGCGATACGGTGCACAACGCCATCTCTGGAGCGTTACATACGTAACACTTTTACTATTGCACACTCTTAATAATATGATTAAAAAATCAGATTTGAGCGAGTAAATTTCTAGAAACAATTGATACTCGCCTATGATAAAGAACTACTGGACGATTGACTTTAGTGTTATTAGATGTATTATTGCACACTATACACCTATGCATTTTTTTTATATATTATTATCAAAAATAATTAATATCTAAGTGCAACCACCTAAACCAATTTGACAAGTCGGATATTAAAGTTAGCCTTATCAGTAGACAGTTATCAGTATTTTATGCAGTTGGAACTTAGAAAAAAGAACTCAAAAGATGTGAGTATGTGAATTATTACAATTTATTTAAAATGCTTATAAATTGTATTAAAATTAAAATATTGAAAAAAAGCCATCGCAGGAACACAAGTTATATTCTTAGGTTAAAGTTTGATAGTAATTTTATCCACTGTAATATTAAAATAACAACACAGAGTTGGTCTGCTAAACATAAATTTAATATATTGCGTGTGGGTCAGAGAGAGAAAACAAATAATGCCCCGACATCCTCTCATAAGAGAACCCCAGACAGATATTTATTTTCTCCGTCTTACAAGTGCGTAATATAGACAATTCGCGTTTAGTAGATCACGTTTTGGTCCGTTTGTTTAAAAATTAGAGTGAATTTACATGTAATACAATTTAAAGATATGACTATTATCTAGACAATATCAAAGGGTTCTTATTATATTTTAATTTTAAAGCGAGTTATGAGTATTTTAAAATTGTAAATTGTTTGTATACCTCAAAATACTTATAACTCGCTTTAAATTTGAAATATAATAAAATGCCTACGGACATTGCCTGGATAATAAAATTACATTTAAATTCTATAAGAGGTAAATTTACTCTAATATTCAAACTATCGGAGCTAAACGTGATCTGTTGAGCGTAAGATTTGCTTTATTACACACTTGCAAGACTGAGACATTATACGCGGGTGCCACGATATTAGCCTATAATATTACCAAGTATATTTGATGATATTATTGTGAATAAAGTAATTTATAGGTATATAACCTATTTACATGGCGCCTTGTTTTAAATTTTTAACTACAAAATAATAATTAAATTTTAAATTTGATACATTTTGTCAAAATTGAAACTTTAAATACTTAAAAAAATATTGTGGCTATGTATTTTTAATATTTTTCAACTGCCATTGTAAGAATATATCAGGAGCCTTGCATTAAATTTTCACGCTTTTCTACCCAACATATAATATTTTATTGATATTTATAGAAAAAAAAAACTAAAACAATTGAAAACTGACAATGTCCGCAAACAGCTCAAAAAGAGTCAAATTATTTTCAAAATTTTATCATGTATAGAAAATGCTAATATAAACATTCAGTGAAATTTTTAAGTATCTACAGTTGTACGTTTTTTAATTACAATAAAATAAGAAAATCGTTACACGAGAAATCGAGTGAATATCAAATGTTGTAAAAATATGAATTTCAAACGCTCATAAAAATTTAATTTGATATGCTTGTAGAAATTTTTTTTTTTTGATTAAGGTAGACAAACTTATGTGTAATCTTGTATTACATTTTCAAATCTTAGATTTAAAAAGAAAAATTTTTATGAATTCTCAACTCAAAATAATTTGCTAATTTTCATGATTTTTCTGTATTTTGTCAAGATTTGAACTTTAAATGCTTATAAATAAAAACTGTGACTAAGGATTTTTATTTTTTTTTTCAAATGTCATTATATCTATAGAGTAGAAGCCAAATTTACAAGCTTTTTACTCAACAAATACAATTATATTGACATTCATAGAAAAAAAGACTAATTAAATTGGAAACCAGAAAATGTTTCTAAACAGTTCAAAACAAATAAAAATATTTTGAAATTTTTATCGTATATAGAAAATGCAAATATAAACAACCAGTGAAAAATTCATGTATATTCGTTCATTTGTTTTTAAGTTACATCAAAAACTAAAATTTGATTTTGTCAAAAACCGAGTTTGCGTAAAAATTTCCGTTTTACATTAATTTTTATATTGTTTTTCCTGGCGCTTTTGAAAACTAATGAAAAGTTCAAATTTCTCTAATGCACCAATTAGATTCACTTTCCCAACAAACAAGATACTGTTGAAGAAAGTCGGAGCAGTTTTACTGTCCCAAACCGTGATGACAAACACAAAAAAAAAAATTTAAAAAAAAAGTGGTTAAGTGAATGTCGCTCTGCTGTACAGTAGGTTAAAAGTGAGTCACTGTAATGGTCGTGTTAAATTTGAATTCAATGATATAATATCATTGTATAACAAAAAAACGATTCTGACCGAAAACGGCCAGTCAGCTCATTATACTACTAAACATGGGTATTTGACGATATTATTGTGAATAAAGTAATTTACACATAATAACCTATAGACATGGAACCTTGTTTTGAAATTTCAATCCTTAGTTATAAAATTTGATAATTTTTATTTCCAAGTGTGTAATCAATATATTATTTCTAATTATCTATAACCAAACATGTTTAAAATAAGAGAAAATATTTCAAGGTGAGTGAAATTTTCAATTGTAGTCCATACATATCGTATCATTTCTTGTTCATATGGCTATTGAGTTTTGAGTATTGATCAAATATACACATAAACATAATTAGTTATAATATTTTTATAATATTTTTTTTATTTATTAAATAAAACACATTAATTAATTAAACAACAAATTTTGGTTTTACAACGATTTTATCAATTACAGTTGTTTTGGATATTTTGATTTCGGTTTAAAGTACCCCTATTTTTTTCCCCCAGCAGTGAATAAAACGGGTTTCTGTTCGGTTTTGTTTTCATCAAAACACGCGTATTTAGGACCAGATTTGTATACAGCTGCAGTGTACCTACGCTCGACAAACACAAAAGCCAAAACACGAAATTCCTGAACATATTGTCCTACAGATGTTTGCCCCACTTATAATATTATATTATTTCCTTCTAAATGAAACCCCGACGAGTCTATACCACGCATTCGAACTTTCTGTCTCTTATAAGAGACAAATCAAAATACAATAGTCCGTAAACTGTTACAGAACTGTAGTAAATATAATGAATTAATTAATAAAACTTTAAACAAAAAAAAAAAACGATGAAAATACGTACCTTCTTTTAGGTTACCTAAAAAACTAAGAGAATCAATAAACTACAAAACTTAATAAGTAGACACATTTTGTTTTCAAATGTATGAAATTATTTGCAAAGAATAATATGCAAACTATAGGTACAGGTATTTATAAAAGTTGTCAATATTTTTTAATACAGTTTAAATGTTTAAATGTTTTTTAAAGCACATTCTTAATATTAAAGATGTTTTGAACATTAATTCTCCAATAAGAGCTTTCATTGGAGAAGTTTAAAATATTCAGAACCTGAAATTTAATTTGGAAGTATGTATACCTAGAGGAATGTTTACACATACAGTTACAAAAATCAACCTTTAAAAATGTATAGTATATGTAATTTAAACAAATACCTGTAACGTATTATATGTTTTAACATAAGTATTATACTAGAATAATGCTACAAAATAATTTGTAATTTTCGCGATGTTGACGTTTTTAGAGAAAATTCTAAGTCACTTTCATAACGATGGTGTTAAATTTGAATTCAATGATATATTATCATTGTATTTTTGTATAGGAAAAACGATTCTGAGTGGAGATGGTTTGTCAGTTAAGGATATTTTATATCATGTTTATATAGTTATTATTGATACAGTAGTCAGTAAATTGAATGAATATTATTTGTATATTATCATATTTCAATATTTGTGTATAAGAATAAATTTGAATTAAAACTACCTGCTTGGAACCTTGTTTAACATTTGTAACCCTTATCTATAACATTTTTAAATTTTTAAATTTTTAAAGAAAAAAAAAATTGAAAATGTCCCTAAACACCTCAAAACGTTTCAAAATAATATTTTGAACATGTTATCAAGTACAGGATAAAATAAATATTTGATGTATATTTCAAGTATCTACGTTAGTTAATTTTTGAATAGTAACAAAATAAGTTAATCATTATATGAGAATTTGTTAATTTACAGGTGATCCAATATCTAACTTAAAACGTTCGTAAAATCTTAATTTAGCTTTCTGGCTATGTTTTTTTTATGTTACATGTATAAAAACTTAAAGGAAATCTTGTGCTACAATTTCAAAGCTTAGATATAAAAATAAATATTTCTATCAATTTCTAATTTTCTAAAATAATTGTCAAATTTTAATGATGTTAATGAAATATGTCAAAATGTTAAGTTCATACGTTCATAAAACATTATTGTGGATTTACACTCTACTTTTTTTTTAATTTCTACCGACAACAACTTATTAGGAAATACTCTTTTCAGTAGTTTGCAAAAGCGCCGTGAAAAACAAAAGAAAAATTAAGGACTAAAGGGAATTTTTACGCAAAATGGATTTTGGTTTTTGGTGTAACTCTAAAACAAATGACAGTAGATACATGCAATTTTGACTGAATATTAATATTAGTATTTTTTTTATACACCATTATATTTTCAAAATATTTTAGCTCTTTACGGACATTATAAGTTTCCAATTTTTTAGTTTTTTATTCTATAAATATAAATAACATTTTATTTGTTGGTGTAAAAAGTTTGAAAATGTAATAGAAGGCTCCTAATATATTGTTTCAAAAACAGATTATAAATATTAAAAATTCATCGTCACAATTTTTTTTTATTCGTATTTAAAGTTGAAATATTGACAAAATACGTAAAATTCACGAAAATGAGTAAATTATATTGAGTTAGAAATTCAAAAAAAAATTTCTATTTAAATCAAAGATTTGAAAATGTAATCCAAGATTTCTTATAAGTTCTTATATTACTACTATATTTCTTATAAGTTTGTCTACATTTATCAAAAAAAAAAAAATGTCCACAAGCAAAGAAATACATTTTTATGAGTGTTTGAAGTTCATATTTGTATAATAGATTAGATATTCACTGGATTTCTCTTGTAGTGATTTTGTTATTTTATAGCAATTCAAAAAAGAGTAACTTTTGATAAATGGAAATTTCACTGAATGTTTATAATTTAATTTTCTATACACTATAAAATTTTGAAAATATTTCAACTCTTTTTGAGCTTTTTACAGACATTGTCAGTTTTCATTTTTTAAGTTTTTTTCAATTATTGTCAATAAAATTTTAACTGTTTCGTAAAAATGCATGAAAATTTAATACAAGATTCCGGATATGTTGTTACAATAGCAGTTGAAAAATATTAAAAATACAATGGCATGAATTTTTTTATAAGCATTTAAAGTTTGAATTTTGACAACATTTATCAAATTTAAAATTTAATATTTTTTTTGTGGTTAAAAATGTATAAAATGTTCAACTTTTATATCGAAGGATTTAAAATTTAAAACAAGGTTTCATGTAAATAGGTTATATATAAATTATTTTATTCACAATAATATCATATAATATATTATCATAGGCTGACTGATCATCTTCGCTCTTCGCTCATAATTGTTTTTCTTATACAATAATATTATATTATTAAATTTAAATTTAACACCATCCATAACAGTAACCCACTTGTAACCTACTGCACAGTAGAGCGACACCTACTTGCCCACCTATTTTTAGTATGGTTTGAGTTTGGAATTTTGAATTCGGGGTGCTAGGATGACTTCAGACCTCTCTGCTATTATTGAAATAAATTAATTGATTTGATAATACATTTATATTATCGGTAGGTACACTTGTTACGCGTAGCTTAATTCCAGCGGTTGCAAAACGGGGCACCACCACTCACCAGTCCATACCACGCGGTTACACGAAAACATAAAACATAAAAAATCCGATTCCTTCGATACACTATAGGATAGCCTATAGCCATGTATGATATGGTATTTTCGAGTTTCCTAGTATTATAATATAATTATAAAGATACATGATCCGATGACCGATGCACAAGGTATTGCCAAATTGGTGAGTACCTAAAATTATTTGTAAATAATATTGTTATCCAAATAAGATAAAACCCGTTGAAATCATTAACTATATACATTATTATGTTACCTACCATTGATCATAAATAGGTTGATTAATCTGAATGAACTAGTATCTGAGTACCTAAATATGCATAAAGACTTCAAAACAACACGTTTTCAAAACCAATAATAATTAAATAGTTTTTTTTGTAAATATTTATACTATTTTGATTTGTAATTTGAATAACTATAGGTACTTGTTTACGTACCGTATTAATATCTTGAGTTAAAATACAAATCCCGGGTGCTGTATATTATTATTGTTACCAATTTCATACTTTGGTATTTAAATGTATAAATTGAAAAAAGCATCTGGCTCATTCTTTCCTCTTTTCAGCGGCGCGGCATACGAATTTCACCCTCTAGCTATATATGTATTAATATATACGTATAGGGAATTGAAGAGAATCAGTACCCAAAACTAACAAAGTAATAAAATACAGTTTTAACAATGGAACTCGTAATATATATATATATATATATATTATATAAATAACGTGTCGTCCCGAAACGGAGTCGTGCGTTGTTGTCAGACTTCACCAGGGGAGGAGCACAAAGACCTGGGGTTGCCGCCGTCACGGCACCGAGAAGGAATTTAACGAGGGATATAATAATATTATACGCCTTCCCTCTCCAAAGTAAACACCTGAGGCCCATAGGGTGGCGTGTAGGATGGGAGGTCGGTGATCGAAAATGATTTGGAATGTGGTTGAAGACACTTTCAGCACGCATCGAGTAACAATGTAAAAAATACGAACTACGAACACAGTTTTAACGTTTTACAGACGGTTCATAATATTATATTCTTCACCCTTTCCTCATATTACCACGAGTGGTAGGTACTATGATAGACAGTGGTTCTCAATCGGTGTATCACGTACCTATTACCGTGATGTTTGTCGTCAAATAAATGTATACAATATTATGTGCAAAGTATAAATATATGACATTATTATGGCATTATGATATTATAGTAAAAACTTCACACAAGAAAAACAATAAATTGCGAAGATAGTTGTCTCGTTCTCAATTAACATACCAATAGGTTTATAATAATTATCGTTACTTTATCAAAAATCCAATAATGGTTACGAGCGTGTCACCATTTTTTATGGTAATTTTATTCCATTTACCGACAATACCCATAGTCTGTGGTGGTGTTTTTCATGGTATACGGTGTACCTATAGATACCCATTTACTGTTTGGTCTGTGAAAATAGTATAAATACGCACCTATACGCTCATAGGCAGTAAAAGCCTGTAGGGATAGGTTTACCGTAAAATTATAAAAATTAAGCAACCCGCTGTGTTATCATTTACTGTCACATGACATTTATTAATTGTCCATAGTTGATATAGGTACGATTGAGAATGGAACAGTTTCGAAAGTACCTTTTCCCGGGTATACTACCAAAAAGTCCGAGTAAAAAAGTCTAGGGTTAAAAAATACTCAAGTACGAGGTAAAAAAATCAATGGTGAAAAAGTCCGAAACATAAAATGTCCGGTACATATAATTAGGTAAAAGAAAAAATACCATGTGATATACAATCAAACTTCCAATTAGTATTAATATAAATTCTTTACTAAATTATTTATCTGACAAAATTAATTTTTTTTTAAATATTATATTTATATAGTTAGTTAACTAAACTGATAAGTCATAATACTAGATAAAAATTATAATCAATGAATTTCTTTTGTTAAATATATTATATTTTATATGGCGATAGTTCATTCTCAATTTAATATATTATTTCAAGTTTTTTATTTAGGTAATAATCTATACTATTATATAAAGAGGAGTTGTTAATTACTGTTGTTGAGGGTAATCTCTGTAAGTACTGAACCGATTTCGAAAATTTTTTCATCAATAGAAAGCCTTATTCTTTGTGAGTGTCATAGGCTAATTTAAAAAGGGAATTTATCATTCCCGGTAAGTGCTCAAACAGGAATTTTGAGATTTACGATAAAAAATGTTTGTTTATTATTGGTTGCTATGGGTAATAGGAGTTGAGAATAATATTTATTTATGATTATTTTTTTTTTATTTGAATATTAATGGAGCGTGGTATTAATATTAATATTAATGGTGTTAGGCTCTTTTGCTCATAATTAAAACATAATGCAACAAGTAAAATTTGGTGATTCTAACTCAGTACCAAGGACTGTATGAACAGCATAAGCTTCGTCTTAATACTTTCCACATACCAACATAATATATTTTGAAAATATAAGAAAACTCAATATACAAATATTGTAAAGTTAAAATTGTTATTTAACTTCAAAAGTTGTTCTTTATCAATAGTACACTCAAAAAATTCATGGGAAACAATTGGTAACCGAAAGTATTCTATTAAGTCTGGTAAATATTTCAGAGGAGTTCAATAACAAATATTGTGGCACGAAATATTTACATATTAGATAATATACATATCTACTTGATATGCTGTTGGACAATGTCCGCCATCTGATGTTGTCGGATTGCTTACCAGGGTGGCTGAATTGCACTTACTTCTGCAAGTTGACAAAAGGATTTGAACAATCACAATTTTTTAAAGGGTTGTCATTTTTTAAGGGCAAGGTCGGCTATTATAATATATTTTTATGACAATAGTAGTTAATACTCAATTTAATTAAGAAATCATCATAATATATTGTGTATATTTTATTTGTATGTAATAATTTTTTCGATTTTTCATATAGATTATTATTACTAGGTTATAAGTACATAATTATAATCATTGGTTTTTTTTTAATAAATTATTTTAAATATTGCTATGTTTGTAATGTAATACACCGGACTTTTTTACCCGGACTTTTTTCGAGTGGCGATGCCAGATTTGATGATAGTCAAATATATTTATATAATAAATGGGATTAATATTATTTGTACAAATTTTGTTTCATTTTCAAATGGTTTTCTGCCATTAGATTGGGCGATAAGATAGGTAGGCTACTAACATATTTATCTATAATACTACATCTATAGCAGTGAACTGGCGAACATAAGCATTAATTAGTTAACAGTCAACAAGAAAATGAACGACATATCTTGATAGAGAATATTGTAAAAGAAAAGCCGACGATAATATTTCTACCGGGCCGTTAAAAATTATACGAACTGAATTAATTAAAGATAATCCGACAGATATAAGATTACATAGTTTTCACGAAAATAACGAATTTCACTTTGTAACGTAGTTGTTATGTAACATCGTGTTATTAATTGTAATATAGAATAGTTTTTATTTAAAACAAAAATGTTTTAATTGAATCTTTGAACAAAATAAAACACAATTTTAAAATTATAAACTTGGCATTGTAGCATAAAAAAACGTTCGCAATTGTTCGTTTTTCGGCTAAAAATATTAATTAATTGATTAGAGCTACATTCCTTCACAGTCGTATTGTACCCATACACATAACCAATACTAAATATTAAGTATTACATACGGTTCTAACCGATATAAATGGTTATAGCCACGTAAAATTGTATAGTGCGTAGGTATTGGTTACCTAGTTCATCATCCTAGATAATATATATATGTATTACAGTACCTAATTATACTATATAAGTGGAAATAAGTTTTAGAATAAAAATAATAATAACAACGAATATTATTTGTCGATTGCCGAGTTAATAACAATATTATAGCGTACGTGACGAACGATACATTTTTTTTCAATCAACTAATCTCGTGTGTTTCGTTTTTATAACACTAGCTGTGTATGTATGTGTATAATATTATTATCATTATGTATGCGCGTAAAACCGATGGGTACCGGTAAAGGTGGTGTTGGCGGTAGCGCTGACGTTTTATTGGACCGCTCGTGAACAGCCTGAGACACCGCCGCCACGACCTCACCCGAACATTGCCGACGGCATCAGGGTCCGGGGCCTCCATTGAAAAGAAGTAGAAATCGGTAGATCAATTGTTATTTGTTTGGTACTTGTCATCGGTACGGCCTGTCGTGTGTAGACGTCCCTCAGTAAATTCCTTGGCGTCCGGATCGGATCAAAGTGATATCGGGGACGATTCTTTGCAACCATCGCCACCAAATAGTCTACTACCATATCGGGCTTATAGGCCCGCATCACACTGGATTCGATAAGTCGGTCCCTTGGTGATTTCTCCATTCGTCGCTGTGCAGTATTTCGCTTGGACTTTCCCTCCTATAGCTGGTAATCTCTTCTGGTCGAAGGGTCCGGACGGAGACGTTGAATGTCAGACCACGCGTGAGTGTCGAAAGTTAGTGCATGTCCACTACACTGTGGAGAGTAAAAATCGTACGTTAGTCACTCAGTCAGTCGTGATATCGTGTATATATGTGCAAAGTGGCAATGATTGTGTTTCGCAAGATTTTCCACAGATGTCTACATTATACTAGATACGTACTGGTACACTCGAGTGGTTAATCCTCCTTGGACATCTTAAACTGGTATCGGAGCACCCGATAACCACTTTAAGGCGACCAACGATAACGTCGAGAACGAACATAAAAACAAATAGGTGCGTGCGCAACAAGCGTTGTTGAACCGTACCTTTGGAAGTGTGACACACGGCGTTCGTCGACCGGGCAGGAACGTGGCTAGAAGATCGAGGTTTATGCGAGGAGCGGACCATACAGACAACCTACAAGGTACGTACAACAACAACATTATAGCGTAATTAGTTCGTCGTTATCCGGTAGAAAGTGGCAATGGACGCTAGGCATGCGGTTAACAGAAACGGCGTCAAATGTGGACGCGATCGAATTCGGGAATCGGTAATGCGATGTCGTGACGGGAGGGCTAAAAGACACGATGGCGACCGTAAAACTCAAATTAACTGAGGACGTGTTCGTTTTTATTTTAGTTTTCGTCGTTGTCGTTGTCAGCAATAACGTGGTTACTGGGTGCTCCAACACCCGTTGGAGATTTTCAAGGAGTATACACCACTCGAGTGTACTGGTACGTATCGGTTGGAAATCGAGCGTTACACGCGACATAGGTACTAGCGAAACGTATCGAGACGCATCTAAATTTCCTACAGATATCTATATATTAGTTAGGTAGGTACTAGATAGCTACCACCATCAGTTGAATCTGCCTTCACATATTCCTATGTGAAATGCCGCGATTACCTTATCTAGTATAATAAAGACATCTGTGGAAAATCTTGCGAAACACTATCATTGACACTTTGCGCATGTATACACAAGATCACAACTAACGATCGATTTTTACTCTCCACAGTGAAGCAGAGATGTACGAACTTTCGACATTTTCGCGTGGCCGGCTTTCAACGGTATTGCCAGGAACCTTCAGCCGGAAGAGATAACCGGCTATTGAATGGAGAGTTCAAGCGAAATGCTTCACATCATGGAATGGAGAATTCGCCAAGTGACCGACTAATCGAATCTAGCGTGACACGGGTCTACAAGCCCGAGATGGTCGTGGACTATTTGGAGGCGATGGTTCCAAAGAATCTCCCACGATATTACTTTGATCCGGTTTGAACGCCGAGGATTTCACTGAGGGACGTCTACTCACGACAGACCGTAATGATGACAAGTACCAAACAAATAACAATTGATCTTCCCCGATATCAATTTCCCCATCGGTTGGTATATTTTAATAATAATATTCATACGTACAATATATACTACAGCCGTGTAGTTGAAATTAAATCTCATTAAGGCATGGAACGAGGATAGGCATAACAATTTATTATTTTATTGTCATGACAGATTTCTTGGGTCCCTCAATCAGCTATTTAATTAATAATAATTTTCGTTTATAATACTACCCACCCAAATATTCAGGTCCAATGAATTCTATACTTCTGTTATGTTATGATATGATTATTAATGTTTGGTTTAATGTTTTTTTAGGTCCACCAGCAAGATTAAATACGATGAATGCCAATGGTTTTTTTTTTAATTTAATTTTATTATTAGCCTTGTATACCTACCTATATTTTTTTTATATAATTTATAATGATAGTTTTTTTTAACGATAATTGTCATACTTAATCTACCTACTACATCATTTTTATACATGAATTTTTTTTAAATATTATTCAATAACTTAAATAACACGACTGGAAACACTAATGGAATCATAAATATAGTATTTTACTGGTTATTTTTAGAATTGGTCTCATTTAAAAATTGTTAATATTACTAATGATTGTATGCTAAACAATTTTCATAGTGTGCCAATAGATAATTATTGGTTTTGTCGCTATATGTACTTATCTTTATCTTTGAAACACAAGCTAAGGAAAAAAAATTATGATTACAAATAAATATAATATTAATTATATCCCCCTTTAAAAACATTTTCGACTCAATTATTTCCACGTTATGTTTTCCAAAGATACACAAGTACAATATTACAATAATAGTTAACAATATTATTTAACATTATTTAATAAGAATACATTTTATCACTTTAATCATAGAAAGAAAAAAGTTTGGTTTAAAAATAGAATTTAATTAAAATAAATAGGTGAGATGATTGTACATACCATCTCTATTATCAGTAGGTCTATGATTATAAAATATATACATAATAATTGAATCATATGAATTGAATATGGTTCAAAAGAATTAATAACTGTTATCAATAATAAAAAATTAACGTTATTTGTTACGCACCTCATTATTAATGAAAATGTAATGTAAAGTGATAAAAATAATTTTAGGTAACGCAAATGAAATTTAAATAAAAATATTCGAAGTAATGAGTGACGTAATTTCAATACATTTTAAAAGTAATTTACCTAACACTGATTAAGTGTATTAATAGAAACATATTTTTAAAAAAACAGTTATGTGTTTCATACTTGAAAAAATTAACATCAAGTATACTTTCGTTAATAATTTTTAATCCTCTTTTAAAGTTATATTTGTTTATATAAATAATTCAAACAAAAAATATATTTTAAAATATAAACATAATTTCTAGATAATTCCTATACATGTATGTTATATATAATATAAATATGCACACACATAATACATATATGTTACTTTACAATTAAAACAAAATAAAAACTTACAAGCTTATAATATAGATGACTTATGTTCAATTAATTATATTTTCAAAACAATAAGCATAATTTATATATAATATATAATATAAATATCTTAATAATATTGAAACTTATAATATAACTATAATATTAAAAGTTGTACGGTTGTGCCTGTCACGTGTGTGCTATTACTTTTAATAAATAATAATAAGAATGTAACATGATAATTTTAATTTTACTTTTACGTACCTATTTATTCTATTTACTATTTTAGTATATTTGTTGTTTCTGGACAATGGACTATAGACTAATGGTATCTATATACTAGCTACGTTCTAAAGGCAAGAAGAAGAATAAATAAAAGATTTATTAGACTTATATTTCTATATTAGTATAGTATTACCTTATTTAATTTTACATAATCGTGAAGTATTTTTAAGTAGTTTATTTGTGTAATATCAGTATATTTTTATTATACATATAACTTTAAATGACATTAGTTTATCATCTCAAAGAAACGAAATTGAAAATATAAAATCATTGAATTTTGGTAAGTTATATTTTATGTTATTATTTATAACAAAATGGTAAATTTGGTATCTAGAATTTTTGTTCTCATTTAAATATTATTAGTTAAATAGTTTACTGATAAATATGTTGTATACCTATGATTTAGTTAAAATTAGGAAATATTCAATACTTAAACTACTATATATTTAAATGCGCCAAAGTCAACACTTTCAACAAAGTCATTTGAATTTTTTATGTTTGTCATTTATTCCTGAATTTAACATTTGTTTTGTACCAATTGAAAGCTTACGCTTTCTATATTCCAAAATACCCCATGATACTGCTTCTACTTTTTTAAGTTTTATTTCAACCTTTATAGGCAACATGGACACACAACTTACATTAATGTCGACAATCTAAAAATTAAATAAGCGTAAATTAAATATTTTATTTTGAAACTGAAAATGTAAAATAAATACCCCATAAAGTTCCATGTTTTTAGAATTGTCAAAAGGGAAGTATAGTTCCACAGACAATGTTATTGGAGACAATTTCACAAAAGAACTGTTTGGGTCATATTCTTAAGCAAAGATTGATATTACAGCCTAGGGTCCACTCTGATGCTAGTCTAAACGGCAGTTAGTATGTCCTTGAATTTTCTAGAACACATAAAAAAATCATTGAATATTTTTTACTTTCATAACAAAAACAAAAATTACAGGAAATTATCATTTCTTTAATCCAACAATGTTTTCCTTGAAACACCCAACTTGTTCTAAATATGCATGGACATCTGACATATTTTTATTACAACAGGACCAATATTTCATACCCTCGTGGAATATAGGTGTACCGGGATGATGGTCACAAGAAATATTCCCTTTTCTAGCACCTTCATAGGCCTATAAAATATTGATTTTGTGAATAAAGACAATGTTTTTTAAATAAAACATAAATTGATAAGACCTGTTTGCATCCATTGTTTTTACACATAGTACCAATCGAAATATCAGTTTAACTATTTCCATTGTAATTGTTTACAGAAGTAGCCGTCCTTTGTTGTAAGTAAGAAGAGGATATAGTCGGTTTAACATTTATAAATGAAAAATTAGCTGACGGTCTGGGTAACGAAACAGGTTTTGGGGCTTGATATTCAATGACATCATGCTTGTCGGGGTCTTTTGGCTTCTTACTGTTCTGGTAACTCTTTGTGCAGCCCTTTAACATAAAAATATTTTAACAGATAGATAATATTAATGTAATAAATTATAGAAATAATAGTGTCAAATATAAGAATTACCTTTATATTAGAAAATTCGGTAAAATCGGTAGATTCCTTTTTACAGCACGACCATCCCTTGTAGGCATTATGAAAAAAAGGGTTGCCTGGATGAAACACGCAAGAATCTATTCATGCAACAAAAAAATAAACTGTTAGGTGACTAATTATCAAACAGTTGAATATCTACATTGAATTAACAGGGAAATCACCTCAGTACTCTGTACTACTATCGATACGAGCTATCGACTTTTTATCAAATGTATAAGTTGCAACTTTGCTACTATAAAATATAGACTTACAGTAAAAAAGATTTATAACAGTATTGAAGGGACCATGAATAAGTAAGTAGGTAAAATACATATTAATTGCTTTATATATTTGTCCAATGGATTGTACTATTGTACTAACTAATTAGTTTGAATGGATTATTCGGTTGTAGAACATACCTTCAGTATTATTGGCTTGATCGAATTGCTCAGCGCATCTGCGGTTGTTTCACAGAATCAAATTTGAACCATCACACATAATCGGTTTGAATTAGCTTTAACTTTTAATTGTTTAAATAGAAGAATGAGAAAATATATACTTACAAGTGGCCAGGAATTGACCATATCAACAACTTTGTGATACCCAGTACCATAGAATATAGATAGCATAGATCGATCACTCGATTAATTTTTACACACGTGATATGATTTTGAACTAACGCGCATACCTTGCCATAACCCTACCCTACTATCTATTATAGTATTATCATCATGATTACTTATGATTTTAATATCGACAAAATACAATTGGTTTGAAAATCGTGTTCCATAATATTCCATTTTCATTTTTCAGAAGTAATTTGAGTATTAACTATTAACACAAAATTTCTATGTATGACCCTATGAGTAGGTACATAATAATACATGATAAATAAATTCTAGACAACACAAATATTTAATAATGATATTATTGAAAAAGCTTTGTTGTATAAAAATACAAAATATTATTAGTTATTACTAATAATATATACAAATAATAATTATTTTAATAATAATAACATACATCATATTAACTGATAATGATAAAAATTTTATAAAAAAAATACAAAATATTATAAGTTATTAATAATATTAAATATAAATAATAACAAAACATGAATACAAATTTAATACTTTCACATTTGGATATGTAGAAGGCTATAATAATTTTATACTGAGTCTGAATATTTAAATTATTAATTTTTATATTACACGTTCAATTTTAAAATTCATTGGTTGTTGTACATGTTATAAAAATGATTTAGATAAAAAAATTTAGAGAACTCTAATTAAAGCCAGGTCACAAAGAAAAGCATTAAAAATCCATCAAAGATATTTGAAGAAATTATTGAACATATATTAATGATTTTATATCCACTTATATGTCATTTACCCAATATTTCTAAAAAGTTAAATTTAACTATTGAAATAAATGTTGAAATCTAATTTAATTGCACAGTTCATAATTTAAAAGATATTATTTAAAAGAAAGTTATAAAATCTTTTTATCTACATATACAAAAAAAATTAATTCACTTTGTTTAATACTATTCATTATGATGAACATATTAGAGCATTTAATGTTATGTTAACTTCTGAATTAAAATTTACAAAATTAAATTAATTGGATAATAGTTTTCCTGTTCACCACACAAGTATTTCTAATGGAAGTATATTTATAAAAATGTATACACAAATTTGAAAAAAAATTTAATATGTATAAATATTGTTATTCTTATTTGCACAGTTTCAGAAATGTACCTACTGTTGGTACATTACACTGAATACTATAACTTCTTATAATACAGTAGGTATTTATTGTATTAGGTATAATATTTATACTAATTTTACATCTCTAATGTTCCTATAATATAGCTATTGATTACATTGTTATTATAACTTAATACTGTATATAATTAATTACATATTGTCTATTGTTTTGTAAAATATATTGGTACTTTTCATATTATGTAAAAAATTGTTTTGTATTATTTAATACATATAATTTATATCATTATATGTAATGAAAGCTTAATAAAATGTTTTTGTTAAGCACAATTAGGTTAGGTTCAATCTACACATTATGTCTTCTGAATTGTATACGCGCAAAAAAAATATGAACAATTTATTAATAATAAAATTTTAATTTGAATATTAATTATTATATTCAAAAAAAAATTGAAAATTGGCTTACTGTTCAATAAAAATAACTTGTATAACTAGGTTCTGTAATATACAACCAAACTTCAATACTTTAATACTTCAATTTATAGGTATGCTGGTTATCACTAGGTACAGGTTGGGCAACTAATTGTTATAGTGAAGAAGTTTAATTGTAGTCAATTTCACTTGGGTTAATTTAGTGGCCAACACTTTAAGTTTTATATTTAAATTACTATACAAATTGTCAAATAACCAAATTTTAAAGTACAAATTACTATTAAGATATGTTCCAATTATTATAAAGATTGTCAAGTAACTAAATAATAAAGTAAAAAGTACTATACATTTATATTTAAATTACCATACAAATTGTCAAATAAATAAATTTAAAAGTAAAGAGTACTATAAATTATATTCAAATTACTATAAATATTGATCAAATAATTAAATTATACAGTAAAGAGTAGGTCGTAATAAAAATATATGGTACAAAACACTATAATTTTTGTCTGGCTAACTACAAAATCATAACTACATATTTTTAGTAAATCTGATTAACAATAAAGCTATCCTTATAGTAATTGTATAATACAGTTAATCCTACTATTTTTATAGTAAAAATAACTGTTTTGTTTCTTCCGTGTGATGTGTGGTAAAGTGCGTTGAACACTGATTGAATATAATATTATGGAAAAATATTAATTTAATATACTTACGATGAATCGGAAATGTACATCTGAGTCAACCGTGTACAGACGACACCAGATGGGAAAAAATATAAAAACGAATAATTCAACAGAGAATCATGATAACAACACCTGATTTTAATATAATTATACCTATAAGGTGTCTATTTAGACACTGAAATGTGGTTTAACGGAATTGTTACTGACAGAAGTCTGTCGGTTTAAAATCTGATCTTAAAATAATTGTAGTTCATTTTAAGAGGATGCTACACAAATATTATTTTGTTATCTCTGTCTTACAATTGCGTAATATAGCAAATTAACACTCAGCAGATCAGATTGGTTAAAAATTAGAGTAAATATAAACTTGTATTAATATGAAACTTGATGGTAAAAACATTTTATGTATGTGGGTTTTTATGATAATTCGGTTTTTAAGTGAGCTATGAGCATTTTTAATTAACGCTTTATTATACAATGTTAACTTGCTAACAAATTGAACTATTATAATAAACCCACTTACAAACACAGATGATGTTCTTAACATCGAGTTTCATAATAGGTAGATTCACTTTAATTTTTACACTAATGGAGTTTAACGTGATCTGCTGAGCGTACATTTGCTATGTTACGCACTTGTAAGACGGAGACAATAAATGGCCGTGTACCTGTGTAGCGTCCTCCCTCTTAACTGAAGTTTGTAAGAACCGGCTTTCCATATAATGTTAATAGTAACTGTCGGTATTGATTTGTTAAATTTTCTAAGTCATAAATATAAAAACTACTAGTTTCTATAAATCTAACAATCAACATAGGGTTGAGAATTTATATGCAAATATAAAATGCGTTTATATTTGCTATTAAGTATAATAAAATAAATTTAAAAAAAAATAATGATATAAAATCAAATTGTATGTAAATAAATATAACATAGACACAGCTCATTATAATGAAAACCTGTTCATTTGCACTTAAGGTAGATAATTATTGTAACCTTAAAGATTTATGAAATTGAAAAATATTTAGGACTTTTTTGATTATAAACAGTTATTGAGCTAAAAAAATAAACATAATAAATGTATACACGAAAAACTAAACAATTTTTACCAAGGGCTTTAGTAGTATAACATGTTATGTTTGATAAACAACAAAACATGAACAATTAACTATTTTTTTTAAAATATAACTTATTAGGCACTACGTATGAACATTTTGAGTTTCTAGTGGTTTGGCTCGAATAGCCGGCAATTTAAGTTAATTATGATTGTGTTAATGTATTATTGTTATGTGTCAATCGTTAAATTATTATACAGGTACAGGTTGTAGCAGATGTCCAGCTGTTCACCGACAAAGTTGTGAGTGTTGTGCACATTATTTTTATTATTAGTTCTGTTGGGCCGTTCAATATTAAAATTTATTAATTTGTGTTATGCCGCGGTATTATTATATATTATTTGTCTATTATCAAAATATCAATTAAAACAGCAACTCAATACCTTAACTCTATTCTTATTATTTATTTGAGTTACCTATCATTAGTTTTTAAGCATGCACACAAAATAAATGTTTTGTCATATACACACCTTACACATCACTACACCACATAGCTCACTAGTACTTGTGCGGCGAACCCAACCAATTCTAGTCAAGCTATAACACCATTACACACAAATTTACAAAGGTCGGTCATGTGTGTGATAAGGTGTGTGCAGACGCCCAGGCGTATAAACTATTATTGCTTCGTTCCCGGCCCCAACACTTTTGATGAATCTATTTGCATTGAGTGTAACACTTCATCCAAAAGTTGTAATGCTCTATGTAAATGAACCTTATAATAATTGAAAATTTATATTAGAGTTGTTTGTTAAATTATTATTTTTTGACACTAAATTTAATATAATCATTTTAGAAGTACATACTTCTATCCAGCATGGAGTCTCTTTAATGCTACTTCGTGGATAGTTGGGACCCCAACCTTTTACAAAACTTAATCTTAATATGCACAATCTTGTTAAATCGTCTACTCCAATACCTGCTACAGCACTCAGCCCTTTTCACAAAAGTTTAAAAGTATAATTATAAATTCTATGATAAGCTGTAATATATTTAGTGAAAGACAGAATCACATACTTATAACTGGAGCAATACCATCCACAATTTGAGATCCTGCAAGGTGTCCTGCAACTGCTGCCGCTTGTGCGGCAGCTGCGTTTTTAGCTGTTTCGGCTTGTTGACACATTTGCCTATAACACTGTCTAAGATCAAAAACCTAAATAATTTAAAACATGTATCATGTCAATAAAAACAAAAACAAAAATGTATTACAATTCAGTTATCAAAATATACTTAACATACTTTAATGTATGCACGAGGATAAATTTTATGGACTGCATCTCCTGGTGCTCGGCCAGCTTCTCTATCTAAATAATATGACTGCACAAAAACTGATTGATTACTCCTACATTTTAACCAAACATCTCCTTCTCCAACCAGATCTAGTTGAATACCTTTCCCAATATGCAATCTGTAAAGACCATTATTTATAAATGTTGTAAATATCAAGCATACACAAATAACTAATGTTGTTACTTATTTTTACCTAACTCTTTCACTTTGTTCTGTCCTTTGAACATTACAGATGGCACCCAAACAAAATCGATTACCTCCAGAGGGATCAACATAACCGTCAACAGTGACATTAGGACAAGTAGATGTAACCTTAAACATTTCTCCAACTTGAGTATCAAATTCAAAGTAAGCAATTAAACACCAATATTCAGGAGCTGGCTGAGATGATAATAAACCATTAAGTCCCATTTCAGACTCTCCCCCTAGAAGAACAATATAATTATATTCAAGAGATATTTAAATATAATATAACAGCTCTAAAATAGTAGACATACAATATACTCACAAAATATTGAATGTGGTGGTTGCATTGAATGTGTATAAGTAAGTGTGCTTTGTACTGGTCGATTATCTGTTGTTGTACCAGGCATCAGAGTGGTAGGTTTTTGATAATCATGAGGTGTCGCTGCTTGACTAGGTACTGTATGTGAAATAAAAATATTACTCAGTTCATTGAAAATAATTTTATTAAAGGATGATATAATTACATAAATTGTCTTTCTTTTGTACTTGGAACATACTGGGATTTTTTAATGGCATGTATGTTGGTCCTATTGCAAAAAAGATTATAAATTAGTATTTATTTATAAGATTAGCAAAAATGATTTATTAACCTATCTACCCTTTACTAGGCACAAAAGTGTAAAACATTACTAATATGTATAGTTTAATTCTCATATATTTTCTATATAATTTAGATATATATAATCAAAAGCTTTATGTTATACATTTAAACTATGTTTTAATAATATTTAGTATTTACCATTAACTACAAAAACATATTAACTAAATAATAATACTAAACATTCAACAGGATAAATAATGTAAGCAAATTAAAAAATCTTAAGAACAATTATTTTTGAATACGTTTTACTGAATATTCTTATGCTTAATGAAGATGTGAAAACAGTTTTAGTTGACTAGAAAGAAAAAATTCAGCTAATATAATACGTTTCTTAACAAATGATTAAAATGAATATATTTTGAATATTATAAATAAATTAGTTATGACTAGAGCGCGGATTTCTATGTAATTGCATATTTGTTTCCTTTTAATATTTTTGGATTTTTGTCAGTATTCTCTACAAATGATCATAATTTGAAGCAAATGGTGAAATTTTTTTTTGCATATTTCTGCATATTTCAATGTTATTGCATAATTTTGCATATTTAGGCAAAATTCAAAATGTATTACATATTTATTGCATATTGAAGCAAAAATTTAAAAAAATGTATAAATAATAATATTTTGTCAAGTAAAAAAATTAAAAATACATTTTATGGGCACGACGTAAACTTAATCGCTCTTGCTCTATCAGTCGGTTATCGTTGTTATTGACATACCACTCTGTTACATCGACGATTAGAAAATAATCGATTACTATGTACTTTTGTGTCTACCTATAATCTTAATACCTCTTGCTGTATCAGTCAACTATCGACATACCACCGACTCAGTAAATTCAGTTTCATCGTTTGTCATTTTCCGTAAATTGTTAACATGCCGAAAATAAGTAGTTCGACTTGCAACAAAATTCGAGGATGGATTTCTTCAGCAAACCAAGATACCGAAGTTTTTACTACTGACAGAAAAATAGTATTTTGCAATCCTCGTGGAAAATCTATTGTTTGTGAGAGAAAGCAACACTTACTACAAAATTAAATGAGCTTTCCAATAAAAATAAAGGTCTAGAAATTCTACGAAAAATAAATGCAGTACTATCAGGCAAAAACGTTCAGCTCGAAGATGTTTATCAAGACCCGAAAATAATAAGTTGCTTCAAATATGCCCCAACAACTTCGGTTGACGTCGAACGTTCGTTTTCAGTATTTAAAAATATGTTAACTGATAAACGTCATAGCTTCACTGAAGAAAAACTTGAAATGCATATGATCATTCATTTTAATAATAAATAAAATTTAAAAAATTTAAAGAGAAATTTATATAAGTATTTAATATTTTAGTATTTAAGGAATTAATTGTTATAAGAAGTTTAATTTGTAAATTGTACATAAATAAAAAAAATGAATTTCATGATTTTTACTGCATATTTTTGCATATTTTCATGATTTTTACTGCATATTTTTTGCATATTTTCATGATTTTTACATATTATATGGCATATTTTGGTACTTTTTAGTACATAAAAATCCGCGCTCTAGTTATGACTGATAAAAAGTACGAAAAAAAAAAATACCAGAAATAATTAAATAAAGGAAAATTGTAATAGAATATAATTTGTCATTATGAGCATCAATAATTGTTCAATAATTTTTAAGAAATTTCTTTAGGTTTAGGCTTAACTATTGAATTGATTTTTAAAATCTGAGTTAAGTGATGACATATTTTAAGCTTAAAACATAAATAATCATATAATATAAGCAGTTACATCATTGAAAATTAAATAAATAAATATTTGATAGTAAACTCAAGAGAATGTAAATGATAAATTGAATATTTTAAAATATGGCCAAAATTGTACCTTAATACAAATAATAATAAATACATAATTAGCTATCTTTCATAAATTAATTTTCATAAATATTTATTATTCTTTAAAATATTATATAATTTTATAAAAGGGAATTTCAGAACGTAAGTTAACATACTATTAGTTAAGAAACTTACTATTGGGAGGTGTATGTGATGGTGTACTCGGCATCCAATTGTCACATGGTTCAGTCTTAATCTGTACTTGAGAATTTACACCCATTTGGTGCTGCTGTAGTGTGGGCCGAAACAAACAAATATCTCCTATAAATAATAATGTTCTACTAATAACTGTAATAAATGCAAAACTATACTAAAATTCTTAAACATAAAATAATTCATCTCAAATCCAAAAAATTGGATATATAGAAAATATTAACCTATCATTAACATGCAATAAATATTTTAAGAATTGAAATATATTTTCATAGTTAATTTTTACCATCAGCTTGAGAGACGGTTGATTGTTGAGAAACATTAGTGGCTGGAATTCTGTGGTGACATAAAAGAGGTAGGTGATGTTGTACACTCATAGATGGGCTGTTTCCAGGTACATCGCTCTTCATATTGGAACTGCTGACTTGACTAGACCCAGTTGGTGAGGAAGACATTCCTTCCCCGCCAACATTATACTCATCTCTTAGGCTAATTGTTCGGCCAGAACCATTAGTAGATGTACCACTTTGTAGCGTTAGACCACTTAAATCTAAATATTTATTACACTTAATAAATAATCATAATAATCTAAGAAGATAATTAATTTACCTATGCCTGGTGATACAACACGGTCATAATGATACGGATTAACACACACAGAATCACACTTCAAGTCAAAACCATATTGGCAATACTTTAAATGCTTGAGTTCATTTTTATGTAAATCTGGCCATCGCCAGATTCTTGCATATATTACATGCGGAAAAACTTTACGCCCAGCTATCTATAACAAAATAAAATGTCGCTATAGGTAAGTAATTAATATTTTAGATATTTAATTTCTAAAATAATAATTAGAACCTGTAAATACCAAGTACACTTTGGTTGTGCTAATAACAAATAACTATTGAATAAAATGTACAAGTTAACTCAATTTTTTAATCATCAAATTTTCAGAGAAGAAAAAATTAAAATATAATCACTCACCTGTAACCGTCCGTCTAATGTTCTTTGTATTGTAACACATTTACTTGGATTCGAACCATTTGTAGTTATAGCTAGAATAAGATTATCTAATTCATCTCTTTTTCCCTAAGTAATTAGTAAACATTCATTATTTATTAGCACAATTATAGGAATATATTAAATTCAATATTATCATAATAGTATATCTAGATAAAATTTCATCTACTAAAATTTACAACTTACGTTAGGCAGCTCAGGTAATAAGGAAATTTAATTATAATTGTCCATTCAATAGTTACCTTTAACTTTTTAACCAGTGACTCAATCGCTCGTTTGGCAAATGCTTCTCTTTCCCATCCCTGTCGATAGCACATCAAACTTTGTACTATACTGAAGCAGGCATCAGCCGACGTCGGTGCACTGGTTTGTTGCATTTCTTTCGCTTAAATTCATAAAATAATCTAGGTACTATGATGAAGAAATACAACTGCTCCGGAGTGTAAAACAGTTAAATTAATAAAAAAGCATTCCTTTTGAAATGTGTTTAGTGAATTTGCGATAGAAAAATGCAAATAAAAACAGCAAAACGTAAAAAGGATTTTAGTCACAGTTGGCCTGCTGTCGAATAACTCCGCAGGGCACTTAATAACATTATTTTAATTTATGGCGACAAATACCTTTGAATCTTTAATATTGTAATTCGTTTGCATTTAGAAATTGGAATTTAAATGTTCATAGGTTAGATATTTTGTATAATTTTGTAAATATGTTGACCCACTATCCGGCAAACGATTGATCCCGACAGATCGGTAATCACAGACCTGTTCTCTGCGAAAAGGCTTATAGATAATATTATATTATTAGAGATCGGACCATTGACCAACACGGACGGATGATGGCTAGTACACATAAGGCCACCCCACGACGCGATTGTGTTCACATAAATCCTCGATCCTGTGTCCCCCAGGCTAAGCGTACAACAGGTACATTCTAGTTCTATAAAGTATTCAAGTCGAACACCGAAATATACACTGATGATCACCCCCCTACTAGACCAATATTATTGTAGACAATATAACGTACTTGGTTTAGAAGCTGGCGAGTGTTTTATTTGTGTTGGTTGAGGAGCTTGTGCATACTGTTGTGTTTGCGACATCAAATGAGCGTCCGTTTCCATTCGACAGTTTTCCATATTAACCACGGAATTTAATGAAAACAATAAATAAATATCAGACAACTAACGATCGCCAAGAATTCACGAGTGTAAAATTAACAATAGATAACAGCATTGAATTTAAAATGATAAGAAATCCATGAGATCCAAACGGTAAACGTCCACACATTAGGTATGGCACTGCCCTATGAAAATGTACGACACTGTAGTCTTGTAAGATAATTCTTAACTATAAGTGTCTGTGTACACGACAAGTAGTCGAAATAATGCTTAGATTTTCAACTTCAGTATCTTGTTCGATATGAAAGTGAATCTAGTTGGTGCATTGAGAATGTCAAAATTTGAAATTGCCAGTAATTTTGTGTCTGTGTACACGATAAGTGAAATAATACATCGATTTTCAACTTAAGTATCTTGTTCGATGGGAAATAGAACATTGTTGGTGCATTGGGAAGGTAAAAATTTAAAATTGCTGACAGTTTTCAAAAGCACCGGGAAAAATAAAATAAAACTTAATGAAAAACGAGAATTTTTACTCAAAATCAGTTTATGACAAAATCCGATGTTCGTTTTTGGTGAAAATCTAAAACAAATGACCGTATATACATGAAATTTTCACTGCTTGTTTATATTTGCATTTTCTATATACGATAAAATGTTCAAAATATAATGATTTATAATATTTATAAACCAATAATAAAATACTTATGTGATACTTCAAGTTCATTAACAGCTTTCAGTACATCTTTCAAGTTTGATTTATCATCTTCCAGTATTGAAGTTACTACTTCTTGTAGGTCAAAAGCTCTATTGTAAATTATAACTATATCCTGAGGAGCAACCCTTCGAGCCTAAAATCAAATAAAAATTGTATGTTACTGCATTAGCTTTTATAATAAATTATTATGTTCACCCACTCTCGAGAACACCGTTTTTGCTTCTTTGAACTTTTCTGCTCTGAAGTATGTATGCCCAAGATATTATAATACTTCAACATTATCATGTTAAAAAAACTTCTTTATACAGTTTTTATACTATAACATATTATGTATATATTACATGAATATGAAGTCACATTTAATATTTGACTTTTAATCTGGAAAATGCCTACATACCATTTTAATAGCATTAATATACTGATTTTGTTCAATGTATATATGTGCAATATTCAACTAAACGTCACAAAAATTAGTAGTAGCTTCTATTACTTGAGCAAATATATTTCTTGCCTCATTTATAACAATTCTTATGTGCAATAACACAACCGTAATAAGCAAATTTAAAATCACAAAGCTATTTTTAGTAGAACTGTTGTACATATTAGCCTATATTAGTACATTCTTACCATTGAGCATTGACTTTAAATTCTATGAAGAAAAATCTTTTAAAAGTGTCTATATTGACCATTTATTTGGGTATAATTTGACAATAAATGTACAACAACAATAGTTTTATTACGCTGTGGGATAGCTTCAGTCATTTTCTTTGACAAACTCAAAGATTCTTCGGCTTTAGAACGAGATTCATCCATATTATTAAGCCTTTAGAAATAGTATTTAAATTTTTATATTTATAATTTGTATGATTTGACATAAATTCATACTTATAGTTTAATGCAGCCACATTATTAAGTGTTTCAGGTGGAATGCAATTATTAGCTCTGTTGCGCATTAAAAACTTAGCTTTACCATATGCAGATAAAAATTCTTGTAAATTTGATTCCTCTAATGTTTGAGCTAAACTTATCCAAGTTTCTACATCATCTGGAAAATGTTCTGTTACCTAAGATCAAAAAATAATAGTAAATTAAGTTTTAAATTTGTTTTCATTTTTAAATTACATACTTTTTTTAAATACATTTTTGCAATATCTCATTTCTGTTGATTTTTTGAATCAGCAGACAATGAAGCAACTAATTTAATAACCTCATAATTTCCTGGATCAGCTTTAAGCACCTTTTCAAAACATTGAGCCGCCTAAGAAATACCAAAAAAATACATTTAAATAAATATTGACATAAAGGAAAAAAATGTATAAATAAGTATTACATTTTCCTCGTTGCTTTTATAAATTTATATTTTACCAAGTTGATAATGTGGGAGTACAAATGTAACTAGTGCAAGCTGGGTTACTTGATTATAATATTGAAATGCTTTGTCATACTTGTTCTAAAAGTTGTATCATATTAAATGTATATACAACAGTATTACTAAAAAGAAAAACCCGTTTTACCTGTACATGAAAACTCTACCCATATGGTAGTAAAATTCAGCTCTCTTAGTGTCATTCTCTGTGTTTTGTAAGGCTTTTCCAGCAAAAAATTCAGAATTGGCATAATCTTGTTTCAAGAAAAATTGAAACGACAAATTATTTAATACCACTGAGTCGGTTGAATCAATAGTATATGCTTTGAACAACATATCTACGCCTAATTGTATATCACCAGGACTTTCGCCATTTAACTTCATTTTGGCAAGACCCACTGTTGCACCAACACACTTGGAGTCCAACTGTAAGGCACGTTCAAATTCTAAACGAGCTATTTCTGTGTTCCCTAATTTAGAAAAACAACGTGCCATGCCTAGTCTAACATCAGCAGGACATTGAGAGTTAGAGCGCAATGCTTTTTTGTAATAGGCTACGGCTCCTTTGTAGTCCTTCCTGTCAAATGCAATGCATGCTTTGCCTACATGAGCTTGTTACCTATATTATTAAATGATTTATTCAAAGCACAACTAAACAAATTATCTACAAATTTAGAAAACATTTGGATAATATTTAGATAAAAGATACTAATTATAACCACATTCTTACAGTATCGCGCATAATCGGTTGCTCTACTAGTGTATAAAGTTGTTTGGCCTTGGTAAAAAGTTCACGGCGTTTATCTTATTTTTTTTCTCGATTAGCTGTTTCCACGTAGTATCCTGCTAACATATCTAGAGCTATCATTTGATCCTTTTTGCTATCTTTATATTGTAAATTTGCAAATACACATGATGATTCCATCAACCTAACTAATGCATGTGAATTGCCTTTTTTGTGATACTCCAACTAAAATGTGTAATAAATATAACATAATTCTATATTAATGTTCAAATCAGGTAAGTTATTAAAAAAACATACAGCTAAATTGAGCCATACATGTAGATTTGAATTTTCAGACTCTAAAATGCCAAGTAATTTATTATACTCTGGCAAGTTGTCTATTTGTATTTCAATAACCTAAAAAAAAAATTCTTAATTAAAATATTTATCAAAAATCTTACAGCAATATAAAAATACTAATTAATATGGAGCATGTGAACAGAAAATAAAACAATTATTTTTTTTATAATTATTATAGAAATAATGTATGATAGATGGTAATACATCATATTATATTATTGTGTTACATAATTTATAAACTTTATAATTATTTTTGGAAAACATATATTTATCTTCAAGAATACTACAGTTGTAGTATTAATACACCCTATATTATCAATAATTATTTTCTTGAAAATAAAATCCATTAAAATCATTAGTTATTTCTTATTAAACCAAATATGTAACTTAATACAAAATTATTTCTTACACCAAATAATATTATATTACTAACTTTCAAGTTAATCGATTATCACTTGAGGTGATTGACTTGCTAGACACTCCTTCACGGTTTTCGTATTTAGGTACACATTTCACATACAAAAAAGCACCAGAAAAGTGATGGCACACCTAATGTACAGTGTTACGGCAGAATCGATAAACACCCAATGCAGTTGATTGTGTACATTTTTCTGCGTTACCTTTGGTTTATATCTACTATACCATCTTCCAATGCTAACCTGTACGATTAGGGTGAGGAATATTTCACATGGAATTTTCAGTTTGACATATTTCCAACTTGAACCTTTTACCAATCTAGAAATATTAAAGTAAACATTTTTTTAAACTGTTTTTTGCTTATGTTTTTGTATGAGAAATTTTCGCTAGCCCCCCTCATGGAAAAAATTATAAATTTAAAATTTTTCTTTTGCCAATCATTAGTGCGCATAAGTGTGAATTTGTGCGACACCCGTTATACTCAGAAAAATATTGTTTATACATTTTTCACATTTCCCCAGTCCTCTCTTTCAATCCGTGTTACTCGTTTATTACATTTTAATTTGTTACTAATTGTATAAATGTATAGAATATCAATTTATTTTCTTACTCGAGTATTTTTTTTAAAACGAATGTTTACTGTTTGTTGTATCAACTGCCAATCAGGTAAGTAGTTAGATGATTTAAATTAATATGGTGGATTATATTTTAGTCCTTTGTAACTCTTTATATAACTACTTATAATAACAAATTAGTGGAGATTCGTACTAAATTAAAAAATTGATTTTTCGTATTATAGATCATTTCAACCTAGAAACATTTAATTTTAACTTTAGATTAAAATCAAATTTTTCATATAGTTTAATCACAAACTACTACGTGTACATAATTATATATATAAAATAAGACCTTATATACTCGAAGCTATATTGGCCATTATATGCTCAAGTAAAAAAAATAAATATATTCTATACATACAATTAATAACATATTAAAATGAATAAACGATTTTTCCAAGTATAACAGGTGTCGTACAAATTCTGAAAATAGTCATGAAAATTCACATTAATGACGCACTTACAATTAGTAAAAGAAAAATTTCGAAAATTGTATTTAGGGGGGCTGGCGAAATGTACGTATCGAATATATCATTTAAAAACAGTATTTTTTTTGAAAATATTTGTTTCTTGTATATTTTGGATAGTCAACTTTACACAAAAGGACATACGAACTACGCGATCCGGCTATTCATAAAAATGGACCTTGACAACAATTTCAGAAACCAGTATAATCCATTTGAAAATTGAAACCGAAAACAAAATCAAAAACAAAACAGGAACCTAACTGGTATTATAATTTAAAACCAAATAAAATCAAAAATAGGGAAATATGTACCATACCGTAATTGATACTGTAACCAGATCAATCTAGTACATTCAATTGATTATTAACAACTATTAACATTATGACATTATGTCTAACAGATATTATCATTTAATATAAATTATAACCTTACGGAAAAATACTCATTAAATATTAATACAGAAACTACCCTTGTTGATACTGAAACCCAATGTGTCTATTGTAATTAATATATAATAAAGCGTAAATTAAAAATTTCAATGAAATAACTAAAATCGATATTCTAGATTTTAATATAAAATTTCGTCCAAATTTAACTTAAAATTTATGTTAAGAATAACTGTGTTAATACATTATTTATATTTTTTGGTTTTAGTACGAACTATTTATGAAAATGCTTGTTTTAAATATTCAATTATTAGCTATAAAAATTGAACATCTAATACATTTTTTAACTAAAAATAATTTGAACCTTTATTGAGATTTTGATAAATATTGTCCACATTTGAATTTTAAATATTTAAAATCTTTTTATCTTGTATAGAAAATGATATAATAAACATTTCATGGAAATTTCAAGTTCGGTAGGTACCTGCTGTATGATTAATAATAAAATAATAAATCGTTGTATGAGGATTTGTTTATTTACGGGTAATATCCAATGTCTAATTTCAAATTGTTTGTAAAAAATTTTAATTACTTACAGGTAAACCTTTACTTTTTGACAAATTTCGAAAAACTTAAGAGAATTCTCGTTTCAAAATTTCAAATCTCAGGTTTAAATAGAAATTTTTTTATGAATTTCTGTTTTGAAATAATTTGACAATTTTTGTAACGTTGATGAATTTTCTAAACATTTTTTACTTCAGACGCTCATATAAAATTATAGTAAATAAACTCTTAATTTTTTTCCATTCAGTTGAACTTACGAGAAACATAATGTTAAATTTTTATGTTTTTTGACTCAGCAAAACAATTTTTTATCGACAATAATTTAAAACAAGCTAATAGAACTCGAAATGTTCTTATATTATTAAATAGAGTCTCAATATTTTGAAAATTGTATTGTGTATACAAATTGCTAACATTTTGTCAAAATTTCACGCATCTATATGTTATATAATTTTGCTATCTTTTCCGTATCATTTTTTACCGATTACCGAAAAATGTATATAATTTATCGATCCCACGAATGTATACAATATTTTGAAGAAAACTCAATACAACGTTACCTATTATGATTAATGTATGTTTATTGTTTTTATACGATTCAATATGATAAATTACAAGTAGAAAGCGGAAATATATGCACAAAAAAGGTCCTAAAAAACATAAAACAGAATTTTTTTTGAAATGCCAGCCCTGGTCCCCTGTAATTTTGTCCATTATTTTTAGTGAACTTTTATATATTATTTTAAAACCAAACAAATAAGAAGCACACATTTATTTTAAATTTAGTTTATTACATTTGGGTCACTGCATATAGCTTTAAGCGGTAAGTCAATACTCTAAGGCAGGGGTCATCAATTAATAATTTTGAAGAGCCACATTAGACATCTTTAAATTGTTCGCAAGTCCTCAAAATCGTAGACGTCGATAAAAACTAATGAACAAAAATGATAAATTATAACAATAGTACGTATATATAATATTAACGATTTTACTTTTTTTTCTGTGAACCCAATAAAATGGGGTACCTACACGTCAATTGATCGTAAACAATTTACCGCAAGTTATTGATCGAAAGCCAAGTAGACGCAAAATAACAGCTTCAGTAATAATTATGAATTTGAATACATATTTAATTTGAATAAATATGGCACAACTCTGGTTACATGTATGCTTAAAAGTATATTTTTTCGTCTTAAATTAAAAATGTCTAAAAAATGTTGGTAGGTATATAAAAATGAAACAAATTAAACTTACAGTTTAAAACTATAATATACAATATAAAAAGATAATATTTGTACATAATCGAATATAAAAAAATAATAATAAATCATCAAGGTATAGGGATATAATAATATAATAGTGAAAAACACTAACAATTACACTTGCAAATGAAAATTGTATGCAATGCCACGAATAAAATTTTCAATATTTGTATTATTGTTATAATTGATACATAATTTTTATATTTTTATTTTTGAAACATTTGACGAAAGCCATTTTATAGAGTTTATTTTTGTGAAAATTTTGACTTTTCAACATTTTGTTTTCATTAATCTCATAATTTTTGTTTATAGGTAAAACGGAAAAAAACTCGCCTTCCTCAAGGTGGCGAGTCCCCATCTACGGCTAATGGGTATATCGTCACGGGATACCCTATATAAGTGCGTACTGTATATACAGGGTGTATATTAATTTAATGCCATAGTGGAAACAGCGGCGGTGGCTGCTTAGTTGATGGGGTAAAGGTGAGGTAGCGGTGTTATGACGGCGAATGATGTGTAGTGGTGGGGGAGCAATGTTACGGCGGCGGCGACGAGGGCTTGTACCGTGGTGTTGTATCATAACGTACAGTGCCTTTCTGTACGTAGTCTGTTGCTTGAGTTGTATGTCCAGAGTTGTTTGGTCTTTTTCAGTTCGAAATTCCTAACCAAATTACATTACCACCGAAGCATATGTCGTTGTTCCAGTTGTCACATTCACATACTTCATTTCATACTTCAGCGCTTACAACGCCAGTTGTACATAACGTTCAGTGATTTCCTTTGTGTGCGTAGTTGTTGTTTGAGTTGTATGTCAATTAATCAGAGTTGTTTGGTCTTTTCCAGTTCGAAGTTCCTAAACAAATTACATTACCACCGGAGCATTCGTCGTTGTTCCAGTCACAAACTTCATTTTCCGGGAAGCCGTGCAGTTGATTTGAGTATCCCGACGCTGAACGTTGATTTCCGGTAGCTTCATTCGCAAGCCATCAAGCATCATGCCTTCAAGGTTAGTAATGACTAATATTTACAAACATGCACGGCTAATATTTACTACTAATCTTTACCCGCCGTTGACTCGATTTTAACACACCATAATCATTATTTACGAACGCTGTTTCCACATACTGTCAGAAATCGTTACAGACTGTGAATAGTGCAGATTTTCGCGAAATAAAATAAAAACATTAAAAACGTATCCCTTACCCACACAGCATGAAAATGTATTAAACATTTGAAAAATAATTAACATATTTATTAAATATTATATTTTGACCAATGGGTAAAAGTAAAATGTTTAATTAACAATTATTAATAATTTTTTGAATAATTTTGCAATAAACATTTAAAAGTCAACATGACATAAATAGTGGTTAAATGTATTTATTGTTTTTGATGTAAAACATCTATTGGCACAGTACGGGAGTGGGGCCGACTGTGGCTCGTTGGCTCAATCTGCGAATCTGCCTCAGCTCGGCGATGGTATATAAGTATCGACGTATCCACCAGGGGTTGCTCCAGTGACATGGTTGTGTGTTGGTGGTAGGGGGGGGGAAGTTATAATTTTCTGGCAATTTCGATGATTTTTTTTTTGTAATTTTTTTTGAAATGTAAATTTTAAATGATAATCACAATCTCTGCAGTGTAACAATAACATTTAAAACAACTCGGGAGAGTTTACCATCAGGAGATTACCCAATTAACATTATTTCACAAAAAAATTATAGGTAGGTAATTTAATATAAATCAAAAACACTTCAATGTAGTAGGTATATAATATAAGCTAGAAATAGACACCTCTTAAGGCTTAAGAGTTGAGGCTGACAATAGATCTAGGCCTGCGTTTATTTAAACTTAATACGCTGTGTCCCTGACCTCTAATATTACGTTATATGACAAGGATATGTATCCAACCGTTAAAAAATTATGTATTTATGTCTCACCAGTCACCTTTGCAGAAATATGTTGTTTTCAATTTGTATTTCTCAGAAAATTAAACACTAAAATGAAGTTGTAAGAAACATATGGATGTCCTTAATATCTTTTAATTTTAATTTTAGATTATGAAACTACAATTGATTAAATAATATCACCAAAAATTATTATTCATAATAACAATAATAGTAAAAAGAATAAAATGGTCAAATATGCACTATACTAACTGCAAAGTGCAGACCATAGATGTATAAATAAATAGGTATATAGATATTTGTATAATTATATTTATATGTCTATGTTGTAGATAGTAATGTTTTTAAATAATTGATTAATATTTTGTCTGCACTAAAACATTACTTACAAGCAAGTAGCAACAATAGATACTGTTAATATATTTTAATAAATTAGGAGGATTTGAATTTTTCCTGGCTCTCAAATTTGACACCCAGTGTACTCACCGACCACCTTCTCTAAATGTATTTACATTTAAATGTAAGAACAATCATTTAATGGAATAATTCAATAATCATTGCAATAAACATTTATCTAAAAATAATAAAAGAAAAAAACCCCCATAAAACATAATAATAAAAAAAATTTAATATCTTTAAAAGCAATTTATATATTTCAAGACTAGTAACCCAAGGAAATTATACAAATGAATAAACACCATTTATAGGACAGTTAGTATTTAGAATCACAGCTAACTAAAAAATAAAAAGTTTAAAAAGCATAAATTAATAATACAATCGATCGCATGACCTACTGTTGTGTATAACAGATATAACCGATAATGAGTATTATTTATAACTTATAACTAATACGTTTTGGCTATAACATTTAGTTATAACATATAATAAGGAGCTTAAATATTTGCTTGTAATAAGGAATATGTAAAAAAGTTAGTTAACTACTATAAACTTCAGTACATTTGGTTAGTTACCTTTGCCAGTTAAATTGCATTTACACTTTTAATTTTAGTTCTAATTGTATCAATTTTGTAACATTTATTTTTTAGAAAGCATATTATGCATATATTCTTATTGCCTACTTGTACACTACATTCATGGGCAGATCATATGTCAAGAGATTTTTAATATTGCAACAATATTGAGTTTTAATGGTACAAGTGTAGAAAAAATCAGCAAATAAATGTATTGTCTCCTTTAGATCTTTTACTGTTACCAAAATAAATATATTTATTTATAATAACATATTATGTCTACTCAATATTGTATAATTATCAATTAAACATACATTTGCACCACTAAATACCTTCTTGAATTACTGTTTGAATAAATCATAATAAAATAAATAATATATAGTTGAAGTTGATTTTATTTAAAATTTAAAATGTTATGGATTTGTTTTTTGTTTAATTAACAGAATATTTTAAATAATATGTTAACTAAATATAAACAAATATGAATTCTTGCAGTTTACACTATACTATATTAGTAACTATCAGACACGGCACTAGAACTTTTTTTCAGGGGATGCTAAGTGGAACAGACACATTTTGTACATGGACTAGGGTGTTTTTCAAAAATTACATTGATTTATCAGATAAATTTATTAATTTATCTAAATATAAAATAGGTATATCCTACAAAGAGAGTAAATAGATAGAAAGTAGAGCACTCTTTTAAACTTTTATAACAATCAGTAGTTTTTATATTCTAAGTTCTAAATATAATATAATTAGTGTTTGAAAATTTCATGAAATTTAAAAAAATAAAATATTTCATGAAATATTTCAAATGTTTAAAATATTTCAGTATTTTAATAAATTTTGTTTTTTTTTAAATAAGTTTTATTTTTATGTTTGTAGTTGTCATAATTTACTTTTATAATTTTATACTACTGAAACAAATCACTAATTACCCATTACCTACTCATTAGTGATGGTTTTTTTTGGTATTATATATTTAAAATAGGTAGTATTCAACATTTTTAAATTGATAAAAAAAAATACAAAAATGTTACATCAGGAGCCTTTTATTAAATTTTCCAGCTTTTTTTACCCAACAAATAACGTTTTATTGACATCCATAGAAAAAAAAACTAAAACAATTGAAAACTCAAATAATTGTAACTTGTAAACAGCTGAAAACAAGTTAAAATATTTTGAAAATTTAATCGTGTATAGAAAATGCTAACATAAACATTCAGTAAAAATGTTGTGTACCAACAGTTGTTTGTTTTAGAGTTACACCAAAATCCCGTTTTTCCTTAATTATTATTTTGCTGTTCCCTGTGCTATCCCACACGGTTAAAAAAAATTTTTTTTGATGCTTTTCTGATTTTAATTGTTCATGAAATAATTTTTTCAAAAACACAATTCCCGATATTGACGGTTTCTGAAGATTATTTATCCCACAATTGATTTTCCTGCATTTGAATGAAATACTGTTTCAGGTTTTTTTGGGTCCTATAATATATCGTTTATGTATCCTAATCAATTTTGTCCTGATAATTTTTTCCTGCTTTTGACGCGCTTCTTACTAATCTAGATAGGCTTTAATATAAATTAATGGTTAACTGTATCAAACACTGCTCGAGGAATTACCTTAAATTGTTTATTTTTAAAAAATTAAACAAAATGTACTTTAATAAAAAATAAAAATATTTATTTACTAACTGTGATTTCAACATTTATCCGAAATAATTCTTCTTTTTTCTATTAGTGATGCGTATAAAAAACAAATAGTTAAGTTATTATGCTGACGAAATTATAACGTAATGGCCTATGGGGCCATGACGGGTAATAATTTGCATGATATTTTTTGATGTCAAATGCAGCAAAAATATTTAAAATAAATTATGCAACTATTTTCATATATTATTATTAACATATTGATGTATTTTTATTCCAGAAAAGACAATATGAATAACAAAACTTCACCAGTTTCAGAAACTACCAATGGTGACATATTAATAGAAAAAATCATTGGGGCGACGAATATAAATGAAAGGCTAGAATTTCTGGTGAAACGGAAAAATGTAGAAGAACCACAGCTGATATTAGCAGAAGAATTAAATATTTTATGTCCACAGATGGTGATTGCGTTTTACGAAGCCCGGTATCAATGGAGTGAGCCGGAATCGAGGTGAAAATTCTGAAATTTCGATTAATATTAGTGATATCTTAAAATTTTTTTATATCAATATTTATGTTCATAATTTAATTATTAAATTTGATAATGTTCATTATTTATTTGTTTAGATTCTAATGTAATAGTGAAACATTTTATCTTTAAGGCAAAAATAATATGTTTATTTAAGTTTATTTATGTGTTCAAATATTGAGTTTAAACATGCAATAGTTGTTTTATTTTAAATATTAAAGCATTTTTCACCAAATTATTAACTAATATTATATTTCGAGAAATCACATTCAAAATTGTCTATTTTTTTTTTAATATGGCCAAGCATATTAGTGGTCATTATTATTAGGTACCTATATCAGTTTGATCAATTCTATACACATTCAAATAAATATGTGTAAAATAATGGTTATTATGTTGCCACTATCAAAAAAAACTACATATTAATACAATGTATACACCCATTTATAAAGTAATACTCAATAAAAAATTAAATTGTATTACAAATAACAATAAAAAAACATTTTTAAAAACAGATCTAAGTTAGGTAAATAAGGAAACAAAATACAGATATAACAAGAGTTGTAATTTTGGTTTAGCACATAATACGTTTTTAACATGTTAAAAAGTAAGAACAATCAAGGAATATCTTTATGAGGCAGAAAAAACAAGAAATTAAAAAAATGTAAATTAAAAACCATAACTGTGCGTTTAAACTATAAGTAGGTATTTTGACTACGTTCGTAAACACAAAGTGTAGTTTACGAGAAAATTCAAGTTCAAATATATAGTTACACATTAATGTACATATAATTATTTTTTGTTTATAATCTGTTTATAAAATGTCTATAATCAAATCTAGTTATGAGATCTTAAGGTGATTTGTGTTTAATTAAATTAGGAATTAATAAAATAATATAAAGATTCTATTATACAGTCAGTAAACAAAAAATTGATGATCAATAATATACCTAGCTAGGTACATTTTTATAGAGTATTTTAAGTGCAAGAAGGGCCAATGTCATATTTTGACAATGTTCCGGAATTTAAAATATTAAATTGGCTAACTTTTAAAACCTACATAAAAATCTTAAATTGTATGTTGGAACTCTAAAAATTCTGCTACCTACTTAATTACAATTGTTTTTATTTCATTGTATGACTCATAAGTATAAATATGTACGTTTTAGTTATTTTGTTATGTTCGTAATTGTCAGGACAAGGTTCTTATGAAAGAAAATTTTAGGACAATTCAGTGGAAAAGTAGGAGATCTGGAAGTCGAAAATACAAACGTAACACCAGGATAAAAATAAACATGTTAATAATATATTTTTGTTTATTGTAAAGTTGCTATTTGGTTGTGATTGTTATAGTTTTGTTAATTTTGAAGAATTTTATTAAAACAAAAAAAGGAAATCAAACTTTGACCGCACCACAAATGGTGTCAAGAGGATGCGCTTATCTAGAAACAATATAGTTGAAGATGATTGGCATATCATTTGCGCCAAAATTAATATCTCATATAAATATTTATTTTAAAATGTCATACATAATTTACATACAAATAAATATAATATGAATAAATCGGTGAATTTTTACGATCTTATAAAAGTTGTCAATAATAAATTGTTAAAATATAATATACAGTTATAAATGTACCCACTATTTATTAAGTGTGACACACAGGTTTCGTACGAAACGATTTTGGCGCTTTCGTACTATATAACTTTCTCATTTTGGCGCTTATGTCTTCCACCAGTACACACAGCACGAGGCCCTCGACCTACCACATGTAGATTGCTTACCTATTATAATATACTGCTGTGAATTTCACGGGATAACGCCGGTCGACGTGGCTATACATTAAAATATACATAAATATTTACTTACAATAACATATATATTTGGTGAACATTTCAATAGTCTACTATTATTCGTTTTGGAAATACAACAAAATCTCAACAATTAATTAAGTAATGGGAATTAAATTATATTTCGCTGAATATCAAATATCGTAAAAATTATAAGTCCAATCGCTCATAAGAAATCAATGTTCCGTTTAAGTATAATTTTAATTATCTACATTATTTTAAAAAGTTTTCATGGATATTAATAGATCAAAAAGATTCAAAATTATTTGAAAATTTCACCATGTAAGGAATATTGTAATTTTAACATTTGGTGAACATTTCTATTATCTAGAATTATTCGTTTATAAATTGCAAGTGAATATCGAAATTTGATGGATGAAAATTCATTAATTTATACCGATGGAAGACTGATATCGTAAAAATTTTAAATATAAACGCTCCTAAAAAATTATTATTAGTTTTCGGTAAACTTTTTTTGTTTGTTTAAGATAGGAAAATTTGTGGGAAATCTTCTATCAACATTTCTAATGTTAGCTATGAAAAGAAAAAATTTTACGAATTCTTAACCGAAAAATAGTTTGTACATTTTCGAAAAATTAATGAATTTTTTCAAAATTTGAACTTTAAATGCATATAAAAAATAATTGAGCCTATGTATCTTAACATTTTATAACTCCCGTTAATGAAATTTATAAGGAGCATAGTATTGAATTTTCAAGCTAAATGATGCTGATCTCGAGAATAGGAGCATTTTTATTATCAAAAATGTTGGAGGACAAAAAATAACACACATCATTTTAAAATCAATACATTCTTTCGTTCCAGTAAAAATCTAAAATATAATAAATTACTAGTTATGTTTTAATTTGAATAACATCTAATGAATTATATATTTTTCAATAAATAAAGGCCTCACCAAAAATATTTCCCAGGGCCCCAAAATACGTAGTGCCGTCTCTGAGTGCTTTTATTAGATTACACTAGATCAGAGGTTCCTATACTTTTCACGGTAGGTAGGTACCCACGATCCATTTTCAAAAATGTTTAAAATGTTGACTACCAATATTATATACCTACTGTTTGTACTAATGAACTACTGTAGAATTTTTTTCACATTCGATCGCTACCTTTGCGATAACTTATAACTTCTCTTACAGTGTTGTGATAGACGTCACCGGACTGGTACACTTATGTAATCGTCGTGAATAACGATCAATTATAAAACTAAATTCAAACAATAATGTACATTGTACAACAGTCATATGGAAAAATATACCTTATCAATATCATTAATGTCTGAAGTAGCTACTATAATTTACCTATTTCTGGTTAATTGAATTTAAGAAAAAAAATATTTCTTACGATGTACCTATATTAGGGCTCATTAATACGACTATTACATCAAATAGACAGTTAGTACCTATTTATTAAATATTAGATATTAAAATAATTCCAATTTCTTTTTTTTTTTTTAATAATTTAGTTACCCGGTTTACCTATTATATTATATAGGTTATAATATCACAAACAACTATGGCTTAATCTTTATCGTGTAACTACTTACTACCTATATAGTATACATAAAATATTATATAATATAACAATCAATACACATAATAATAAATACATAATTACATTCAATAATTATTATTGTTTAATATTAGGTACGTAGGTACTTTGTTAAAATTTTAAAATATAGGTACCTACTAGATTGGACACTTGGTATATTAACTGTTGTTGCTCAAGATATTATGTTTGTGACTAATTAATTAATTGATTGCGTGATATTTATAACTTTTGTAACTCGTATACTTCGTTATTTATATGTAATGTGAATATGTGATCGACACTAGCTGAAAGTGTCTAAAACGCAGTGTTTAGAAAGAACATCGTTCATGAATGCTCGTTCACGTTCATATTTAGTGAAATAAATAAATTATTAAATCTCGATACTACACACCTATCTATTAGTTATAAATTATATTCAAACTAATATAGTTGATAAGTAATAATTAGTAATATATAATGTCATCGTGGTATCAGGATTCGAGCGTCACGTCCGATCGTTGAACGAGTGCTGTCGTCCCCAACGCGAATAAACGAAAAGGTAAATTTAATAAGTAAAACGTCAGTAACGAGTCCGAGTATACGTAACAGGACTCTATGCCGCGGAAGCCGTTGAACTGGTTAACTATATAACCGCGCGTCGCCGTCGCCGCTTGCACCGACACCGACGGCGGCGCCGAAACCGCAGAACGAGAAGCTAGTACATGCGATCCTGGTACCACCGAATCCGTTTCGAAAGCATTGCAATTTCATCATAACAAAATAACAAATATTCATTCACTAGTTTCAATAGTGTACCATTAGTTTTGATATTAGAGTGATTTGACCTATTATCAAACTTTTAGGTAAGAACATTAACTGTGCTCGAAAGTCGGCGATTTTTCAATACTTTAATTTACAAGCAAGATATGTGAAATATCATATACGCTGTTAACTACTCACGGGTTTTTCTTCACAAAATACGGACTAATAATTATTGACTTCGGAATATTTCAATATGTTTACCCAAACAAATGATTAAGTGTCTGTTAATTTTTAAATCTGCTGCAGTTTGAAAAAAATAGAATAATTATTATTAACATCCAATGCTTACATAATGAAATGCTCAAAATAATATAGATTAATATATTTAACTAATTCATACAATCAATAAACATCATACAGACCACGGTATTTGGTCGTTCTATACTGGTATTAAAAGTACTTATAAGTTATAAGTTAATATTATAATTATTAATATTAATAAACAGCTAATATTAATATTAATATGATGTTGAAATATGTTTATTTCATCATATTCTGTTGTCCCCACGTAACAAATATTCATTCACTAGTAATGTTTCAATAGTATGCCGTTAGTTTTCAAGGTATAGGTTAGTGATTCTCAACGTTTTTTGTTATAGGGCCCTCTAAATTTAATATAAAACTGTCAAGGCCCCCTAAATCAAAATCATCAATTATTTTTTCTTAATGATATACTAAATTTACATGCACTACAATCTACATAAATTATTATTATGTAAAGAAAATAAATGGTCGGTTGTATTATAATGTTATATAATAACTAAATAATCGAAAATATTTTAAATGAAATAAATAGTGATGGAGGTCTATTAGCATATTATTTATTTATAATTGATTAATAGTATATTGTTTATTATGTAGATATATTGTTTATTTAGCTATCAACATGTGTATTGTGTATGCTTGGAGGTATGGTATACTGGTATGAAAGTTTTAGGTATAATTTTCATGGTGTATTTAATGGTCTAACCTATATTAGTTTATTATTTATTATGTTTGTATACTATTTATCTAACTATCAATGTATGTATGCTCGGAGTTATGGTGTATTAGTATAGTTTGTTGAGCTATAATTTTCATGATTTGGGTATGGGCGGTGGTAGGGTCAAGCATGTAAACGATAGACATGGATGAGTGTGGGAGGGGCAAGGCCGGGCACGTACGTGATAGATATTGATGGTGAGGGTGGGGGGCAAGTATCATAATGGGGGTTTATTAACAGACATTGATGGGAGGGGAGGGTTACGGTGTAATATGTACTAGGTATTGTTCTAATAGCATTGAAAAATATTAAAAATACATAGGCACAATTTTTTTTATAAGGATTTAAATTACAAATTTTAACAAAATTTATCAAATTTATAATTTTATAATTATTTTGTAGTTAAAAATTATAAAATGTTCAATTTTTATAGCTAAGGATTGAAAATTGAAAACAAGGTTCCACGTAAATAGTTTTTATATAAATTACTTTATTCACAATAATATCATCAAATATACTTGCTAATATCATAGGCTGACTGACCGTTTTCGCTCAGAATCGTTTTTCTTATACAACGATATTATATCATTGAATTCGAATTTAACACCATCCATTACAGTGACCCACTTGTAACCTACTTTACAACAGAGCGACTTCCACTCAACCATCTTACATATTTTCTGTGTTTCATACAACAAACAAACTTTTAAAAATGTTCACTTGGAATTTGACGACTATAAGATTTTAGATATAATAAACATTTTATTTTTCTTTTTCATGAAATATTTTAAGAAAATAAATTACAAGAAGATTTAAAACCCTATATGTAATTTCGTCCAAATTTGAACATAAAATAACTAACGAAAAACCAAGACTAGGCATTAACGAGTTAAAAAGTTAAAGTTAAGTTAAAAATTTAATTTAATTTTAACTTTTTAACTTAATTAGTTACTTTTGGCTTTAAATTAACTTAACTGATCATACGATGTGCTAACGACTGAAAACTATGCGAAAATTTATATAAAATACAATTATTTTCACATTTAGGTAGCTGTTATCCATTGCTGGCTAGACGGAATGTTGGAAGGCAATTACAAATAAAATGGACGGTATCAGTATATAATGAATATGATAAATATAATATTGTAAAATGATATAAGGGCGGAGCCGACCATTAGGTTCGTGTAGACAGAACACGGCTGTCTATACAAAAATATAAGAACATATCACAATAGATCGCTTAACCCATTCAATTTATATTAAAATTGTGTTTGATAATGTCATGATATTTTAAGTTGTAAAACATTTTTTATAAATTTTGGTTTTTTTTTTAATAAGTTTTATATTTACATCTTATCGTCATACACTACATTCATAATTGTATGGTATATTTACAAGGTTAAGCATTAACTAGTTACTTTTGGCTTTTCATTAACTTAATTTTTAACTTCCTAAATTTTTTTTTTTAATCAACATGAAATAAACGAATTATTTTTTCATCTTAAAGAGTAAGTTAAGTTAATTTATTTTATTTTTAATTTAATTATATTTCACTATTTCAGTCAATTAAGTTTTCATGTCAAAAAATATTTACCATGAATTCTTTAAAGTTAAAAATTTATATCATTCGAATATAACTTATATTTAAATACTGAATGAAGTATTAATACTATATCCTATAATTTAGATTTGAGTTGGAAAAAAATTAGGTACGCTAGCGTTATATAAACGAATTAACTTTGTTTTAACTTAATAAAAAGTGTGTATTAATTTTTAACTTAACTGAGTTAACCCATATTTAAATTAATTTTTTTGTTATTGGTGCATATTAACTAAACTTAACTGAGTTAAAAAAAATCATAAGCTTGCCTAGCCTTGTATATTATACCAAACAATATTATTATATTTTCATCCCTAATACCTAACTGTACCTATACCTGCGTGTTGACGTCCTCGAGTGATATTTGGTGGTTTTTTCGCTACATACCTACTTGTTATCATTATTTAGTACTTTAATGATTAATACACAATAATAAAACGTACAAATATATTATACCCAATTAATGTGACTTAAAATAAAAGTTCAATGTAAAATTAAGATTTAAAGGAATACACAACACAAAAAAAATACTCATTTTTTTTAAATGTTAATTTTATTATTTTTCACATAATGAATATAAAAATGAATATTATAATTTACGGATAAATGTGTCATTTTTTGTGTATAAGACAATTAAAGTATCAGAATTTAATATGACGTTTAGTTCTTAAATATTAAAAACCTTAAAATTTATATTTTTGCTAAACGGCTTATTATGGCAATTTAAATATAAAATTAAAATTCAAAAATATCTTAAGTAGCGAACTGGACATGCTCACCCTCAGACCGATAGGCGAGTCTACAGCTCAAGAATCCCAGATAGTTGTTTTTTCATTAAATCGTGCATCAACATGTCGATGGTGTCCTCGTCGGTGACAGCCAGATTTAGTAGCGATTCGTCAAACATGTCATCTGGTGCTTCGTCATTGAATGGAAGGATGACTCCCGCATTCAGTTGAAACAGCCTAGTTGAATCCGTTTCCGACGTGGTGGTCAGTCCCGCTTTGGTTTCGAACTGTGGGTGCATTGTGGGTGATGTGACCACTCCTCGGTCCAAAGCAACCTTAGCTGCCTCATGAGCAATCAACTCAATTAGCGTAGTGGCCATGGTCAAACGCCTTCCTGGGTCCTCCTGTTGCGGGCGTTTGGTGGACATCTGCAATAGTAATTAAATATATGGAATGTGAAAAATGAGACGTTCCTACGCTGACGTGAACTCGAAAACAAACGTCTGGCTGGCTGCAGGCTACGACGTAGACCGTAATCGATGTCCCCACCAACAGTCCCACCATCCCTCTCTCTGCATAGGTCCAAAACTCGGTGACTGACATAGCAGATAGCACGTCGCTCGCGATGGGGACCTATCGATTCGGTTCAATGTAGCATTGACTCCACCAGTATTCACTATCCGCCCGTATACGTATTTTAAAAACAACCTATCAATTCCGCCACCCACCAGTTTTTACCTTAACCTTTTACCTGCTGCAGCTGTCAACCTATTTCTGTTATAATAATAATAATAATAATAATATATAACTAGAAAATAATTCAACAATTCATGTGTATTAAATATTTAAATTAAATTAACTATCAATATAATAATTAACACAATACAATATAAATAATATTTATAAAATAACTCAACAGTTAAATAAATAAAATAAAGACAATACAATATTATTATGTATACAAAATAATACAAATTAAATTTGATAAAATGTCTCATCATGTACACATTATAGACATTATACATATTATACGATGTCATCAAATGTCAAAAGTTGCAAAATATTATTAATTATAACGTGATGATGATAAACTAATGAAATGTAAACGATTAATTTTTTAGCTTCATAATCTGTTAATAAATCTACGAGTTTTTTTTTTTTTTGATAAATATATTTTGTGATCGTATTAATTTGTATCATTTATTATAGTGATCATATTTTTACATTAGTATTTCATATAATATTAATAATATAGCTATGTAAACTATAATTTTTGTTCGGGAAAATTGATTTTTTTCTTTGGCGGAATTGATAGGTTTTTTTCAGACTACCTGTAATCGATATACCTTATCCCCTACGTAGTGATGGGCAAATTCCGGGGAATATAATACATTTTTAAATATTGATCATAGGTTTCAGTTTTAAATTAAACTTATGGTTGTAAATGATCCAAATGACAGCTCTTTATTGATATTATGTCAGTTTAGATATCTTTAAAAAAAAGTTATTAAGTGACTATAATTTAATTTTTTAATTAAAATTTTTACAATGATGGAGATACAGGACATACTGGTGTACAGATTTCTAATATGAATAGTGAATACATACTATACGTATAGCGTATTGTTCAGTAAGGTATGTCTGCCCTCTACAAACAGTAACACAACAACAGTTTTATTACTACAGTGGGTAGTGTATACCGAATAAGAACCTTGGCGCCCGGCATGTTTATCCCTCTCCTAACAAATACAATTTAGTACCTATAATGTACAGATGAAACAATATTTTTCGGCTATACTATATAACGATTGATAAATTATGACGATAAAGACTATGACATTGATAATATTATCTACAGTTGACATCAAACAAGACGTGAGTTTTCTACAGAAACTTCTTAAAATGTTATAGGTATGTATATACCTACATTCCGTAGTACCTTTTATTCCAGCCAGACAGTATATTTGTACGACATCAAACAAAAATCGATTATTATACGCGGCATGTATAACATAACCGGTGTCAGACTGGCAGAGGGCTGCAAAACTTGTTTTTAGTAGGCACAAGACATTCTTTTCGGTTATATGGCTTTATTATTCTTACTCTGACGCGATAAGTAAAATGATTGACTTCTACGATTTCTATAGAACTCGCATTTATCTCCTTGTTGGGTTGTAGCTTTCGTCGTAGATATATTTTATGGTATCTATTTCAAATACTGAGTTATTAAAATATTTGTTGATAGTGTACCTCGCGTATGAATTGGTGACCAACGGGTGGAATAAGATATTAAAAGAACTGGAAATAATGGGTATATTAAGGTGGAAGTATGTGACTGTCTCGAACAAAAAAGGACCATAAACATGTTTTATAGAAACTAGCGAGACATAGGTACTATAGGTCAGGTACTTATATATAAATGTATATATTTGTTTATTAAATATACGACATGAGTCATATACCATAATTATACACATTGTGAACAAAAAATACAATCACGGTAGATACAATGGATATTAAAGATCAGCTGATATTACTAATTAGTCTTAATAATAAATGCATCAAATCAAATTTTCGCGCATTGCCTACTTGATATGCTGTCACGCACATTGTCCACGATCAGACGAAGACGGATTGCCTTCCGGGGAGGCTGAATTGCACCCAAATGGAGTTGAACAATCACAATATTTTTACGGGCAACGAAATGATCGGCATCAGTTAGGACCAGTTATAGACTTTAGTTAACGGGCAAATGTAAACTGGGCCCGCAAATTTTGACAAATAAAATATAATAAGCACGACATAATTTAATCTGCAAATATATTTTACTTATATTTTTTTAAACTGAAATATATTATGTACATTTTTACACAATTTTACATTTTTATAAAAAGTTCATACTATTAATGATTATAAGAAAATGAAAATAATTTAATAGTTTTTGGTGGTTGATGAGAATCGCCTCCTCGTGGTGTCCTCTGGGTAACGCTAAATAATATGGTTCTCAAAAATATTACATCTATATTTTTATTCGGGCCTGGTTTACACCTAAATAATTTTTACCTGAAAAAAACACAGGCCGAGTTTACAATAAATCTTTTGAACATTTTTTATCCTCGGGCTTAGTTTACAGTCGCACAAGTTAACCGACGTTTAAGTGGCCAAATTTGTTATGAGCTGATTAAGCGTAATCGAAGTAAATCGTAGAGGCGTAGACAATACGACTGGCTCTTAGTAATATAAAACAATTGAACGATTGAGTGGTGTAAGGACGAGAATGGAGATGTCGTCGTCGCACAGAGTAGCGTCCCGCAATAAGGTAATTATTACTAGGCGCGTACAGTTTATATTATATACAATATTAATGTTACATATGTAGAGATATAATACAAATTATATTACATAATATGAAAAATATACTTCATTTTATCGTGGTAAATTACACATTTATAATAATATACGACTAATACATGTTCTCGTTGTCGACAACGATAATCAAGTTTTTCACTGGAATTTGAACTATTACGTCACTATGAGTTATAACCATACTGGACAAAACATATTAATTTCTGTTGGATGTACTAATTTAAAAGATATTATATAGGATCAATACTTATCAATGGATAATATTTATTTCCATTGTTTTATAAGACAGATTTTATTTAATTACGATTATAATTATTATTTTATGAAATATATGCTACAGAATAAAGTTAAATTAAGTAGTTAGTAATAAAATGTAAGCTATTTCAATCATTGAAAAACATTACAAGAACCTATTATATTATTATTATATTATTTAAGCTAGTAACATTTGTTTGAACATGGAACGACTGATATAGGTAATTATATTTTAATACGGCTGGCATTTAGTTAAATAATTAGTAGGTAAAATACTTTTATAGAACACGAATACGTATATGTTTAGAATTCTCGCTCTGTTGTACAGTAGGTTACAAGTGGGTCATTGTATAATGGATTATAATAAACTTGAATTCAATGATATAGGTAATATCATTGTATAAGAAAAACGATTCCAAGCGGAGACGGGTTGTCTGTCTAGATATTTAATATTGTTATTATTTATTATATCATGTAAATTCAATTAATATTATAATATTATAATTTTTTTATTCGTTTCTATGGTGATAAACAAAGTGTTAGAAATTAATATCCAATTTTTTGTGATTTTTCAGTGGTTTTCCCCATGGAATTAAATAGCTATTGAAAAATATCGAAAAATGACCTCTCTAAAGTACTATCTTGATCAAATTTGCTAAAATACTATATGTTGAAATCGAAACACTCTTTCTGGTAGAAAATTTTTATACAGGATAAAAAAAAAATAATAAACACCATTGTGAAACCATTAGCTTTCTCGCTCCGCTCAGAATCTAATATATATTAGTTACTTTTTTTTGTACATGGAACCGATTGATAATAATATTTTAATACGACTGTTATTAAGCCAAACAATTTATTAAATAGTTTTATCGAAAACAAATACGGATACATTTTTTATATCCAAGGCTGGTTAAGTACGTTAACGATATTTTTAACTCGTTAAGTTATTTTAAAATAATAAAGTTAAGTGAAGTTAAAAGTTAATCATATATTTTTTTCGTTTTAAGTTAGGGTTAACCTTGATAAAAATAGGTTAAAGTTAAAATTTCTAACTT
>CM017805.1:28908138-28960821 GCA_008086715.1 Sitobion miscanthi | reverse complement strand
TCGTACGAGTAATTAATGGTAAACATTTGGAGTTTGTATCCGTACGTATGGCTGAAACTCAGCTACTTGGTCAATATATAAATTATTTACATGCAGATAATATGTATAAATGTACATCAATAAAAAGTTATTTTATTTCTGATTATGAAGCTAAGTTGTTAAACGAGATTAACCAAAAACATGCTGACTGTGGATACGGAAAAGAAATATTTGTCGCAGGAAAAGATTTTATCGTCACTTTAGAAGATGTTCAAGAATTTTATACATTCATGGACATATGTTATAAAAAATTAGTGATTGATATTACTCCAGGTCATAATGAAAAATTTGGTTTTATACGTATAAATTCTGAATCTGTTGTACCATATTGTACCAAGGATGGAAAAAAATTTGTTCCAATATTTTACTTTGAGGGCATAACTAAACATTTCATGTCTCTAGCTGTAAAATTAGATAATTGGAACTTAGCCTATGTCAAGTTCTGTTGTAATATTCTTCAGGATATCGAAAATGAGTTTCTGGATACTGTCTCTTGGGAAATGATCAATCTTGATCATATCATGAATTTTTTTTCGCCAGAAACAAATATTGAAGAATATTGGCCAAATATAGAAAATATGCATCATATAATTAATAAGCAACCTAATTGGGTCTATCTACCTGGTGCTTGGTTCAGAGCACCCATTGAAGTATTACCTGCTAAAAATACTATTCCTTGTACATTAATAGAACTATCATCACCAGTACCACATAGTATTCCAAAGAAGAAGAACACCTATCAAAAGAAAAGGCCAGCAAACCAAACGGTATGAACTATGTTTTTGGTATATTGAATTGTTTTATTTTTTTGGTCCTCTAAAAAAATGTTTGCTTGTGCTTTCACAATGTATTCTAATTAATCATTTATTATATGTTTACAATTGTTCTTTGTACATAAAAATATAAAATATTAATAAATATTGGATCTATAAATAAAAGTTTCTATCGATTAATAATTATATATTTTGTTCCTAACACTAAAGTATATAAACGGGGAGAATGGTTTAACGGATTTTTAGTTATAATATAATTTAATATAATTTCCTTTTATTTGTTTAATTTAATTTGACTTAACAATGGTGGTGGTGTCATGCTTACATTTCAATGAACCAATTTTTTTTCTATGATATATAAACCTGTATTCTCAATAAATAAATAATTTTTTTATAGATTAATGCATCTAGCATTCAGCCTCAGCCTCAGACTCAGATTCAGCCGCCGTCAACAGTTGGTAACTACTGTGTTGCAAGAAGAAATCAAAGTATTGCTCCCCAGTGCAACAATACGGTACTTATTTTAAACTTTCTTTACTTTTTTATCACTTTACTTTTCACACCTCAAATAGAAATACTTAACCAATTATCTGTAGTTAAGAGCTCACACTGTAAACTATTTTTGATTTTATAATTCTGTCACAATTAAAAAAATAACCTTTTTATATTTTTATTCAATACAAACTTAATATTCTAATATTCTTATCAACATATGAACATAACTAGTTTAATTGACATTTGAATGATACAATATTTTTAATTCATAAAGTGGCATAGTATTTTAATTTACATAAACATTTACAAAAACGTTCATATTGTTAATATTAATTTGGTACATAAAAATATTAAATATTTATAAATACTGGATCTATAAATAAAAGTTTCTATCGATTAATAATTATACATTTTGTTCCTAACACTAAAGTATATAAACACGGAGAATGGTTTAACGGCTTTTTAGTTATAATATAATTTAATATAATTTCCTTTTATTTGTTTAATTTAATTTGACTTAACAATGGTGGTGGTGTCATGCTTACATTTCAATGAACCAATTTTTTTTCTATGATATATAAACCTGTATTCTCAATAAATAAATAATTTTTTTATAGATTAATGCATCTACCATTCAGCCTCAGCCTCAGACTCAGATTCAGCCGCCGTCAACATTTCGTAACTACTGTGTTGCAAGAAGAAATCAAAGTATTGCTCCCCAGTGCAATAATACGGTACTTATTTTAAACTTTCTTTACCTTTTTATCACCTTACTTTTCACACCTCAAATAGAAACACTTTACCAATTATCTGTAGCTAAAAGCTCACACTATAAACTATTTTTGATTTTATAATTCTTTCAACATTAAAGAAATAACCTTTTTATATTTTTATTCAATACAAACTTAATATTCTTATCAACATATGAACTTAACTAGTTTAATTGACATTTGAATGATACAATATTTTTAATTCATAAAGTGGCCTAGTATTTTAATTTACATAAACATTTACAAAAACGTACATATTGTTAACATTAATTTGGTACATAAAAATATTAAATATTTATAAATACTGGATCTATAAATAAAAGTTTCTATCGATTAATAATTATATATTTTGTTCCTAACACTAAAGTATATAAACGGTGTGAATAGTTTAACGGCTTTTTAGTTATAATATCATGTAACACTACGTCATGATATGAAAATAAAATTAACTTAACTGCATGGTAATTATACTTAACTATAAAAAGTTGAGTTACGACCATAAAAACTTGAACTAAATAAGTTAAAAAGAAAAAAAATTACTTTTTAACTTAACTTTAACTGTTTGACAAGTTAATGCAAACCTTTGATTAACTTAAGTTGAGTTGATTATTTTTATAAAGTTGCCCACCTTTGCTATTAATATTGCTTTGTCAGTTATATGATAAATATTAGTAAATCAACAGTTATTTATATTAATTTTTTATTGGATTTTTAGGGTTCTATGTCCCAAGGTCGTAGTTTGAGAAACGTTGCGAGTCATGTTGGACCATCGCCTTTAGTCCGTTCCGCCGTACATACCAATACAGCACCAGTATTGAATAATGTTGGGCCAATTGTAATTGCTCCACCCAATGAAATAATTGACTTGACAGGTCTTGATTGATCTTGATAGATACATTTATATTTAAAAACAACTATATTATACTTATTCGCAAAAATATAGCATGTGCATCACTTCAGACAATTTTGTATAACATATATAAGTTGATAATGTCCAATAAATAAACATAAAATACTATGGATTAAACTTTTAATTAATAATATTATAATTGTATTGACTATGTTTTACATAAATGTTTTGTATTGAAATGTAACTGACCAGTATATTAGATATTAGTTTCTGTAGGCAGATGATGAAAATTTGTGTAGTTTTTCTCTTTAATAAACGTGTGTACCAAGTATAATAATAATGTTATTTTTTTTTTTACTTAATATTTGTGGAATAATTTTCAACTCCTTTCAATAATTGTTTTAATATTTATTATTTGATCAATATCAATAATGCAACAAATAACAGGCCTGTATGTAGTTAAATCAAATGCAGAGTAGTATTAACACAAAAAACTACTATTTAGACTTGGGTTATTTAGTATATAAAATACTGAATAATTCTTATTTTAATTATTTATAATACTTATGTTCGTTTGTATTTAATAAATAAGTAATATACCTATAGTATATATATATATATATAGGGTTTTAGAATTTCATAAAGTTTATTTCCAATTGAACATTTTTAAAAGTTGGATTATTGTATGTAACAAAGAATATATGTAACAAATTTAAACATCGCCTTTTAACTTTTAAGTTACAAACTCATAAACCAACTCAACTTCACATGAAAAGTCATATAACAATAACATCATATAAAATAATATATTTTTCTTTATTTCTTTTCTTTCTCAACATTGAGTAATTAGAATATTATAATTCTTAAATATAAATAGTTAATAATTAATACTTAATACTGAATAGTAAATCCTAAATAGTAATCAAAACAAAATTAACAAAACAAGATAAAAAAAAATGAATGTCTTTTTTATGTTTAAACAAAAACAAAAAGTATCAACTGACTGATACAGTGATATGCTATATGCATATTAAATATATAACAATTTGTATACTTAATGTTAAGAGTAATTAATAATCTATATCAGTAGGTAGCCAAAATACTATAATAAAACAAGTATAGTGGGTAGGACGCTATGGTTAAGTAGATATCGGTAACAATCGGGGGTAGGTATCTACGATGTATGCTGTAGACAGGGTCGGCTGGAATGTCATAAAAAATACTGTACCTTTATAGTATACTAGGTCATACCTGTTTTTATTTTCGCACCTACACTACTGTACACACTATATGTACGTTCGACCTCGTCTGGTCAAAGGTCGCTCTCTCAACTTATTTTCCATTTGGTATTATATTTCACATTGCAGCAGTCGAATGTCCTGTGAAAGCGAGCTGCGTGTTTTTAAGTTATTCCGTTCTACCGTGTGTGCAGGTGTATATTATTGCTAGGTATTACAATACTATTGTGAGTTTTTAAGTCAGACTGGAACTACGTCACTACGATCACGGCTTATATTGGATTTTAACTAGTAAGTACAATTCATAGATACTTATTTAATATTGTATAGGTAAGTACCTACACCTCCTACCTACGTTTGAAAATTTGCAATGTGCAGGTACATAGATACAATACATATGCGAACAATTATATGTAGTTCGTAGGAACCGTATATTATTCAGATTTTAGTGGGATGAAGATTAGTTCACAGCATAAGAAGCATTGTATATTTAGTTGGTATTGTAAGTAGGTAATGAATAAATTAAAAAAAATTGTATAAAATGTTAATATATTGAGTTTGATATGGCTGATACAAGCACACTATTTGTTTTCTCACTCTAGCCCAAGCGCAATATACAAAAATTTACGTTTTGCAGAACGTTTCGAATTTCGCTGAAGTTATCTGCGTATCTGATAGAGCTAATAGTTTTTAAAAAATGTGTAGGTACCTACGTAGATTATTGTGTCAAGCGTTTTCATTGATAATTAATATCATATTATATAGGTACCTTTTTATTAGTTTATTACTGATTTATAATGCATACTTACTATAATCGTGCATTTCAGAATAACCTGCAAATATTTATACCATGAAACCTGATTCGGACGAACAGCAGGAAACAGTAGTTGACGCCGAGAACAACGGGAACCACAACGGTTCCAGCGAAGCCGGCAGAGATAATAGCTCGTCGTTGGACCAGCTGCGGACGTGCTCACTGGAATTTATCCGGTCCGATCCGGAACTGAAGTACATCTACGACAGGGGTTTTGTAGCCGGTTTGTACGGGCAGAACCTAAGGCAGTTAGAAGCTCTAGTGTCGAGGGAATCTGCAGCAGGTGTGATGTCTGCGGACACGGCGCTCGGATCACCGTTGGAAGCGGTTGGGACGGACAGCTGGGCAACCATGGTCGCAACGGATACCGCCATGGAGTCAGCGCTAAACGCCGCGCTGAAAGTCGCAGCAAGTTCGTCGGCGATTGTATCTGGTATAAAACGGAGAATATTTCACGAAGAACCGTAGTGACTTAGACGGCCATAACGGCCGACATGCAATTATTCGTCATATTATATAATTTTATTTTATTAAATTATACATATAAGTAGGTACTACAACTTCGATTATATTAAATAATGTAAATTGTAATACATATAGGTACATTTTGAGTTAATTTAATAAAAAAATTATACTAAAAAATTGAATTATCTATTTGTAATAGACTCTTAAGGCTGAACTATTTTTTACCAATAAAAATGTCCATATTATAATATACATATACCAAGTATAATATTATAATTATTATACCTAATAATTATTATATTATTTCATATAATATTACTAACTTAAGTCAACACTGACGTAGCGTAGAACAGTGCGCTAGCTAGTATTAATATGTTCGTGGTATAAACAGCAACTTAAAATTAGTCCGACTAAATATAAATAGTGTTGTGTATAATAAACAATACAATTTGCGAAAAGTTATGAGTCATAACAAAAAAAGCGGGTAAGTGGGTGTCGTTAATGTTTAGTTGGTTAAAAATGGCCAGTGCAGGGTCACTGTAATATTGATGGTGTTAAATTTGAATTCAATGATATTATAATGTCGATGTATACGATAAACGTTTCTGAGCGGTCAGCCTAGGATATTTTATATTATATCTAAATCTATTGTTATTATTAATACGGTCACCGGTATTTATGCAGCAGAAACATTTTAAATAAATATCAATGAGATATTTTTAGTTATATGTTAATATCTAAATAGGTAATATCTTTACTAACTTCCCTACAAAACTATATCACATAAATGTATTTTTAACCAACTTGGTTTGTCTGATAAATATCAGAATATAAATAGGTATCTAATTTATATCAACATAAATAGGTTAGGTATACACAACATGTCAACACATAGTACACATATGTTATGAATATCGTTTAACCTTGAATTAGTATCCAAAAACAAATACCTAATTTATAGCAACACTTATATTATGTCGATCAGATGCATTATGAATATCTTTTTATATTCAAATTACACCCAATTGGCAATTACAAATATCTAATGTACCTATAAAGAGTTTTTTTTAAATATATATGTAAACATTTTTATATGCAGTAATATAGTATTTAGATTAGTATACTAACTTACTAACTAACTGTAGTATTATGATCTATAATCAATGGCTTTCAGTTTGTAAAAAGCACTTTGTCCAAGAACTATTAAATAAATATAATAAAATTAATTTGGTAAAATAAATGAAATTTTGTCCTCTTGGGGCACATGAAGGGGGTGATTAATCATGACAAAATGTAACCAATATTACTTTCTTGTACTAATAAACAAAATTAAGTGGTGATAAATCTAAAATATTAATATAAATTAGAAAAAGAAGTTTTTATACTTTCTATAAATGTTTTCATTTTAAATTCCAGTGATTCACACTTTAATTTCCAATTATTGTTACAATTTTTCAATATCTGAACATTAAATTTAGTTTCAATAGATTGACATATCACTCGATCATACACTTTTTTTAAATAAAATACTTTTTAGCACCTACAATATTAATTACTATTATTAAAATTAAAAAAAACTGTATTACCACAGGTCCTTTCAAAGGATCAGCCAATTTGTCTAAAATTGTGGGCCAATTATCGTTACAATAATTCGGTATCATATTATCATACACCAAATTAACATCATTGTTCACATTATTAGACTCTTCATTGTAACTGTCTGTATCATCATTAACGCCACCGTTGCAATTATTTTTAGTATCTCCTTGATACCAATTAACTTGTTCACACAGCTTTCAATTGAACATGTACTTGCAATTGTAGGTGTTAAAATTATAAAATTACTTTTCATTTCAAGTGCAGTTTGATTTGTAATTTTCAAAGTGTTTTTATCTAGTTTAGAAGAAATTAAATTTTTTTGATCAATTGTAATTAAGGCACTTTTTTTTTGTTTATTTGTAGTCAAAGTTCTTTTGCATTTGAAAGTATTTTTTTTTTTTATAATTATTTCTAGTCAAAACATATATTTTTGCTTACGTTACCAGTCAAAGTATTTTCAGCTTTATTTATATAACTAATTAATGCATTTTTTCTTTGCTAGTTTGATTATAAATAGTTAACGTATTTATTTATTTATGTGTATAACTAGTCAAAATATCTTTATTATTGTTTATATTACTTGTAAAAGTATTTTTATCTTTATTTATATTAGGTAATAATATTTAAAGTATTATTATCTTTGTTTATGTTAATAGCCAAAGCATTTTTTGCCTTTGCAAGTATTAATAGTCTTATTATTTATTTTTTTGTTTGTGTTAGTAGTTGATGAATTATTTTAATTATCTTTATTTGTAAGCAAAGTACATTCATGCATTTGCTCATGATTTTTCTTCTTCTTACTGACACTCAAGTTTTGTTTAGTGGGAAATATTTCTTTATGAGTCTGGTTAAAAGTGTTGATCTTGTCATTGAAAGAAGAACACTATTCTTTGTTATGTCATTTTTCCCATTATTCATGTCAATCTAAAAAAAAAAGTTTTTGGTTAAGATCAATAAAATATATACATCAATATAGACAAATTACAAAACAGTTTAGTGTTAATTAATTATTTTTATGATACATGAAAAAATAACCATTAATTTATTTTAACATCAAAATTATATTTTATAACCAACAATTAAAATTTACAGTTTTTAATACCTTTATTGTGTAAAGGTTATAGTGAATTTAAATAAGAATTATTATTAATTAATTTTATGTTGTAAAGGCAACTCTTATATAACTAAAAAGTGTCTTACATTTTTTTTATTATGACTACTTATGTTTAAATGATTGTTACTTAAAGACATGATATTTATTTTGTAATGGCCATAATACGTTAAAAATTAATAATAGATTTCATGTATATAAATGATTAAAATGCACAACTTCTTTACAAATATGCAAGAAATATTATGCTTGTTTCTTAAAGTTTTAACTAAATAAAATAATATATTAAATTTTTTATTTAAAAATGATAGCAATTTAATGATATTGCTAAATTCCAAGTTATTTAAATTACAGTAACTGTAATTTATTATTTGAAAATAATATGCAGCAATATTATATTTAACAGTGCCAAACAGTACAAGATCAACTTTTATTTTTAAATTAATATATTTACTGCATGGAATTTCAAAAGTAAAATTAAATGTAAATTTAAATAACTTACTTGTTTTTGTTTACTTTGACTACTTGTTTTTCAAATGTTTGGACATATAAAACCAAAACTTTCATCATTTAAGTTTTTATTTTAGTTTATTTGTTCACGTTCATCAGTGTATCTATGTTCATAATCAGGACCATATTGTAGATCAATCGAAAACATTTCATTAATAGAAGCATTTATGAATATGGAAGTTTATTATCATTCATATTCTCAGGTATAATATCCTCTTCATAAAAATTAAATTCAGTTTAAACATGGTATTATTCCTAAAAAAAATAAAATGATCAAACATGTTTTAATTCCAGTACTTATCTCAATAGTTGGGACAACCAAAAAAAAAAAATTGATTATCACTCTGCTATGCAGTAAGTGTCAAGTGTATCCTGTTAAATTAGTAAGTCATTACAAAGCAGGGAGGGATCTTCGATATTTTGATAGAGGGGCACATATAAATTGTATAATTTTAATTTTAATAGATAAATACTATAATTTTGAAATAATATTGGTAATAAATTTAATAATGTTGATTACACATACCAATAAAATAATTTATATTATAAATTTTAGTAGTTACATAAAAATATTATCGATAGAATAAATTGATAGGGGCGCACATGCCCATTCGCCCCTCCCCTGAATCCACCACTCTTATAAATTATATGTGTTTATAAATCTGTTTGTATATCTTAATTTATAGATTATTTGGTTACATGGTTTACTACCTACGAGAAACCTTGAGTTAAATTTTTAGTACTTAGCCAGCTATAATATTTTTATACAATTCTACAATAAAATAATTCTCAAATTTTCGTAAATTTGACGAATTTTATCTAAAATTAAACTTCAAGTGTAAATGTTAATAAAAAAATCGTGCTTATGTATCTTTTCATATTTTCATCTTTTCATAAAAATGTAAAATTTTTATGAATAGCTCAAAAATATTAACAATATTTTGAATATTATAATGGAATGTATGAAACAAGACTTGGTCAATAACTGATTTCGCGTAAAAAATTTGGGTATTCCATAATATTTTGAAAATGTTTTATTTTATTTTTATTTTGAAATTAATATTGTTCACTTTTATCGTAAGATATTATCGTTTAATAATTATCATAGGATTATAGTTCTATATTGATATAATATATGATTATTTTATATCTTGTCGAATACGAGAAATATTAAAAAGTAGTCTTAGTCTAGTGCCGAACATTGCGTACGTAGAGTTACGTTAACTACGTAGAGTTACATACAATTTTATAAATTGTTGGCCGAAATGCAAAATACAATTTCTTATATTACATTGACGTTGATGAAATCAACTCATCAAAAACATGATATGTTAGATGTAAACGGGTTTTTATACGTTTTCAATTAAATGTAAAATCGTAAAATTGATGGCAAAATAGTTTATTATTGGAGATGTCACGACTGTGCAGCTATAAGTTCTAAACTACTATAATTGCCAACACACACATATCCGATGATAAAGGTAAGCCATTTAGTATTTCCGATCACTATCATAGCCCAATTTTACAGATAATTGAATGTAAAAAAATAAAAACTTCATAAAAAGAAAGGCCGCTGAGACTAACGTACACCAAGTTCTATATATCAAGATTCAATTTCACAAATAGAAAATATTATAGCTTCTCAAATTTCAAAATGCTCAGCTAAATCAATTGTTAAAAGGCAAAGAAAAACAAATATGAAAGAGCCAAATCACATTTCTGATCTTAATGATTTATCTAATGATATATTGAGTAGAAAGAAATTTTTAATTAAAACTGTTGAACGAAATGATGGTTATATCATGATTTTCACAAAAATTGAAAATCGTAATTATTTAAAGAATTCACACTTTTGGATTTTAGACGGAACTTTTAAATCGTGTCCTAAGATTTTTAAACAATTTTATATTGTTCGCTCGGTTTAATTTCACGAGATGGTAATGAAATGGTATTTCCATTAGTATTAATTGCACTAATGACTGGCAAAGATGAAGATTTATATAATATGTTATTTTCTAATTTAAATAAATTTACTGGAGAAAATGGAATCTTTTTTAATGAAAATAATGATTTGAAAATAATAACCGATTTCGAACAGGCAGTGATTAATTCAATCAATAACGTATTTCCGTTTGCAATCCATTCGGCATGTTTTTTTCATTTACAACAGTCGATATATCGTTAGATCCAAGCGATAGGTTTGGTTACAAAGTATAAAAATGTGCTAGAGTTCAATTTTCGAGCCCGTAAAATTGCAAGTTTAGCATTTTTGCCCCCGGGGAAAGTGAAGGAAGCCTGGGGTATTTTGAAATCTGAATTTGAGGACGATGAAATTGATCTAGTAACATATTTTGAAGAAAACTACGTGATTGGAAAAATTAGAATGAGGTTTAGAAAAAAAGAAGCAACGCGTTACGAACCATGTTTCCCAATTGAAATGTGGCCAGTACATAGTCGAACTGTTAATGAAATGCCGAGAACATCCAATTCAGCAGAAGGTTGGCACAACAAAATACATCGTTTAGTATCAGCACACCCTGGTATACATTCATTTATCTCCAAAATTTAAAAAGAACAACATAAAACTGAAGCAACAATCGAATCGTTGATTTCAAATCAACAAAAAAGAAAAAAAGTACAATCAAACACGGAATAATAACTTATTACATATATGTAAAAGAATAGTTAATGATTCTAATTCTAATTTAGATGAATTTATGAGAGCTATTGCTAATAATCTTAAGTATTAACAATCATTTTATTTAGAAAACATTTTATATAATTATGGGTAAACAGTAAAAAAAAAATTAAATATGTAAAATACCTATATAAATAAATAGTCGATGATTCTAATTAAAATTTAGATGAATTTATTAATTCTAAAAGAGTGTTTCTAAAACTTGGTATTCTAAAAGTTTTATTTTCTAAAACATAGTGTTTCTAAAACTTGATATTCTAAAACTCGGCATTCTAAAATATGACATTCTAAAACCTGCCTCAATACCCATAAATATATATTGAAGTTAACAACAATAACGAACAGCTAGTGTAATCATACACAAAAAAGAACACACATAATTGTAATTGCTCCGCTCAAAATTTAAAAAAGTGGGTAAGTGGATATCGTATTACTGTGCAGTAGGTTGCAGGTGGGTCACTGTAATGGATGGTGTTGAATTTGAATTCAATGATATAATATCATTGTATAAGAAAAACGATTCTGAGCGAAAACAGTCCGTCAGCCAATGATATTACCAAGTATATTTGATGATATGATTGTGAATAAAGTATTAAAGTAATTTATATACATCCTATTTACATGGAACTTTGTTTTAAATTTTCAATCCTTAGCTATAAAAGTTGAACATTTTATACATTTTTAACTACAAAATAATTATTAAATTATAAATTTGATAAATGTTGTCAAAATATGAACTTTAAATAGTTATAAAAAAAAATTGTGTGGTTGTATTTTCAATATTTTTCAACTGCTATTGTAACAATATATCAGGAGCCTTGCATTAAATTTTCACGCTTTTCTACCCAACAAATAAAATAAAATTGGTATTTATAGAAAAAAAAAACTAAATAAATTGAAAACTGACAATGTCCGTAAGCAGCTCAAAGAGTGAAATTATTTTCAAAATTTTATCGTGTACAGAAAATGCTAACATAAAAATACAGTGAAATGTATCTACAGTGAAAGTATCTACAATCATACGTTTTTTAATCACAACAAAATAAGAAAATCGTTACATGAGAAATCGAGATGTTGTCAAAATATGAACTTTAAATGGTTATAAAAAAAAATTGAGCTTATGTATTTTTAATATTTTTCAACTAATATTAAAATGATATATCAGGAGCCTTATATTAAGATTTCACACTTTCTTACGAAACAAATAAAATTTTATTGATATTTATAGAAAAAAAAAACTGAAAAAATTGAAAATTGACAATGTTCGTAAACAACTCAAAAAGAATCAAATTATTTTCAAAATTTTATCGTGTATAGAAAATGCTAATACAAACATACAGTGAAATTTTCAAGTATCTACAGTCATACGTTTTTTAATTACAGCAAAATAAGAAAATCGTTACATGAGATATTGAATGAATATCAAATGTTGTAAAAATATGAATTTCAAACGCTCATAAAAATTTAATTTGACTTTCTTGTAGAAATTTTTTTTTTTGATAAAGGTAGATAAACTTATGGATTATCTTGTATTACGTTTTCAAATCTGAGATTTAAAAAGAAAAATTTAAATGAATTCTCAACTAAAAATAATTTGCTAATTTTCGTGATTTTTCCGTGTTTTGTCAAGATTTGAACTTTAAATGCTTATAAATAAAAACCCTGACTAAGGATTTTTGATTTTTTTCATCTGCCTTTGAAACAAAAATTTAGGCGCCTTCTATTAAATTTCCAAGCTTTTTCAACCAACAAACAAAATTTTATTGATATTTATAGAAAAACAAATTTAAAAAATGGAAACTGAAAATGTCCGTAAACAGATCAAAAAGAGTCAATTATTTTCAAAATGTTATGGTCTATAGGAAATGCAATTGTAAACATTCAGTCAAAATTTCATGTCCCTAGGGTCATTTGCTTTAGAGTTACACCAAAAACCAAAATCGATTTCCTCGAAAACAGATTTTTGCGTAAAAACTACCGTTTTTCTTTAATTTTAATTTTGTTTTTCACGTCGCTTTTGAAAACTACTGAGAAATTTATTACTTTTGACCCCCCAAAGTACCAACTAGATTCACTTTATTATCAGAAAAGTTACCGTTGAAGAAAATCCAATCATTTTTACTGTCATAAAAGGTGACGACACAAAAAAAAAATAAAAAAAAAACATACATCATTTTATAATCAATACAATCATCGCTTCGCTCAGAATCTAAAAAAAAATAACACATCATTGTAAAATCAATACATCCATCGCTCCGCTCAGAATCTAAAATAATTTAGTGCACTATTTAGAATTGTTAGGGCATTTTTAAGTTATTTTATAACATTAAAATCATCAATAATAATATACGATAATCAACCCAGAAAAATCCCAAAGGGAGCCCACTGCCCCTACTTGATCCCCCTCTGCGGACTCCCTTCATTGGTGGCCCGTGTGCAACGTGGGTTTGTAAAAAAGTTTGTCAAAATATAAAATATTAAGACTTTTCTGTATTTTATTTTATTATATCTATAAAATTATTAAAATCGATACAATGTTCTAACGTAGATATAAATTATCTAGAATTGAACTATTAAATGTAAATAATATTATATTATTTATAGAGGTATAGTTTACATTAGGTTTTTTTTTTGCTTTCTATGTTCTCTGGCTCTCTAGTAGCATTGAGTTGACCATCCCTACTCTAGATGAAAAAAATATCACTACTTGCCTTAAAAGTTATTCACTTTTATTTCGATTGCTTACCTAATCAGTAGATATTTCCATTTTCATAAAATTTGATTAAAATTCTCTATAATTTATACTTTACAAATGCTTTGAACCCACCCAACCATTGAAAATAAATTCAAGACTTTATATTCTTTTTTTACTTCAGTCAAAGATGTATTATTAATAATTAAAATAATAACATTTTTCTTTATAGGAATACTTAAAAAAAAAAGCACATCAATATAATATTATGTATTATACAGTATAAATGTACACCAAAAGATAACATTATATTAAACACACAGGGTACACCGTTTACATATGATAGTTGTTAATAACACATTGAGAGATATAATAATACCACAGAATAACATATTACTATACCTTAACAATATAAGATTATATTCGTTATGAATGATGGTCGAAATGATAGTATTAAAAAATATGGTAAGTAAAGAAAACTTTGAAATGGATGACATCATACCCATTGTTTCAACAATATTTCTCCAAATTTTTATAAACTTTTACAAACTACTTTGACTATACCAATATCCTCTACCTTATGTGAACGTTAATTTTATTGTAATGAGACGAATAAAAAATTTGACTTGAAATATCATGACAAATGATAGGTTTGCTAAATTGTGAATACTCCATATTGAAAGCGATTTATAATATACAGTAGAATCTGAAAATGTACTCAATATTTTTGCAGAGAAACACAGTCATCTAAGTTTGATTTAATAATTTAATTTAAATTGTTTTATCTTTTATGTATTGTAAAATAAAATGTCAAGTTAAGAATTAGTCAAATATAAATTATTTTTTCTATAAAATGTTCTCTTTCCCTTTAATTCATGTTAAACATAAGGAGTTTTTGGAAAACATTTTTCTGCCCCAACAGATAATTATACCAAATTACGCACATGAATAAATAATACATTATTAGTATAAAAAAAAAAAATACATTAATACAAGTTCTGCTATGTAAATGGAATAGTTTAACATCAAAAGAAACTCAATATTATATAATACAAATTCATCAAATTGACAAAATAAAATTGGTACACACATATCATAATAAAATGTATAACCTTCCTTGGCTTTTCGTTAAATAATTATTAAAATACACATAGATTTAAATTATTTAAACATTCATACGACAAAATGTTACATTAAGTGCAAGCGATTTCTGAAATAGTTATAATCATAGTTAAAGCTGTTAACTAAAATATTTAAACCATTTCTCAAGCAGAGTTTTTCGAGGGTTTGATGTTTCTGGTACCTTAACTCATGATAATTCATTTTTGTTTATACAAATATTTACCTGTACTTTTACCAAGCTTACATAGTTACATCTAATGATTTATTCATGATTATATTTTTATTTAATTTGCATTATAATGTGTTGTGTTGCTTGTTTTTTTGTAAATGTGTAATGAAATATGATGTACAAGACGAATCAAATCCTGGATCATTTTTCAATACTTTCACTAAACACGTGTAAGCATTTGTAAGCAAGTTTTAGACGTATCATAACTCTTGTCTCTTACTTAAGATTATTAATATATTCAATTATTTTAAACTTATGTTTTTATGTATTATTATTTATTTAGATACAGTAAATGGCAACAATAAATCATTGATGGAGAATATGCAAGTATAATATAATAAATAATTTATCCTGAATTATTCATGCTGATGTTTTACTCTGTCGATTTTAGTCTAAATTTTAACCTCTTAAATTGGTTTTACTTTACTGTGGAGCTATTACAAATAAATTTGACCAGATTAGAATTAATTGTAATTGTGAGTGTTTTGTATCGCAAAATATACCAAGTAATGAAGACTTTTTCAAAGATTTAGAATTATAAAACATTAACAAAATATAATGTTACACATTCGGTAATGCAATAAGTTGTATTAAAATATTTAAATCATTGGTATAATATTTTTGACTTAATATTATGTTATATCAGTAAACAGCCAGCAAACATCCATTACCTCCACGAAAACACATATGTTGAAAGTGGTAAAAACTAATAATTAATTATAATTAACCAGGAAAACTATTTCCGTACATTAGAAGACGTTGTTTAGGTTATGCTGTACTATAATTAAGACATGCTAGGTAGTTAAATTTTTATAAAATAATATATTAATTACACATAGTTTTGTGAAATCACAGGCCGCCGATTAGTACAGAAATTAAATTAAATTTATGATTTAAACACAGTACATATACAGGTAATAATAATACATGATATATTAAACTATAGTAAACAAAAAGTAACAGTCTCAGATGTATGGTTGAGATTATTATTTTATACGTATTATGGTACATGTTCATATTCATTTGAGTAGCATTTTACGCGTGAAAATATAAATGGTGAAAAACGATTATTAGTTAAATCGTATTTTAACCTTTACTTTGTTAACTCGGCTTTGATAAACAACTTCATAATCTACACATTACAATTTCCAGTTCTGTTTGAATTTGTATTTTGAAGTTTCTAAAACCTGTAGATTAAGAAAAAAAAAATTATAAATAGTATCAGAAGTTTAGGGGCTTTGCTAGTCGCTACAGCTATTATTTAAGAAGCAACATTCAGGCAATTTCTTGTCTTAGTCGCCCGGGATCGATGCGTTAGCTATAAATGATTGTTTAAGTGAAATTCAATGCTGGTATCACTTTCCTATGCATATACACATGTCAAAAACTCCACAACAATATAATATTCACTATACAAATTGTACGACAACTTACTGATTGTTTTGACAAAATTAAAGTTAGTTTAAATGATGTCAGTGCACTATTTGCTTTCTCTCTTTGAACTAGCGCAACATAACAAATTTTACATTTACAATAATGATTATAATTTATAATCATAATCGTTTCTAAAATTAAAGAGAAATTACCTCTTATAAAATGTAAAGGTAAGATTATATATGGCATCTCATGGGCATTTTATTATATTTTAATTTTAAAGAGAGTTATGAGTATTTTAAAATTGTAGTGAAAAAATGTTAAAAAATAAAAATAAATAAGTATGGCTGGTTACTTCTCAAATGTACAAAGTAAAGAAATTATAAACCATTTTTAACAAGATAAATTCTGATCGTAAATTCTACTTAATAGATAGTCAGAATAAAAATAAAAATTTGAATTGTATTTGTTTAAACAAATTAAGGTTATTAAATTAAATGATAAAAACTGTAGAATTCGTTAAAATATCTTTGCATAATTTCATATACAATTAGATAAGTTATTTTTGAATTTCGGAAATGTAATATTATTAATCTTCTTAACTCACTAGTTTAGTGTGACTCACAAATTGAATTTTAATACAGTAAATATCAAGAAAATAAAGTATAATAGAATTAATATTTTAACAGTTTTTTAGATATTTGTTTGTTATTGCCTTTTTAGTCTTTACTGACCAGTGCACACAATTTATCACACTGCCACCAGGAAACCTCACATCAGTAATCTACAAACAGTCTTTACCTAATATATTTAAAACTTCAATACTCATGATCGATATTTCTCTATATTTCTATAATATCTTACTTTTAGGTTAATCTATTATGTGATAAATTTATGGAAAAGGGATAAATACTACTTATAATATTTGTAATAACATTTTAATCATATTAGTATGTAGCCGACTTGTCGTTATATTGTAGATATGTATAATTTAAAGTGGGTATTTAATCTATCTTGCAATAGTTATTAGCTTATTTTAAAATATTGTTAAAAATTAATTTTATTGATTTATTTCCAGCAATATTAAATATTGGCATTCTATTTTTACAACAAAAATATATTCTTAATATAATAAAATGTATGATATTTAATGATCTTCATAAGACTGTCTTATTTTTTTTATGTGTAATTATGAGATATTATCTAATTAAATTATTACCTATGCCACTATAAATTGTAATGAACATGTTATTATTTGAAAGTTTTGTAATGGTATTATATTATAAGAAATATCATTGTACAACGGACAGTCACTACAGTGGCGGGACAATAATAAACAAGTACCTACTGTTTTTGAAATAAATAATTTAAATGCTCAATAATTTAACTTACTTGAAGCATGCTGGATGCCATAACTCGAGATCTCTTGCACACAAGTACCAACCATGACAGACAGCTGCACACTGTTCTAAGAAGTCCATTCCACAAATACTTAAGATACAGTGCTCACTAGTTGTATCCATAGAGCGTAAAACAAATTCTTCATCAGCAACTTTTTTCTCAATATTGGGGTCTAACTTCAGCGCTCGCTTGTAACAACACGTCGCCTCATAGTGGAAACCCTCACGTTCATAGTCGACTCCCTTGCGGATCAACACTTTAGCATCGTCCTGCAAAATAATTTAATAAACAACATTGAGGACTAACATGGGGTGGTGATGGCGATGGTAAACACTACACCGTAACTCTCCCCGTAACGAAACAATATTTTTGAAAGTATATCAACCAGAGGGTACCACAGAAGACATCGTCGGCGTCGCATCCTTGGCGGTGTTGCGTTTAACCTGCGATCGGGTTGGATCTCTTGTTAAACGACTTGATGAAGTTTTGACTGCGGTGAGTCACGTAAAAGTCAACGAAAACCACGAGCATTAGCAGTAGAGATAGGATGATCAGCCTGGCAAGTAAACGATCGTGGTACAACACGTAAAAGATAAGCATCGCCGTGAGCACCACTCAGTTGTAACTTGTACTTAGGTCGGTACCTACCATAATATAGTAGAAGTTTATTATAATAATTATAATATTATTATTAATAATTACTCATCATATTATCTTCGTACTTAGCATCGGAGTATCCTACGTAGTATCGTCGCCGAGTCACCGACATGAACGGGGAACGACGTAGTGAAAATCAATAATAAAAACGACGCTGATAACACGGGCGAGATGATAATAGTATCACTATATTATATTTTATAGTAATAATTGTTGTTGTCGGAGAGCCGAGAGCGTCTGATCGGTGGTTGCCAAAAAAAAAAACGAAAATCATCGTAAGCATAATATACAATAACTAATAATTATTAATGGGGAAACAGATTAACAAAACGCGCTCTGGTGGAAACAATTTTTACCTTCCAATTCGGGATGTATAGATATAGTTTTATATTGGTTATTTTACTTTTTATAATAAATTAATTCTGGTATCGAAACTTTATACGCTTTTATAGTTAACTGTATACGCTGGAAGTACAATTTCTACTAATATTATCAAATACATTCAAATACACTTCACCTAAAGCAAAAGATATGCGAAATGTCGGGAAAATACATACAATCTCCCGACTCGAGTCCAGACTACACGTAGGGGGGAACCCGCCTAATCATAAGTGTGATAGGCGTTGACAGCGCTCCCAGTGTTAATCTGCCTTCCCAATAGCCCACGGTCTTAGATTATTATAGCCTATTGGCGATAGAAAGCTTATAGAAATCAGATTCAATTTCCTACCAGAAAATACGTAAGTTGAAATACGAAGCATTATTTTTGACTATTTATCGAGTATACATATTGCCTACATTTTACATAGGTACCAATGACAGTTTTTGAGGTAAATATTGAAGTAAATAATACTCAAAACTCAAAAGTATACTTCGTGGCTCGTCAATAGCACATATTTCGATAGTAATTTTTAACGTGTTTATGGTTTTATTTGTGAAAAATTCTTTACCTACGAAGTTTGATAATATAAATTATGAATATTATCATTTACTATATTGTATAATATCATTTCATATTTGTTATAATCATGAAAACTAGAGATAAGGAAAAAATTATAAAATGTAATTTATTTCGCAAAAATGAATTCAACATACTGTAGTTATAATGTGTTCAATTATTTTATTGTATTAAAAAAATTATTGTATTATTATGTAAAACACGGTGAGCAGAATAATAATAATATAAAATAATATAAAATTATATATTTAATATATATTATATATTATTAATATTAATAATATAAAATTCTATATGGGTATTATGAATACAATTATGTCACCAACATAATTGTTTTCTTACTGATTATATATAAACGGCAATCGGGCCGGTCGCGATAAGAAATCCGGTTTTGAACTGTGGTGCGGTATGTCTACTGTCGAGCGCGTGATAGTGGTATGAACACTATTTTTGAACGTTGACACTAGCGTCAGTAGAGCAGCACATGACGGCTGTAAAATCGTGTTTTTTTTTCTAAAAACATGGTTTCGTACTTAAAGTTTTCCTCAGATCTCGTTAGTCGTAGAAACATGATTTTTCCACCAAAATAAACGTGAGAAGTTTATCTAGGTTTTGTCGTTTCAGATTTTTGATATCTTTATTTGTCTATTTTATATGATTTTTTAAAAATGTTGAAAATTTCAAATGTAATTATAATTGGTTTGAAGAAAAATTCGAAAATCTGGAACGACAAATCCTAGATAGACTTCTCACGTTTATTTTGGTGAAAATATCAAATTTCTACGACCAACGAGAGCTGAGGAAAACTTAAGTACGAAACCTGATTTTTACGGCCGACTTTTCGTACCAGAACGGCCTTAACTGAATAACAAAACTACTGGACAAATCAAACAAGGATTATCTAGAGGAAAATAGACTTCAACTTTTGAAAAGTATAATGAACTGTGATCATGGACTCAGATATTTGGCATTGTATACAATAATACAATATTAATTCATATAATATGATTTATGTGATACATTTTTTTTTTTATATTTTAAACTCCATACTCTCACTACTGGGAAATCCTAACTGCAGATTAAAAAGAAAGTGGTGCCGTGACCTTTTACAAAACTTTAATGTCTAACGTCTCTGAGAAAATAAAAAATAAATAATTAATAATTAAAAAAAATAAAATAATTATCATAAGTCAAGAGCCACTTATGGGTGGCTGCTTATTAAAAAAAAATCATGTTTCTATTTTTCTCTTATCATATAAACTTATTGTGCTAAATATAGTATAAATTGTATACGTCAAATAAAAATATAAAATAAAAAATATTTTTATGGATTTTTGATTTTTGTAATACATTTAGATTTGAATATAAGACTCCGTGAGAGACAAATGGCGTACGAATGTTCATAATATAGCCTATTAAGCCCATATAAATTGCATTTCAGTAAGATTTTAATAATTATTGTTTTATATTTTATAAATTAATCATTATTAAAAATGTATTTATTGTACAATTCTAGGTTTACATAATTGGAATGTTCAATTTAATGCCATGGCTCATTTACGTGCAGATTATCATCAAACAATGAGTAGTAGACATCTAGAAATTCTTGGCATTCGTTAGTTGCAGAGTGGAGATAACTTAGAGTAGAGGATAAACTTTGGAAAACCCTAGTGTACTCTAGACGATAAATGATAATGTATTTAAAGTCTAAAATATTAAATAATTAATAACTTGTATATTTATATTATAAAAATATATTTGAACCAATTAATGTGCAAATAATTTGTAAAACATTCAATATAAAACAAAATATGACACATTATATGAATTTTTGTTAAATTTTATCAGTAGTTAATTAATTTGAAGTGCCCATATTATTTATTTAAAAATTATAAAACTGAATTTCGGGATCCTGTATTCATCTGTGAATATTTTGAAAATCTATTATTAATAAAATGTGAGGTACAATTCCTGTTATAATTAATCATTAAACAAATAAGCACAATAAAATGTAAACAAAAGTTCACAATAAAAATTATTAAAGTATACTTAAATATTAAGCTTTTCTGATACTCAGTGGCGTATCTGTAGGGGAAGGGTCAAATGAATATCTAAAATGTTTAAATATAGTTCTTTAAACGCTCATTTTGCAGTTTTAATAATTTTAATTTTGTAATGTAATATGTATCTGAGCCCCCCTCAAAAAAAAATTCCTGGATACGCCACTGGTGTTACTAGCTGGTACATATATTTGTTATTATTTCTTTATTGTATTTTGTACACATTATTTGCTACAATATCTATAACTATTTCATATAATATAATTAAAATACAAAAATTAATATCATGTTCAATAGAAATTAATTATTACTTATTTTAGGTAAACAGAATAATGTACATTTACTTTAATATGTAATAATAAAATTTTAAAACGTCTAGAGATATAAATATATAAAAATACTAAACCCAATCGGTTCAATATATATGTCTTAATTTTTTTTTTATTTTTACACTATTACTTAAATCATTGATAAGTGTTTGCTAATTTGATGAGAAAATAAATGTTATTAGAACACTTTAAAATGCATACAATACAATTATTAAGATATTTACTGAGTTAAATTGTGTTATGGGTTTCTATAATATAACGGTTTTTAGTGGATTTTATTAATGTTGTAAGTGCATTTTAGTGTTTTAAATGGTTAAATATTATTGAGCCATGAAAATTATCAAATATTTGTTTTTGGAAAAGTTAGTAAAATATATAAGTTTAATATTTTTAAGACATTGTTGAAAATATAATGTAATTAAAGTTTAAACATTAAGAAGACGCTACACCTGCATGTATTGCCTCCGTCTTACAAATGTACAACATGGCAAAAACTTTTTTGTGCGGAAAAGAACCGGAAGATTACAGTCATGACTAAGAAAGAGATTTGCATCACATAAAAAGGAGAACTTTGGCTATGCAGCGTTGTTTTAATTTTTTTGATATCACTTGTATGAATAGAGTTCTTACTGTTTCAAAACCATTATTGTATGGTTTTTTAAACTTGAAAAACTTTTTTCATAAAAACTATATCAAAAAAATAAAAACAATGTTTCACAGTCAAAGTTCTTGTTTTATGTGGTGAAAATCATGTTTCTTAGTTATGATTGTACCCTTCTCGGTTCATCCACAGTTGTCATAGACCAATTTTAACAAATATTTTATCTAATTTAACTATTTTTACAATTTAAGTTAATTTATGAAATTAGTATAAAATACAGAGTCAGAATGATTAGACTTAAATAATTATCTTATGGTGGCTTATTTAATTTAATAACAATACAAATATATATTTAAGATTTAAGAATGTTAAAAAATTACTATTATGTCATGGGCTACTAAGAAATTATTAAAAATAACACTAAATCTTTATATTATGTTACAGCTCATAAAAATTAAAATATTGTAAAAAAAATTTAAAATAAACATTGGTTCATGATATTTTACTTGGAAAAATTCTGTTTGTTTATTTATAAACAATTATAGAATTTATGTTAAAATTGTAAAAAGTAAGAAAATTAGAGAAAAGTTTTATCAAATTTAGAATAAGGAGATGAAAAGACAAAATTTGATACTGCAATGGAAAATTAAATAAATATTATCTGTAAAAACTTGGTGATTTTTGGTGATTGTGGAAAATGATAAAATAAGCTGAGTGCCATAGAACAAAATTAACTTTTTCACGTTCATTTATTTTATTTTCAAACAGACATTTTTTGCCTTTTATTTTTATTGGTTTTTGCAGTGCCTAAAAAGTCAACTAGTGAACGTTTATCAGATACTGAATGACCAACATTACTACTGTTGTGACGGTGAAAAAAATGACTATGTATACAATCTCTTTTCACTACAATTTTACATATGTTACATGAAACTAACATTAATTTATCAAGTCGAGGGACTAAGCCAAATGACGGAATGTCGTCACTAGATAAAGTAATTGTGTTCTCTGCTTTGGCCAGATCATTTTTATTTGAGTTTTTGTTGGAAACATTGTTCAGTTTAGCGCTGAATGTGGACCAGGACTGATTTTGAGTTGTTTCAAAAACAGAAACAATGCTCTCTACAACTGGATGTTTGCTAGGAGAAGACATTTTATTCTAATCATTTGATCCAGCTGAAAAAAAATAATAGCCATAAGTATTAGAAAATAATATATTTTATAATTTTAATGATAGAAATACATAATTTTAAATTTTGAACTATACATATTATTATAAGATACATACTATATAATTTTACTTTTTGAAAAGCCACCAAACTACTAATAAGGTAAATCTCCAATATAAGTAATTGTTGATTGTTTGATACTCAATGAAAATATTATTTTTTACTTTAATTAAAAATATCTTATTTAAAAAAGCTCTTGAGATTACAAATTCATAGGCTCAAATTAAGATGTATATATATGTATATGCTTGACCTTTGTACAAAAGTGAAAGTCATAAATTTATCAATGTAAGATTAACAATTAACATACAGAATCCAACAAGACATTTGATTAAAATTTCATGGTATATAACATTTGTTTACTTTTAAGATGTTATACCTTATTACTCTATGACCTATATTATACCTGCATGGCTGCATGTATTGTATCCATTTCACTAACATATAATATAGACAATTAGTGTTCAGCACTCATCAGAACCAATTTTGTGTTGTTAGCTTCAATATCAGAATGAATAAAATATATTGACCTACCATCAGACTTGAAGGGAAAAACATCATCTGTGTTTGTATATTGGTCTTTTAATGATATTTTAATTGTTAAGAAATAATGAGTTTATAAAATATTACAATTTAAATATACTCATCTTGCTTGAAAAAATATATATAATAAAAACCGACATACAAACACAGATAATGTTTCATACTAAACCTAACATCACAACATTATTTCTGTTGATCATGACAATGTACTTGTCAATGCTGTAAATGTATGACTGAATGATCATGATGCAATTATATTTTTTAGAATAGCATATTGTAAAAGAATTGACTACTGTTTATTTCAAAAACATCATCTTTCTAGATTCTTGAAGGGGCAGCACGTAACAATATCTTGTAGGACTTCCTTCCATAAAAGTATAAATTAACTCCTGTATGTATAGTATCAATTTTAAAAGCTAACGAGTAACGATCTAAAATACATAAAAGCATTAACAAAAATTGAATCCGACTAATATGTGTGATACTACTAATGAATAATGCCATACTAATAAAATAATATCTATCACGATCTAGAGAAGATCTTCTCTACATTGTGATCTGAAGTCTATTCAAGCCTTATCATAAGAACTAGGAAGTAAGAACTAACAAATGACAACCGAGTTCTTTATCAGAAAAATAAATCGTGAAATAACTATTACATATAAATTATAAAATACATACATTAAGAGTTATGAATAATTATATAATAGCAACCAATAAAAAAATGTGACGGTTGAAAATTTAAATGTCAGGTGCAGCGCAGGCTGCAGAGGCTGCACAGTAGGACCGCCTATACAATCTGGGTGACTTGAAAACTTCTGATTACAATTTCTCCTTTTGAAGCATCCTTTAATGTATATAAAATATAAAAACCTCTAAACTCAACTTCTATTATGAAGCACTTTTGAAAACAATAGTTAAATCACTGTTATCATGAGAAATGTTCGGCTATTTTTTTTGGAGGTTATGATAAGACCAATCACATAGTTGAAGACGTGGTTGAAGCAAGGTGTATAGATACACCTTGGGTTGAAGATAACATTTATTATCATAAAAATTGTAGTGGGGTGCGCGAATACCGTGTTACGAGGTACTGGTGAAAACACTACTTCGTTTACCAATATCAGAAGGTTTCAATATGGTCGAGGTTATAGCAATAACTAATAAGGGCACACGTGAAGTTGATCAAATAATTATTTATTTATTAAACACAAGACAATCAAAAATAAATAATAATGCGATGATGTAAAACACAAAGGTGCGCGTACAGTTGTCGTGTCGTCGGTTCGGAGAGTCGAGACGTAGGGCTGCTCGAGTCGTCGTGTCGAGAGCGAAAAAGTTAGGCGCGACAAACGTTCAGACGGAGACTTTAACAAAAAGCAGTTGACGGTTCGGGCGTCGAAAAGCGAGAAAGCGAACGGGCTTTTTTCGCGTTCGAGCTACGAGCCGGCGAGCGCGAAAACGATAGCGCGCGTGGAGGGGAAACATAGAGATCGTAAAATAAATCAAGGAACATACAAATAATAATAGTGATACAATAATTACACGACCGTTCGGTCGAAACGACTTTCGCGATAGCGAGTGGTGATATCGGTCGTATCGCCACAAAATGATAAATAAGGATGGGGACAATTGGGTCCCGTGATAAGAAATTATAATTGATAATCTTAAGAGTGTGCAATAGTAAAAGTGTTACGTATGTAACGCTCCAGAGATGGCGTTGTGCGCCGTATCGCTGCTGTCGCGGCTGGACGTAACCACGCCCATGTCACCGTGGCGAGACTCACGCGGCGTTCTCGAAGGAGAGGTGCATTATTATTTCACGAACAGTCTAGTTGAGCGGGTCCAAACAATATTGACATTGACCATTGCGTAAATTGTCACCCGTGTATTTCTAATGCACTTACCATTACGACGTGCGCTCGATCTTCGCTAAACTTACTTTTTAATGAAAGCTCCTGATTACTTAAATATGTGTATCACTACATAAATTACAACAAATTTAACCAGATGGATTAATTTACATTTGTAATCTAATTAGTAATTACTTTTTTAAAATACATATAAAATAATAATTCGTTACGAGTAAATACATTTTTTAGTAACCATGTCGTGTCTTTTACGTTTTAACCTGAAGCACTTTTCGTACGATAGTTGATTATTCTCCTATATACGTATCTATTAGTAATGATTTAAATAGGTAGTTGATATTAATATAAACAGCATAATATACCTATACCTAAGTCTAAATTAATAAATCTTTGGAAAATTTCATTGAGCAACTATTGAAAACTATGATTTAAGTAACAGTAGATTGTTTCTAGTTTTAATAAATAATATTTTTTGAATAACAAGTTCCTATTTAAATTAAATAAAAAACGGTGTTTTGTAATTTATTTTTCGACAGATTATTTTGTACAGTATTTAGTTGTTTGTATTATTTTTATATGAAAATATATGTACACACGTTGTAAAATATGTAAGTTTATGGGCTTATAGCTGATTTTCAGTTAATCGTCTATTTGGTTAATTCTCATAGTCCTGGTCCCGACGGTGACGATTAATCGAGTTTCTACTGAATACTTATAAACAGATAATGTGGTGACAAAATATTTTATTTGGTAAATAACTGTTCAATAGTTGTTGACATTTTTGTTCATGGTTTCAATGAAATGTGTATCATAGATATAAAAAAATTCTATAACTTAACCTACACAATGTGATATACTTATATCACGGAAATTAGAAAAAAATTATATTACAAATAATTTTTTTTAAATAATTGGTAAGTGAAAAAGCTTATTACAATAAATTACAATAATTTGTTACAATCGATCTTTTGTTCGTTAACTAACATTAAAATGTTCTGATAAATTATTTCGGAAAGCTAGATATCAAATTCGATTTTTTTAGTATTATGCATTCGTAATACAGTAGGCTAAATTCATTTTTGTCAAGAAAATTGCATTTGAAAGTCTGTATAAAATGTAATAATATACTTCAAAATTTTCAAGTACTCAAGAATAATATTTTTAAATAACAACAAATTAACTAAAATCTTTATTCTTGGTAAAATATCTAATTTTGTCCACAAATAAACATAAAATTGCTAGAAAAAACACTGTGTTTATATATTTTTTTAGGTTTTTTGGTTACAGAAAGAACGGCTTTCGTTAACCAACCTAACCTAACCTTTTATTCAAATTTCAATCATAAGGTATAGAAATTTAACATTTTATACATTTTTAACAACAAAATAGTTTTAAATTTTAAATTTGTCCAAATTTAAACTTTAAATGCGTATAAAAAAATTTGGACTATGAATTTTTAATATTTAAAAAAAAAATATATTGTAACGATTTGTGAGGAGCGATTTGTATTAAATTTTTAATCTTCTTGACCTAACGAATAACATTTAATTGACGTTTATAGAAAAAAAATAAAAATTTGAAAAGGAAAAATTTCCGCAAGCACCTCAAAACACGCGTCAAAATATTTTGAAAATTTATCAAGTAAAGAAAATAAACATTTGGTGGAAATTTCAAGTATTTACGGTTATTCGTTTTTTAACTACAACAAAATAAGGATAAAGTTCCATGAAAATTTGAGTCAATATATCTAATGTTGTAAAAATTCAAGCTTCAAACACTCATGAAAATTTAATTCAAGTTTCCGGTAGGCATTATTTTTTAGATTCTGAGTGTATTGATTTTACAAATTACAATGATGTGTGTTTTAGATTCTGAGCAAAGCGATGAATGTATTGATTTTACAATGATGTGTGTTTTTTTTTTTATTTTATTTTTTTTTTTTTGTGTCTGTCATCACCTTTTGAGACAGTAAAAGTGCTTGGATTTTCTTTAATGGTAACTTTTCTGATAGGAAAGTGAATCTAGTTGGTACTTTGGGGAGTCAAAAGTAAAAATGTCCCAGAAGTTTTCAAAAGCGCCGTGAAAAACGAAAGAAAAATTAAGGAAAAACGGGAATTTTTACGCAAAATCTGTTTTCGAGAAAAATGATTTTGGTTATTGGTGCAACTCTAAAACAAATGAACCTAGGTACATGAAATTTTGACTGAATGTTTATATTAGCATTCTCAATGCACCCTAACATTTTCCAAATATTTTGACTTATTTTGAGCTGCTTACGGACATTTTCAGTATCCATTTTTTTTAGTTTTTTTTTTCTTTAAATATCAATAAAATTTTATTTGTTAATTAAAAAAGCTTAAAAATGTAATAGAAGGCTCCTAGGTTATTGTTTCAAAGGCAGATAAAAAAATTAAAAATCCTTAGTCACAGTTTTTATTTTTAAGCATTTAAAGTTAAAATCTTGACAAAATACAGAAAAATCACGAAAATTAGCAAATTATTTTGAGTTGAGAATTCAGTAAAATTTTTCTTTTTATATCTAAGATTTTAAAACGTAATACAAGGTTATCCATAAGTTTATCTACCTTTATTAAAAAAAAATGTCCCACGCTAGGCCTAACCGCAGGGGGACCATGTACGGTAGTACAGAGTAAAGTAGGGACAGGGACTGACCCAACGAGGAGAGTTGATGAACAAGCGTTTATCAGACAAACAACTGACCAACTCACGAACAGTCACTAGTTTTAATATTGTCACAACTCGCTAGCTACAATGTAATTATCTTAGACTTAGAATATTTTTACAAATGTTATAATAGAATAAATAACAAAACACTTAAAATTATAGAATCGTATCAAGTTATTTAAATATCACCATCATCCTATTCATCTATTGGCTGCGGCACGTTACATTGTTATAAGTTATCGAATTACGTTGTACATTGATTACGCTGGTCACTTCATTCAACGGGCTTCCATTTATTCATATGTATCTAAGGTTTTTGGATTCTGAGTGGAACAATTATAATGATGTGTGTTATTTTTATTTTTTTATTTATTTTTTTTTCGTGTCTGTATACGATTAGTAGTCGAACTAATTATTGGACTTTGAGTATCTGGTTCGATGGAAAAGTGAATATCGTTGGTACATTGAAGAGGTCAAAATTAAAAATTTCCAATAGTTTTCAAAAGCGCCGAGAAAAACAACATAAAAATCACTAATTTCTCCAAGGGAATTATTCTAATCGTATTATAATTCACAACAATAACAAATTTAAAATGTTGAATACCAATATATTATATTATGCTTAGGTGTTTTGTTTCTATAAAAAGTATGTGTACATCATACATATTGTATATTGCATATTTATAAACAAAAACTATATTTATCTACATGATTCTGTGTTATGTACCTATATATTATAATTTACTATTGCAATAATATTAGGCATATATTTTAAATGTTATGATAATTTTGGATATTTGTCATTTTCCATTATTTTATTTATCTTTGAATTTATTCGAAGTCTTAATTTGAATATTAATTTTAAATTATATACTGTACAGTGAACACTTGTAAAATAGATAATTGATTATATATTGTTTATATTTAACTTTAGTAACAACAAATAAAAATTGGGACTTATTATTTTGGTTAATGTTGTTTTAATTCGTATTAAAAAAAGGAGAAATCCAACTTGACAAATGCATGATGACAATTGCATGCATAAATTATAAATGGTTAAATGTATTGGTAATAAATTCAAACGAGAATACTCAAGACTTTAAAGGCCAGGAGTCACATGTCATTGGACGTTAAATGTAACGTTGGTCATGTATGATGAGTCGGTTATGATATTTATGTATTAAAAAATTAAATTTGAACTATAAAGAGGGTTTTTAATAAATTCCTATAGGTATAGTGTATATTATACATTTATCAAATAATAATTCTTATTTTAATACAGTCAAATCTCCGTTAACGCCAAACCAAAAGACCCTAAAAGTCTACTTTAAATTTTAAATAGCCGATGCTTTTTTAGAAACAAACCCCAAACTTTCTATAAGCTGAACTATCTTAAAGGGGGAAACTTGTAAAAAGCAGTCAAAATGTCTATTGCTGATAGTGTACGGTATTTATGGGTTTCACTGTATTATAAACACATCGTCGGCGGAAAGGCCAATTGATTTAACCCTATTTTTTTTTAAAAGTAAGGTTATTATTGAATATTATTCAAGACACATTAATATACATTCTGGCCAAATTTTGTAATCCACAAATGAGTATTTCTGGTATAAAATTGTGGATTTTTTCAACTCAACCCTCATAAACAAAATAATACAAACTAACGTAAGCCGATCACTCACCAGAATCGGAACAATTCACAATTTATTCCAGTCAAGTAATGTAAGCATCAATGTAAGCCTCGGTATTTAAGCCAAATAATACATTTTTAATAGCCAAATAACGCAACCTATCCAAATATGAAATGTAATAACGTGTTTGTCGTTATAATCATGGTTGAAATATACAACCATGATTGTAGTAAAATTAATATAATTGACTATAGCATTATTATTGTTATTAACGTTACTAAACTGGGTTTATCACACATTGTGTAAAGGTGGACAACATTTTACCGCCACCAGGACGGCTCCGCCAAGACAAAAGAATTTTACCGCCACCGCTGCACTTCATCATTTTGATAATCACAAATCACAATAATATCATTAAAAAAAAGTTTCATTCTAAAAAACTATTAAAAAGTCATTTTTATTTTATACCACTTTTTACCTACTTAAAATGTTTTATATTGTTTAAAAATATAGTTACCTATTTCACTTAACTATAATTTATAGTATTTATACAATACAGAATTATACTCTCAGGAAGTAGCTATTATAAATTGTAATAATGCTGTTAATTTTCATTAAAATAAATTGTTAAAAAAATGCAATATTTTTGTTATTTTAATGAATTTAGTATTTACGTAATTGCTAGTAGGTTATTTGGATACTATTTTTATTTTTGCAAAGTGGTGTAACCCACAATCCACAGATATCCCTTAATGCCATTTGATGTAACGAACAATGTCTTTTATGTTAATCGGCCACTTAAAGTAACCCACCAATACTTTAGTAATTGATTAAATTATGAATAAAATGAGCATTCTTTTAATTTAATTCACACATAGAATTACAATATACGAGTCTCACAATATAAAAAATTAACACAAACAGATTAATTTGGAACAAAGTTATTATTATATTAGTATGCCGTGTAAAATTTGATTTTTGAGTGTTACCTCAGTTGGCTTTTCTACCGACAAGTCATGTATAAATGCAAATTATGTACTAAACTATGAATAAAAATAGTATTTACAATAGTTAATTATTAGCGTGTAATTTTCTTTTCATGAAAATCTAAGTCTATAACAAATACAATAAGAAATAAAACTATCTACGCACAAAAGCTTGTGTGGCGTCTGATCATTGAAAAAATTTAAGTCATCTGTAGTTTTTCTTGCAATTTTGTCGAAGTTTTCGGAAAGGAACAGAAAATATTACAACTTATCTAGGGACTATTTGTAAAGTCAATTTTTTATAAAAATTAATTAAATCCTATAAATTATTAGTAGGTATGATAACATTATTACAACTAAATCACCTATATAAATATTTTTACAAACTGACTAAGTATGCATTATTTATCATTATAGATTATCTACAAATTAAATCAAAATGATAAAGTATATATCAAATACAGACACAACTGACATAATTTCTTCACAAGTGATTTGGTGTCAGTTTTAGATTCTGAGTGGAACGATGAATGTATTGATTTTACAATGATATGTGTTTTTTATTTTTTTTTTTTGTGTCTGTGTACACGATAAGTAGTCGAAATAATGCTTCGATTTTCAACTTCAGTATCTTTCTCGATTGGAAAGTGAATATCGTTAGTGCATTGGGGAGGTCAAAATTTAAAATTCCCAGTAATTTTCAAAAGCCCCAAGAAAAACAAAAGAAAAATTAAGGAAAAACGGGACTTTTTACGCAAAATCGATTTTTCACAATATTGAATTTGGTTTTTGTTGTAACTTTAAAACAAATGACCGTAGATACATGAAATTTTCACTGGTAGTTTATATTTTCATTTTCTATACACCATTACATTTTCCAAATATTTTGAGCTGTTTACGGACATTGTCAGTTTCCATTTTTTTTTCTATAAATATCAATAAAATTTTATCTGTTGAGTAAAAAAGCTTAAAAATTTGATAGAAAGCTCCTAGGTTATTGTTTCAAAGGCAGTTGAAAAAAATTAAAAATCCTTAGTCACAGTTTTTATTTATAAGTTCAAATCTTGACAAAACTAATAATTTGTACAACATAATATAAAGATTACAAAACTTTTAGTTTGTAAATTTCACTAGGCATTAATCTTTGTAATTGAAGCCTTAAAAAATAAAAAAAATAAAAATAAAAATGATTAAATGATTATATATTACAAACATTAAGTTTTATGATAATATTGACATTCCGTGATATTGTCTACGTGAACTTCTCCTGTCACCAATTACCCACTGTTCCGCTTCTATGCACTGCAATCCATGTGTGAGTAGTCCAATAATTCTGTCACATTCTGTCTCCTCACCCTCCCTATCTTTACAGACATTTTCCGAAATTTCAATGTCCAACATCACAATTTTAGTCAAACGAAATTACATGCTTTTGTATCCTTGGGAGACCCCTTAAAAGATCGCTTAGTATTTAGTGGTAAAAGAAAGTAAATAGGTACAGTTAAAGAGATGCTTGCTTGCCATGTTTTCATATGAAAATAATTTACGACGAGAAAAACTCTTAATTTAATTTCTTATACAATCCACATTGACCTCACTTAATTATATAGAATAATAAGTAATAAATACTTATATCTCGTTACCTACTCGTATAGTAATTAGTTATTAGATTTTGCTTATTATACTTATTAGCTTTATATTTTTAGCTATCGTGAATAAAATGCATTGTTTTATCGTTAATCTTAAATAATATTTCAAAATAAATATTGTGTTTGTGTACATAATATCTTTTATATAAAAATAAACTCCGAAACTACTGGACCGATCTTGATGATATTTTTACAATGTTTGTTATTTGGCCGAACTTAAAAGATAGGCTAATTTTATATAAAAGCGGATAACAAACATTACTGTTTAAATAGAGCCAGTATGGAATTTTTTACGAGAAAAAAATCATTATTATATATTAGCCAACCAATTTACTACGATCAGCTAGTTTAAATATAATAAAAATTAGTTTATCTACCATATTATCTAGATAAAAGTTAAATTACCTTTATCTAATCTAAATAAATGTAAAATGTATTTATCTATCTTTATCTGTAGATAAATTTATATAAAATTACCTGTATTAGTAATATTAGGTATAGGCTGACAGACCGTTTTCGCTCAAAATCGTTTTTCGTATACAATGATTTTATTTATCATTGAATTCAAATTTAAAATCATCCATTACTGTGACCCACTTGTAACCTACTGTACAACAGAGCGATACCCACTTACCTGTTTTTTTGTTTAAAAATTACATTTTGTTAACTTAGTTTAAGGGAATAAGTGATTTTATTAAAATTTAGGATGTAGGAACCGTTGAAAATAATTTTCCAATCCCAAAAAACTACTTACTTAATTGAATTATGTTAGTCGGAGAACTTAACCGTGTAATTGCTGTAATTTTGTTGTAATTTAAACCGAATAACTATAGATACATCAAAATTTTACTGAATGTTTATTTTATCAACTTCTATGCTATAATATTTTGACTTGTTGTTTTTGGACATCGTCAGATTTTAATTTTTTTAGTTTTTTTTCTATAAATATCAATAAAATTTATTCGTTGGCTAAAAAAGCGTGAAAATTTAATACAAAGCACCTGATATATTGTTACAATCGCAGTTGAAAAACATTAAAAACACATTGATCCAATTTTTTTGTTATAAACATTTAAAGTTCGAATTTCGACAAAAATTATCAATTTTAAAATTTAATAATTATTTTGTAGTAAAAAATTATAAAATGTTCAAATTTTAAATCTAAGGATTGAAAATTTAAAACAAGGTTCCATGTACCTAAATAGGTTATAATTTATAAATTACTTTATTCAAAACAATATTATCAAATATACTTAGTAATACCTATCATAGGCTGACTGACCATCTTCGCTCAGAATCGATTTTCTTATACAATTATTTAGGTACGTATATTTCACCAGCCCCCACAAATATAATTTTTGACATTTTTTTTTCCTAAATACAAGTGTGCCATTAGTGTGAATTTGTGTGATACTGGTTTAACCGTAAATTCAAAAATATATATGGGGGGCTGGAGAAATTTTTCCCCCCTCATGGAAAAAATTACAATTTTCAAAATTTTCTTTTGCCAAACATTAGTGCGTCATTAGTGTGAATTTGTGCGACATCCATTGTACTCGGAAAAATCGTTTTTCCATTTTGAGCATACCATCCTGGTCCCCAGGCTACCGAAATTCCCTGATTTCAGTGATCACAGGACAAAGTGATTCAACCATGTGTAGTAAGCGGGGCAGGTAGAATACGATTGCGCGCGAACCTTATTGGTTTATATTGTGCGTATTAAATACTAAAATACAATGTCACCATTGTACAAAGTTGCCAAATTTAATAACACAACAATATAATTTCTAAGATAAATGTCATATTTATACTCATCTTTTATTGTAATGTTGAATTTTCTATCTATTCATTATACATACATGCACTGCAATTATTGAACTCACACCGTATGTAATATTTATATATTTGAAAAGACTTACCATATATAGTTAATGGTGTTGTTCGAATTGATGTGATGTAATAAAATAATAAAATACGTCAAACGATGTGGCAGATAATCGTCAGAATACATATCCGATGAAAGCTTTTCAAGTTAAGAATGGTGTGAAAATGGTGTAAATACGAAGGATATGTGTTTCTTTTTGTGATTGAGTTGAACCACTGTAATCAAATCTTTAACCATATAGCTGCCATAGCTGTATAACTATAGGTACCCACGTGTTATATACATATAATTATTATATGACCATGTTTTAGAATTTTTCGACGCTTAAAAGTGATGTGATTGCAAAAAATATTAAAGAACGATTCGGTATTTGTACGTGGTGACCACACAGAAATACGTTAACCAAAAAATATGCTACTTTCGGTACGTGGCAAGATAAAAGCAGATTTTGGAGTGGTAGGCTAAGTAGCCTTTACACAACCTGTTGCTGTCGGGTTGTGCGTGGGGTTAGTCACGTTCAGAAATCAAAGTCTTTGGATGAAAAATGGTGGCATTTAGCCCAGAACCGTTTGGACATGACGATGACGTGACCAGCTACGGTGTTGTAGCTAAATTGTCTATCCATGACGCCCTGTTGCTAAAATGTTTTTCCTGTTTAAAGCTAAGGTATACAAATATTAAATAATAAAAACAAAACAAATAAGTAAAAAGACCCTTACTTAACCTAACCCTTAACGCTTAACCTAACCCTTATTTAAAAAGCATGCAATTTGTCGTGCAAGCTAGACATTTGCGCTTACCTAATAAATATACCTACTCGTAAATTACAAAAACCACGGTAGTGGGGGATTACGTGACCAGCCACTGAAGTAGTGATGTCCTCCACCTAAGATGTATAATAAATTATAAATAAGTATCTACGTGACAATGTGACACTGAAGGTTGTGTGAAAAGTTTGGCGTCCCAAATCGAAACAGACCCCATTGCGAGTTCATTGATTTACGAGAGACAAATAGTTTTATAATATAAAATGTGCATTCCGTATTTCCGTCGATAAATCACCCGATTTATTCTTTTAACGTGAATACCTATTACTATATGTTACGGTTAAAATTAAAATATATATTTTTAAATGGTGCACTTGTAAAATCTTTTTGATAATACGAACAAAAAAGTCCAAACTTGAGCGTCGTCATGTAACGCGTCACCGAGCAACCGAGCGGGGATGGCACGGCGCCTGTACGAACATAATATATTAGGTATTAGATAAACTGATTTCAAAGTTTATATTATTATATATAGTTTATATTACTCACAACCACATGGAAATTATTGAGTAAAGTACTCGGTACTCGACTATATTTACGTTGGCCATTCCACACAATATATAATATTTGATATTATTTACAATGAATGTAGGTATAAACAGTTTATATAAATTATACCTATCGTTGCCGTATATGCCGGTGTTATGCGATATTTCATGACTTATTTCACAGTTTTCTTCGCGACGTATATTTAAATACTTATATAATACATATAATTGTAAATAATTGTGAACTCACGAGCCTGAAGAGCCTATTCAGTGGGGCCCATTTTCTTTTCGAAGAAATAAACAACAATACAATACTGTTTTCCAAAATTAATGTTATATTTTGAAAGGATTCATAATACAAAACAATTGTTACTTAAAATATGTTCTAGTTTTTACAAATTTAATAAACATTGTCGAGTATAAAAATAAAATATCAACTCAATTATTATCAGGAAATAATAGTTTAATATATGTGAAGATAAAACATGGATTACTGAGTTTTGAAGTTCTTAAAAAAATTTAGTGCATTTCCACCATCATTTAAGGGAGATACGACATCATTATGAATAGTAGCCAACATCGATTCAATGTCTAAATATTCTGTTCCAGTCTCACCGCCTCCAATTGCCATGTCACCTATATTTAAGTTTACAAGATGTATTTCTTGGTAAACTTGCATAAGTTTTGTTTGTTGGACATATTTTCAGAAATATTCTGGTTCTCTTGTATAGGAACTTCAGATCTTTCATCTGGGATATTGTTCTTTAACAACATGTAAATGTCGGTGTCTATAGTACATTTTTCGTTGATTAAATTACTTTCTTCAAGTTTCTCTAAAGAATGTATTATATTGTGTGGTTGAAATATTGACGCGGTTTCTTCCAAAGTAACTTCGGATTTCCTGTTCCTAAAAAAAATAATTTAAGAAGTCATAAGTGAATTTTGGAAATTAGAATTACCTTAACCTTTGTAGTGGATGTTGGCTGCTGGATGTGATCCTTTGAATATGATCCAGGCAATTCACTGCTATCAAATGACAAAGAACATACTTCACATCTGTATAATTTTTTTGGTTGTTGTTGAAGTGGTTGGTTTAGATGTTGTTTCTGTGAACGTTCAAGCAAAACAAATTTAAGGATCATAACAAATAAAAAAAGGATATAATAATTTGTTAAATGAGAACCATTATTACTAGGACCCGGAATTATGTACACTAAAAACGTACGAAATATAAATGCATTTATGATCTGATTATAATTCAAATATTCACTTAAAATTTGCAAAAATATACAAACAAAAATGCATTTTAATTAATAATTAAATTAAGAGCAGTGAAAATACATAAACCTAACTGTAATAGTTGTATTATATTACACAATTTGTTTTAATAGTTTTTGATTTGAAACAAAGTCGTTTATTTTGGCAATGTTTGTTCGTATACATCAGATAAATGGTTTTTTCTTAATGTAACTCGGCCAGAATAGTCCAGAAAAACTAAGGGATAATAGAAAAACAAATGTCTATGAAACACTTTGGTTTTCTTAAAATACAGAAATATGCAGTACACATTAAAAAATGCAAAAATATACAAAATAAAACTTTGTATTCTAGATCTATTGACTATAATTCAAACTAGTAGCTTATCCAGCTACTTTTTGGACAGTAAAAAAAACATGTAAATGCATAAAAATCTGGGCCCAAAATACAATTAACTATTCAATAGTTGTGATTGAAAAACTACTTTTGAATTATGTAAAAAGATAATAGATGGTTTGTTTAAAGTTTTAAAACCAAGTCACTGTAAATACTATTTAATAGTGCCCGCCACTAAATGATAGTACTTGAAGTTTGCCACATAATCAATATGATTTAAAATTTGTAATAACTTTAGAAAATATTAGGACAAGCTTCAACAAAATAAAAATTAATTTTTACTCATGTATTTCTATACTTTGTACAACACAATATTATTTAACTACATTTGTAAAAATGTAATAGAAATACAGAACACAATTTAAAGATCTTTTTATAAAACGAGTATATAAGTGTTAGTTAGTCTAACAATTTTAGATTCTGAGCAGAGCAGGGAACCTAGTAGTTTTAAAATGGTGTTTATTTTATTTTTTTTTTTTTTTATCCTGTATACGAAATTTCTACCAGAAGGAGTGCTTCGATTTCAACCGAGTATCTTATCTTTTAGCAAATTGGATCAAGATGGTATTTAAGAGAGGTCATTTTTCGAGATTCTCAATAATATGTCATGGAAAATTAAAAAAAAACTGCTAAAAATGGGGTTTTAATTTCTAACGCTTTGTTTATCACAATAGAAATGAATATAAAATTATAATATTATAATATCAATTCAACTTATAGGCTATAAAATATAATAGCAATATAAAATATCCAGACTGACAAACTGTCACTGCTTAGAATCGTTTTTCTTATACTATGATATTATATCATTGAATTTGAGTTTAATACAATCCATTATACATTGACCCACTTGTAACCTACTGTACGTAAGCAGAGCAACATCCACTTACCGGCTTTTTTATTTACAAAATATTACAATTCATATATTGTATTACCTAAGTTATTATTTTAGTCACAGATTGATTTGATTTTTCATTATCTTTCTTTTTCATATGAGAACGTATATGGATACTGAAATATAAACATAAATCAAATAAATGAAGGTAGTATTGGAATAATATTATTCATGAACATACCGAAAGTGACCAAGGTCTTCAGACCTTAATATATATTTTTATATATTATTCACTTTAGCTATTTCTGACATTTAATAAACAAAAATTTACTATTTTATAAAACTAAATTACAAATTACAAAATCTAATAAATAGATATTACAAAAAAACATTGAACAAATAAACTAACAATTTTTTTTTGTTTGAAGTTAATATTTTTACTCTAATTGAACTCTACTTTAGGGGATTTAAATTTTTCCTATTAATAGATACAATAAAATAAAATAAGAAACGGTTAAAATGTAATTTAAGAAATAATCTAGTAATGATGAGAGTGGGTAATTTTTGCAACAGAAAACCAAAAAGTACTTTTTATTCTATTTGTAATATTGTAAATTAGAAAATATGAAACATACATATAGATTATATCATAATATGTAAGTAAAATACTAATAACATAAGCTATTTGTATACTATATTTAAAACATTTTGTATAAATCTTTAAAATGTAATGGACTTCAGAAATGCCAATAACCTCAGTAGTTGAGGCGAATATATAAAAAAATTAAAACATATGTTTAAAAACCTGAAAATGTATTTTAACAATATTATTTTGTTTTATTTTAGAAAAAAATCAAGTCTTAAAAAGTTTTTCCTTATGTGCTTTAAAACCAGTTTTCGATGATTCTCCCGACCAGTTATTTTTTAAAAAAAATTGTTGATTTTTCAAATGAAGCAGCAATTAAATTTTAAAGATGCAACATTTTAGGACAAACAGTGAAAAGAAAACAGTAAAAAACTAATTCATTATCTAATATAGTAAACAAATTGAAAAAAGATTATTTGTCGAATGAAGATGCTAGTGAAGTGCTTTTAGAATATTTTGGCAAGCATCAACATTTAATATCTAATTGGAGGAAAAAAAGTTTGGGTCAGAGTGTTCAGACAAAGTATGGTCCACTTATTCGCCAATTGTCTTTGACATTACATTTTTACTATGCAAAAGCTTATGAATATGTAAGGAAAAAATTTAATACAATACTGCCACATGCTCGAACGCTTAGCTAGTGGTATGAGTCTTTGAAAATGCCTACACTTGAAAAAAAGTTTTCTCCCTATTCATTACATTGTAGTCTTATAATAGATTAAATGGCCATCCGCCAGCACCTTTAATATGATAGCACAACTTACTATGGTCATGTTGACCTTGGAAATGGCTTAAATAGTGATTCATTAGATATTGCTAAGGAAACATTAACTTTTATATTTGTAGTAGTAAATGAGAACTGTGAAGTCCCAATTGGTTATTTTTTAATGAATGGCTTAAATAGTTGACAAAAGTCAGAACTTGTTCGTCTTGCATTTGATATTTTACTGCAAACTAATGTAACTATAATAAGTTTAACATTTGATGGATGCTCCACTAATATATCATTAGCATAACAATTAGGATGTAGTTTTAATATAGATAATTTAAGTACTAAATTAATGGATTGCTCTAAAACTTTGCCAACAAATAAGTTTTAGTCTTTTTAGATGCTGCAAATATGGTTAAATTGATCAGGAATGCCTTTTGTGAATGAAAACAATTAATGGTTAAGAGTTGAATGATAATTAATTTTTACTACATTAAAAAGTTATTCATTCATTAAGAACAGGAAGGTTGCCACTTAGCCAATAAACTCTGAAAACAACATATATTTTTTTTCTAATAGAAAATAAAGGTTAAGCTTTCTACTCAGCTTCTTAGCCAATCTGTGACTGATGCACTACAATTCTGTAAAGATAACCTTAATTTAAAAGAGTTTTCAGGAGTAGATGTTACGGTTCTGTTTATAGAAATGTTTAATAAAGCCTTTGACATATTAAACTATAGAAGAGAAAAATATTTTGGAACTAAAAATATTTAAAGAAAATTTTAAAGAAATTAATAACTTTTGTTCAACATTTATAGATAATACTAAACATTTAAAAATAAAAATAATAGTAGACAGTTCATACGAATACTTAATTTAAACAGAAAAGTTTCATTGGTTTTATTATTTGTTTAACCCTGACAATTGAGTAATATGAATGTTTGGTAAAAGCAGATAAACTTAATTTGATTAAGCTTTACAAGTTAAGTCAAACCTTGAACTATTTTTTGGAAATATAAGAGTACAAAATGGATACAATAACAATCCAACTGCCAGACAGTTTCGTTATGCATGTAGAAAACTTGTCATACATATAAATAATGTCCAGCTGACCAATAGTGGAAATTGCATACTCTTAGATAGTATTGATATTCTTCACTTTTCTAGCAGTGACACCATTAAAGTTATTAATTAAAGTACAACAAATATTAATTCTGGTCCTACATGTTTGAAAGATAATTTAAAAGCAGCTGAAAGTTTCATTAATGATCAGAATACTTTTGAATTTAGTAATTGTATTAAAGAAATAATTATCTATATTTCAGGATTTGTTGTACATAAATTAATATAAACTCATTAATGTGAAACTTGTGTAAAAGCATTATAATATGATATTAACAAAGATCAATTTTTGAATTCATTATTTTTTTTAAAAAATCGAATAGGTCATAAGCAGGTCTTGTTTACCCAAGTGACGATGTCATTATAGTATAATATATACAAACTGAAAAAAAAACCCTAATGAAATTTACCAAACTAAAGCAATAAATAAATTTAAAATATAATCTCAAGTAGTATCTCATTTTTCAAATAGCTTAAAAATATTTATTTCATTAAATTTTCACAGCAAAGAAATTAATTCACCTTTATCTGATCACATACCATTATTAATAAAATCAATTTCTACAAAATATTAATTTGTAAGTAAAATATAGCTTGAAAGCACATAACGAAACACAATCAATGTGGACATGGTTTATACATTAACTTTATTCAAAGGCTAATAATAATAATAATAATAATTGTTCATTTTTTATAACAGAAAATATGTATGAAAACCATATTTATGATTAATTTTGTATTTTAATTTAATGATTTTAGATTCTGAGTGGAACGATGAATGTATTGATTTTACAATGATATGTGTTTTTATATTTTTTTTTTTTTGTGTCTGTGTACACGATAAGTAGTCGAAATAATGCTTCGATTTTCAACTTCAGTATCTTTTTCGATTGGAAAGTGAATATCGTTGGTGCATTGGGGAGGTCAAAATTTAAAATTCCCAGTAATTTTTAAAAGCCCCAAGAAAAACAAAAGAAAAATTAAGGAAAAACGGGACTTTTTACGCAAAATCGATTTTTCACAATATTGAATTTGGTTTTTGTTGTAACTTTAAAACAAATGACCGTAAATACAAAACATTTTCACTGATTGTTTATATTTTCATTCTCTATACACGTTAAAATTTTCAAAATATTTTGATTTATTTTGAACTGTTTAGGGACATTTTCATTTTTCATTTTTTTTTTTTAGTTTTTTTTCTAAAAATATCAAAAAAATTTTATTTGTTGGTTAAAAAAGCTTGAAAATTTCATAGGCTCCTAGTATATTGTTTCAAAAGCAGATGATAAATATTAAAAATCCTTAGTCAGTTTTTATTTATAAGCATTTGAAGTTCAAATTTCGACAACATTTATCAAATTTATAATTTGATAATTTTTTTGTAGTTAAAAATTTATAAAATGTTCAACTTTTATAGCTAAGGATTGAAAATTGAAAACAAGGCTCCACGTAAATAGGTTATATATAAATTACTTTATGCACAATAATATCATCAAATATACTTAGTAACATCATAGTCTGACCTGACCGTTTTCGCTCAGAATCGTTTTTCTTATACAATGATATTATATCATTGAATTCAAATTTAATACCATCCATTACAGTGACCCACTTGTAACCTACTGGACAGCAAAGCGACGTCCACTTACCCACCTTTTTTTATTAATGTATTTTATATTTTTTAAATCATTTAATAAACTGATATACTTAATTAATTTAATAAGAATGTATTAATATGTATAATTATCTTAAATTTGTTTAACCTCACCTTATAAATAAGAGTTGTTGATCAATAATTTATAAACTTATTTAAAATTTATATGTAAATTGTATTCTTTAAAATAAATGCAATATATATCATTGTTATTATATTAACAGACTAAATATTATGTGATTGTCTGGAACCGACCAATCTACAGATATATGGTATAATAAAAATGAATCTGTAGTTGTAAAAATTTAGCAAAATATTATAATAATATAATATACTCTATTACTAAAAGTATTAAATATTTATGTGTTTTAATATTTTGATTTATATTTACTACCAGTTTTGATTTAAAAAAACATTATCGGGTACTATACAAAGTATAAATCGTGAAATATTTTTACACAATTTAGTCACATTGTATGTGGTTATTTTGTGCTTCAATTGTTATTTGTAATGCCACCTCAATATTATGCTATGATTTCAACGATGTCATATGTGAAGTTCGTAATTGACCCAGTCAAAGATAAGGAATTCCTCATATTGGCCATGGCAGATTCGTACAATGAGTTGCCTATAGTATGCCTCTCATCCAAGTTACACCCACTCATATAAATCCCCTAGATAACGCATATTATGATAATATTATATAAAATAAACATAGCATGTATTACCTATATTATTATAATACAATTAGCTTTTACCTTAGAAATAATAAGTTTATTACTTTTTGAAACAAACCTCTACTTTTTTTTTTATCTCATTATAAAACATATTTTATGTAATACTAGGTTTATCTAACAAAATCATTTAAGTTCTAAGTTATACATGACCTTAGTTGTAATTGAATGAACAGAAAACAAAAAATCAAAAAGTTTTTAAACCCGAAAATGTTTTATTATGATTATAAGTCATAAAAGATTTCATAGGGATATAATATAACAAAAATAAATAACACAATCTTTTAATTTAATACACAGTATTTTGAATATCAAAGGATTACTAAAATAGTCTGTAAAAACAAAATAATTTAAGTAATACTCAAGCTTGTAATAAAATATGTTTACTGGTAGAATATAATTTTTTATACTTAAGTATAGATGTTGTGTTAAAAAGAAATTAATCATTAATTTATGGTATTTATGATTAACCAGGCATAATATATTCAAGGATTTTTTTTTAGGATGCTGTTTTATTTAATTTTAATTTAAAACCATCTGTTAACATATTTTTTTTAGAAATTGAACATAAAGTTTGAAGAGATTTGTAAGTAAGTTTACATATTTTATACTTTAAAGTAAACTAATGATATTATTAATTGTAGGTGCCTATGAAAAAATGTAGTATAATATTATATAATGGACAAACTTGTATAAATTTCTTTTAAAACATAAACTACTAAATATTAACACGTTGAATGCGTACTCACACCGTTTAGCATCATGAGGATCAATCAGAAACGTGTTTAACACCATATGTTTAATATTCCTTACATGTGGCTAAATGTTATTTTACTATTATTTAGAGTAGATTAAACGTATGTTTTTGAATATGTATAAATACGTTAAGAGCAGTATCTTTATTTTTTTTTAAAGACTTTTGTTTTTACTTTTATCATACTCACTGGGTAAAAACTGCAGAAAGACATCCGTAATCAACGTGTTAAGAAACCATAAAATTACCATTTACTCTTAGTAAACTATGAATTACCTGTAAAAATTCAAGATAATTGAACCATTGATTGTAGCAGGATAATTAATCAAACCTTAAGGTAGTCAACTTTCCCCTCTCACCCCTACATATAGACTATACCTATACTTCTATACCTAAACTTGAGCTTTACTTTATATAAATAACTGTGTCGCGTTTTACAATCTAAAGTTTTACCCAACCTTATAAAGTATCTGCGTTTTGCAATCTTTTTTTTTTTTTTTGGGGGGGGACATAAATATTACAAATAAATATTATATATTACGGAGCTTTAATTATCCTTTCTACTTTCAGACAGACTAGCATTATAGACTATAGTTTATAACTACAGTGTACTGAGGTTAAAAATATTTATTTTTAAATATAATGGATACTGAAAGAAAATATACAATATATTACTATAATATAAGATATTATTTTATGTAAACATAAATTTATTAACTAGGTAATAGATATTCAATATTTAAGTAAGCTTAATTATTGAAAGCGATGGAGAAGTTTGAAATATATTCAAGGTATATATTCATGGATTGTATAAGCACAAAACAGAATACCTAGCTAAAAAATAATTAAATAAACCAAAACACAGTCATTGATATAATTAAAATTGAATGTTAAACATATTATACAAATGCCCCGATCAATATAATAATACATCTTTTTTTTTATCTTTATAGAAGAAAAAATATAACTATGCTATTAAATAAGTCCATTTAATTTAATAAATACTTATGTAAGCTTCAATTAAAAAATACAAAAAAATATAGTTGAGAAATATAAAAAGTATATTACCATCCAATACAAAACACATATTTATTGTACTTATTAGATAAATTAAATAAACTGAAGCTGTAGTAGACGATGATGAGAATGTATTTCAAATGACTCTGGCTCTTTAATAATTAAAAAAAAAAATCTCAATTTAAATTAGAATCCTAAAAATATATCAACATTTTATTATTATTTAGGGTCCAATTTTTGGTAATACAGATTTAACTTTTTTTACCTTTATTGTATGTTATGGCATGTAGTACAACTGTCGACCAGGATATTGGCCATTTCCAGCATAACCACCTCCTACATAACTAGCTCCTAAATAAAGAAAAATGGTAAAATTAAGGTTTGTAATTAAATATGTAATGAACACCTAAATAAATACATATATTAAATACAATTACTTGAATTTACATAAGGCGTAGCGCGATGGTTAGTGGTATAATAAAAAGGTTGCAGCCCATAACTTTGATTTGGACCCAAGTTGATACCTATAACATATATTGAAATTAGTCAAAAATAAATATTATGATAATAAGTTGTCTTTAAATAACTTACTAGGTTGTTGTGTACCTCCCCAACCACAACCCATTAGGTTGCCATGTGCTGGATTATTGTAACCCAATCTTTGATGAACACCTTGCCAGGCTCCACCAGAATATGAATTATACACAGACGCACTACCAATATACCCATCACCGCCTCCAACAGAGCCATATCCTCCTCTAGTTCTATTATTTCCATAACCTCCAAAAACATCTATTTGATATTTAAATATTGAATGAATGCAAAATATAGTAGTAAATAAATGTATATTGTTTTATGATTACTATTATGATATCGTTGCCATTGTCTATTTCGTGAATTTAGTCTCCTGCTACTTCTATTAACTCCACTACCACCATTACCACCACTGTGATAACCTGCGGTATTAGTTGTACTAGCTGCTTTTGACACATCCAATTTTCCTCCAGCAACTAGATGACTTTTGATTACTACATTTCAACAAATATATTTTGAGTTTTAATTTTAAGTATGAATTTTAATGATTATAAATATTACTCACGAATAGCTTGGTCAACTGAATTGGTATTATCGTACTCAATAAATCCATATCCTTTTCTTTTACCAGAATCTTTATCCGTTACAATTGATATATCAATGATATTGCCAAATTTTTCAAAATATTTAAGTAGATCATTTTCTGATTGTTCTTTTATACCAACAATGAACATTTTTTTCACAGCAACTTTGCTATTTGGCTTATCAATATTCTGAGATCATAAAAATAAAATATTTTTAAGATTAAGAATAAAAATGTTTACTATTTTTAAAAATATATGATTAATATATATTTAATATTTGAAAAATTCAAAATAGTAGTTCATTAAAATCAATTTTAAAAATTCATTTTTACAAATTGTGAGTAACAATATTTGATGTAAATTTCATACGTCACGTGATACTGCTCGCTTGGTTTCCACGTTACGACCATTTATATTATGGGGCCTATTGGACATGGCTCGATCAACCATAGACGACTGAGAATACGTTATAAATCCGAATCCTCTAGATCTGTATGTTAAGATATTAAAATGATTAATAGCTAGTTAAAATGTTAAACAAAACAAAAAAAAAATATGGTTGGTTACCTCTTTGTTATGGGGTCTTTAATGACAACAACATCTACAATTTCACCCCATAGCTCAAATATTTTTCTGAGTGAATCCTCTGTCGCAGCGTAGTCTAAACCACCAATGAATAATTTTCTAGTTTGTACTGGTTCCTACAATAAAACAAAAACACTAGGGTTACGGTCACAGATACATGAAAATACTAGATAGCCTACTTCGATATTATTTTTGTTTATTGAGTTTAATAAAATGGCTGCCATCGTTATCTAAGAGATGAATATGTAGGTTAGTTTTACTTACGTTCGATTCCATGATTGATGAAGAAACTCGTAGAACGAACAAAATCAGAAAAGGCAATGCAAATAAAACGATAATGAAGTCAACTGAAATCAACAAATCTTAATTAAGTGTTTCTAAGATTAATTTATTAGAATAATAATTAATGTTATTTAGCCTAAAATTCACAAACAAAAATTGATGTCACGCTCGCCAGAAGGTAATATGGTAAAACGAGTCAAATGACTCAGAGTTGGAACGTAGGCATCTGTGTACGGTACAGAACAATACCTACTGTGATATGTGCGACGTGACGCTGTAACAGTGTGTGCAACATAATTTTAAAACGCATAAAATATTACACTATTACCAATGGTGGGGAAATTTAAATATATTTATTACTAGGTGAACCCGTGCACTTCGTAGCCCGTTAAAAATCTTACCTCTTATATGTATTAAGCTGTGTGTTAATTGCTGACCCGACAGACATTGTCCTGTCTTAATTATGAATATTGAATTTGAAGTGGTATAATTAATGAAAAAAATATTACAAAAAAAAGTGTTTATTATTCTAATGCATAAAAGTATACGACATTCTTTGATTTTTTATTGCGCGTACATAAGAACGCATATTCGTATTGCCGCAATCGATAAATAAAAGACCTAAGCTTTTGTATAAAATAAAATATGAGAAAATGGGCGTAAGCAGATCAAGACATAACTTGCATATGTGGACAAGAGCAGACAACGTCACACCTACTTGTTTGCTTACGAGGGCCAAGAAAAATGTTTATGAATTCTCAACTCAAAATAATTTGCTAATTTTTGTGATTTTTCCGTATTTTGTCAAAATTTAAACTTTAAATGCTTAAAAAAAAAAATTGTGCCATTATACTCATATCTGCCTATATCGGGAGCCTTTTATTAAATGTTCACAATTTTTTACCAAACAAATAAAATTTTATTGATATTTATGGAAAAAAAAATAGAAAACTGACAATGTCCGTAAACAGCTCAAAAAGTGTTAAATTATTTTCAAAACTTTATCGTGTAAAGAAAATGCTAATTTAAACATACAGTGAAATTTTCAAGTATCTACAGTCATACGTTTTTTTAATTACAACAAAATAAGAAAATCGTTACATGAGAAATCGAGAGAATATTAAATGTTGTAAAAATATGAATTTAAAACGCTCATAAAAATTTAATTTGACTTTCTTGTAGGCATTTTTTTTTTTTGATAAAGGAATCAAATATCATTGTAACAATATAGTAGGAGCCTTGTATTACATTTTCGCGAACAAATCAAGTTTCATTGACATCCATAGAATAAAATAGGAAACTGAAAATATTGTTCCTAAACAGTTCAAAACAAATCAAAATATTTTTAACATTTTATCGTGTATAGAAAATGTAAATATAAACAACCAGTGAAAATGTTATGTATATACGTTAATTTGTTTTAGAGTCACACCAAAAACTAAGAACATATTTTGCGTAAAAATTTCTGTTTTTCCTTAATTTTTCTTTTGTTTTTCACGTCGCTTTTCAAAATTACTAGGAAATTTTTGCTTATGGTCCCCCCCTCCCCCCAAGTAGTAACTAGATTCACTTTCCTATCAGAAAAGTTACTGTTGAAGAAAATCCAAGCATTTTCACTGTCCTTAAAGGTGACGACAGACACAAAAATAAAAAAATTAAATAAATTTAAAAAAATACATCATTATAAAATCAATACATTCATCGCTACGCTCAGCATCTAAAATTAAGGAAAAACAGAAATGTTTAAACAAAATTGATTTTAGTTGGTGTAACACTAAAACCAATTATAGATACTTGAAATTTCCACAGATTCTTATGTTCGAATTTTCCATAAGCCATACAATTTTAAAAATATTTTGACTCATTTATATATGAAATTTCAATTTGTATTAGTTTTTGAAAACAGATGTCGATAAAAAATTTTCTTTCGGTCAAAAAATGAAAAATATAACAAGGTTTCTCATAACTTATTGTTAGAGGAAATTAAAGCGTAAATTCACAAATTATTAGCAATTATTAGCAACTGAAGTAAACATTTTGACAAAATTCGTAAAATCCACAAAAATTTGCAAATTATTTTGAGTTAGAAATTAATAAAAATTGTTTTTTATATCCGAGATTTAAAAACTTAATACAAGATTCCCTGTTACAAGTTATACAAGTTTGTCTAATTGTAACAAAAATAAAATATCTATTGAAAAGTCAAATTCAATTTTTATGAGCATGTGAACTTCAAATTTTTCCAACATTGAATATTTACTCGTTTTCCCTTTGAACAATTTTCTTATTTTAGTATACCTAATTCAAAAACAAATAACTACGTAGTTACTTGTACATAAAATGTTAATTTTATCGTTTTTTATACTTCATTAAAATATTTTCAATCATCAATTTTGTTTTAGTTTTTATATTAAATTATATTGAAAAATATAATCAAGGTGAAATTCACTATTCACACTTAAAAAATAAATTTCTCTTCGACAGTTATATAATATTTAGTTTTTATTATAATTTAAAAAGTATCAAGTGTAAAAACTTAACTCGTTAAGAGGACGTTGTACCCACATAATATGTTGTCTCCGTCTTACACACGTATGGCATAGCAAAAACATTTTAGCACGGGACCTGAACACAAACACTTTCTAACAATATGAATGGTTTTCCGGTCTTGGTTCCAAACCTATAGGGCCACACATAGCGATTGAACCGCCCAACAAATTCAAATTGTTTGATTTTAAATGAAACCACCTGATGTGCGTTCACACTTACGCGGTTCAGCCGCAGAAACTGCTGTGGTTGAAAAATCGACCGCAACAATATGTCGCGGTTGACCAGCGTACGGTTCGACCCCCCAAATGGTAAAAACGCATTGTTTTGAATTAGCCCGTTCACAGATAGCCACGATTCACAACCACGGTTCATTTTTTCAAATATCATATGCATTAAAAATAAGAATTCCAATAGTGAAGCCTAAAGTTTCTAGTAACTTTCATAACTCAAAATTACGCTGTTTTTTGTTTGTTAAAAAACTGATGTTTTAAAATATAATTTAATAAATTTATAAAATTTATAAAATTGTTTTGGTTTAATCTATTTTACTGAGACTTATGAAATATATGAAAATCTGATGATTTTTCTTTTGGAACAGCGTATAGAAATAGGTTGGTAGGTAAGGTAAGTAGGTAATATAAAATGTAAAAATGCGTCACATAATACAGGTATACTTACTACTTAGATATAATTAATTTTTCATTACAAGTATGTCAACAGTAAATTATGGTACTATAAATTATTAAGTTATAGGTACCTACTATTATGTTATATAAATAAATATAATATATAATAGTACATATTTATATTACCTGTGTTACTCGTAGGTATGTATAATTTTGTTGGTTATTTATATTATTTCATTAATGTTAATTAATCTTGGGTCGTCCAAAATATTATATACCTATAATACCTATAGTTATTGATTATTGTATAATTGTTATTATTATACTATAAAGTATTAGTTATTTCTATTGGTTAAGGACTTATACACATTTTATTTTTACATCATCGTATTTGGCAAATTGACTTGGTTATTTTCATTCAACATAACTTGTTCGTAGTGTATGTTTGTGGTTTTAAACACTTATCAAACAATAGTTTGAAAATTGTATTATGTTGATCGAAAGTAATCCTTGCCTATGGGATATAGCGAACAAAGATTACATGGACAAAATTGTAAAAAATACATATTGGCGTAATGTAGCAGAATCCATGTACACTGGAAACTGGTGTGAACTTTTGGACACCCAAAAAGACGAAAGTGATAATTATTATATTAATATAAGTTTTTTATTCATTTAAATATTTAACATAGATGTCCCACAAATTAATACCAACCTGTGTATTGCATGCGTTCTTGCCTTATATAAAAATACGTATTGTATTATTATACTTAACTACAACTTAAATAAAAAAGGTGGGCAAGTGGGTGTCGCTGTATGGTCACTGTAATGGATGGTGTTAAATTTGAATTCAATGATATAATAACATTGTATAAGAAAAACGATTCTGAGCGAAAACGGTCAGTCAGCCTATGTTATTACCAAGTATATTTGATGATATTATTATCAATTAAGTAATTTATATATAACCTATTTACGTGGAACCTTGTTTTCAATTTTCAATCCTTAGCTATAAAAGTCGAACATTTTATACATTTATAACTACAAAATAATTATTTTATTTTAAATGTGTTAGTTTTTGTCAAAATTTGAACTTAAAATGCTTATAAAAAAAAATTGTGCCTATTTTTTTAAAATATTTTTCAACCAAGTGCTTCGGCTACACACAAAACCTAAACTAGCCGATCGTGGTTTATTTCCATTTCGTACGGATAGCTAATATGTTATACTGTAAACCAACCTTTCGTGTTAAAGATACTCAGATTACTAAGTTTTAAAATATAATAATTTTTCAATCACCCAATATTTTGGGATAACCGCGCGCTGTTCTACCGCGCATTTGTGAACGGTAATCTGGTGGTTGAACCACTCGCGGATTTTTTTCCGATTTTAAATTAAAGCAATCTATGGATTTTTTCTACTCTGCGGAATACTTTGTTAATGATTTTTTTTTTGAAAATCAACAATTTCAACTATTTTAAAATTTCAAACGATGGCATAAAAAAAAATTAGGCCAATTGTTTTAGACAAAACTCTATAACTCAAAATAATTATGACCTGTAAATTTAAATACACTGTATAGAACTTTAAACTGCTTGGAAAAAATTATAAAATGTCTAATGACTTATGTCTTATGAATAAAGTTCAGACATTACAGCTTTATTAAAACTGTAAAAAAGCACTTAAAATGAAACAAAAAAAGCACTAATAATAGAAAACAAACAACTTAATCACTTTAAAAAAATCACAACAATCGTATAATATTAGACACATATTTATTTTGTTTATTATTGCAGCTTATTATTTAATTTAAGAGGAT
>CM017805.1:28578513-28908038 GCA_008086715.1 Sitobion miscanthi | reverse complement strand
TGCTGCAAAAAACAAATCCAAAATAATAGGAATCGCATCTTTAACAAGTCTGGGCTTTTTCAAACATATCTGAAAAATATAATTTTGTATGAATATTCTATAATCTTAATAATAATATTATTTTACTTACTGTATACTTCCTAAAACCTACACCAGATTCCCAAGTATCAACTACATCCTCTTTCTTGAAGTGGTAACGGCATACTTTAGAATTAGTTTTAAAACATCTAAAACTTTTTCCCACTCATCCCTTAAAGGAGGAATTTTAGGAACACCAAACAAACTAGTTTTTAAATCCTTATAAGGAAATAAAGGTACACAACATGCCATTTTTATTATTATAATATAAAAAAAAACCAAAATTATAGCATTATAATTGATTATTAAATTATATTAACATAGTAAAATATCAAATGATAATTAATATGTTTAAACTGCATTATTATATTTATATATCAGTTCTGCCATGTTAGGTTTAAATATACAGTTTGAGGTGGGTAAAAGTCGTCTGCATAGTCTTTATCATCTCCACCAAAAGCGCTATACTATTAAAAACAGCTGATTGCTAGATTTATATTGATGGTCGTCGAATAAACCATTATACCGTTGTCGATGGGCAACCATACTATCTTAAATCATGGTCTAGAGACAGCCCCCTCAGAGCAGTTTTTCTTATCACAAAGACACAAAACCATTATCATATAACCGATCATTATCACGGTCACAAAGTTTAATATGTAATATAAAATAAATAAATAAATATGTTAAATTGTTAATATAAAATAGTTACTTATAATTACATCGTAAGATTTCATAATTTCAATAGTATTGTATTGTTTCACTTCAGTACTACACTCAATAAAAATATTTATACATAGTTATAACACTGTAATAAATATAATATACAATTTATTATAATATTTTTGAAAATTGTATCTTTACCTTGTAATGAAGCAAAATTATGAGAAGTTATTTCTAACTGAGGATTATTTTTCTCAATGCCGCTAAAATGTATGACTTTTATATGTCGAGCTAAATTATATTTTGTTTTTAATTGGATGTTGCAGTATGCACATTCAAAATACATAATTAAAAAATATATCAAAGAACAATGTGTTGAAATATTTAAAAATATAAAATACAAAAAAACAATTTAATATAATATTTAAGAAACAATGTCCATGCTACAAGGTATTCATACAGAAAGTGTTACATTAATAAGTAAGAAAATTTCCCCAGGAAATAAAAATTAATACAGATAACAGTTGAAAAGGGTTTTACCTGTATTAAATAAATACTGTGTATATTATAGTACATAAGTATTTTAGGTAATAATAGACAAAATATACAAAAATGAAATAAATAAATTTCTTTCATATAGATTATGTTTAAATGGACAAGTATAAAAATTAGAATTTGTTAATGAATGGCTGAATAAAAATTATATTCATCTATTAGGAATAATACCATGACTTTAATGTATTTTAAAAGCTTTAGAATACAAAAATAATTTTTAATCAAATTAAATAATATATTTACAAGTGTTAACAATATTATTGAATTATTATTATTATTGAACATAATTATTAATAATCGTTTTATTGTTTAAATACAATATATTTTACATTTTCAATAATAAATTAATATTGTACATTTTTCAAATAATTTGAATTTAATTTGGCGCTCACTGATAACGTATTGACCATATAAATAGTATTAAACTTTGTGACCGTGATAATGATTGGTTATGTGATAATGGTTTTGTGATAAGAAAAACTGCTCCGAGGGGGCTGTCTCTAGACGCTCGTGATAATAATATAATATTTTCTTGATATAACAAATGTCAAATTTTAACATTTGTCAACAATAAACATTTTGAATTTCTTCTATCCCATGTGACTTTAGTCTCTTACGAGTTTACGAGACACGAGTTACGAGTTTATAATTATACTCTAGAGCAGTGCTTCTCAACCTTTCTTTTACAACGACACCCTAATTTAGATACATAAACATAGCGACACACTTAAAATAATGGATTTTTGAAAAAGCAACACTTAGGGCCTAACTTACCTAACCCGGAATAAGCCGGCAGGCTATCGACCAAAATTCGGTGGGCCATTTAAAAATTCGAAAGATGTAGACTGATCCATGCGGACTGCCCGGTAAGTAATTTCTTCCCAATCCGGCACTGATAGATGCTTAAGAATAATACTGTATTGCTCAAGCTAATTTTGACAATTTAAAAATAAAAAATGTGTGATAATAATTAAAAGCAATGCTTAAGGTAGGTAGGTCTCGACCAACCTTAATTTAGCTAATATTTTTTCTTTTCTTAAGTCAAAGTCTCTTTTATGAATCTCATTTGAGTCATAAGTATAACTTAAGCTATACTTATTCTTAAGCATCTACTATGAATGAATACGGCCCAAATAAACCTAAATGTAAATTCAGAATGAGGCTATCTACAATTGTTTTTATTTATCTGTAATTTTACCATCATGTCATAACGCCATAATATCACATATTTATGCTTTGAACACGTATGCTTTAAATAAACATTTTTTTTCCCACAGCAGCATCGCCATATTCTTTTATATGTGTAGTAATAAAATCAATTTTCTTTTTTTATAACCTAACAAAAATGAAAAAGTGTTCCCTGTACATTTTCTGCCAACAAATCATGTTTACGAGATGTGACCGAATGTTTTGGTGAATGGCTCAATTCCAACAAAAGCCCAAAGCATCACCCCCTCTAAATTCAATATTCAAATAATTTTAAAAAAGTATACTATCTATTTGCAATTAATAATCTACAATATTTTGAGTACCTTTAAAATTTAAATTTAACTCCAAAAATATTATTCATCTATAGCCCTGGATTACACCACCTAGCTACAATTCAAAAAATAATACTACAATAATATTCAAAAACAGATGCAAACTGCACAATTGTCTGTTTTATGTTTTTATAGTATAGGATTTTTCAAGTCGGGAAATGGATTCGACAATATATATAATTAACATAATAATGATACTACCTAATTTTGTCGAACATATCTTTAAAGTTATTATAACAATGCATAAAAGACATTTTTTTTTTAAATAAAAGTTGTAACTCATCTGACTTAAAATTTGGTTGACCAGCGCCTTTCAACAATTGCAAGGGCAGCTCAAGCACCCTGGCTGCCACCGTAGACATGTCCACGATAGACAGAAAATATACATTTTGTAAATACAGACTCGATAGAAACATACATAAAACAATTATTAATCATAGGACACGGGTACTCTATGAAATATGAATATTTTGTGAGTAAAATTTATGCTGAAATATGTTCAAAATATAGACAAACAACGATAATTATTGGAAACATTTATTTAAAATAAAAAGGTATCAAAAAATCTTATAGATATGCCTTCGCAATCATAATAATATTAATTACTTAATGAATATAAAAATACAATTGACAATGTGTGAATTTGATTTAAAGTAACTTAAAATAGAATAAATCTTATATAATAAATTAATGATAAAACAACACTTAATATTATCACTCGTATCACAGAAATGCACTCCAACCTATATACATTTGACATAAATTATCAACAGAAATGGCTTCTTCGATAAGTTTACGTGTTTGTCCTGCAACTGAAAGTGGCATGGAAGAGTTTTTTAAATTAGCTCTTACATATCCCTGAAGACGCATTTCAATATTGTTCAAATGTTCTTTAGCCTAAATAGATATATATTTATTTAGTACCATTAAATAATTTTTTTTTAATAATATATACATGAATTATTATTACTTAATAGTAGGATCCAGATTTGTTGGTTTAAAAAAAGTTTAAATATGGTACTTATATTCTAAAAAAACAAACATGGTTACAGATAAAAACTAATAATTAATTATATAAATAGAATACAAATTCATTGGATCATAAAAGAACAAATTGTAAAGCTAAGTCTCAAAATTAAAATTACAATAATAATTGTAAATTAAGACTTATAAGTATTTTTTTCTCACTATTTACAAAATATTCCAAGATATTAATATGCTTAAGTAACTAAATATTCTAAAATATTGAAAAAAAACTCCGTGTTGATCAAATCATCCACATTGTTACTCATATAAAAAAGCATAGAGCATATTATGCTCAGTTATGATAATATATTAAAACTTAAAATTCTGGATCTTACTTTTAAGTAATAATATTGATTTTATAATATACAAAATTATAAAAATGAATGGTAATAGAAAATATATTTACTTGATCATTTGCCATCTCAGAATTTTCATCAACTATTGTGTCACGACCAGTCCACATGACTAAAGGATCGTATAAAAATGGTTTAAGTACACTAACCAACTGTTCAGTATGAGATCGCATAACGCGATTAGTTATTTCACAAGCACTGGACAACATTCCTTCAAGTCCACCAGTTCCCATTGCATCTACCATATTATGAGTCATACGGAATGGTACTCGTTCTGGCCATTCAAACTTTTCACCCTGTGTAATTAAAATTAAGTTAATTATAAAAACTATAATAAAATATGTCTTCTAGATAATTAAAAAATGTATATTTTGTTAAATTTACTCGATTGAATAGGCAATTAAAGTCAACATGAACCACACCACCGTTAGTTGAATCTAATAAAATATTTTCACCATGACGATCACCGAGTCCCAGTATATAACCAACAATAGATATGACTGCTGTTGTTCTAGTAAACTCATTTCTAGCTATATACCTAAAATAAAAAAATTAATCAATAATAAATTGACAACACTTTAAATGAAGTTTTAGTAAATTTGCTAACCACTCTCCTGGACTAGGAAATTCTTTAAGATACCAATTTCTAAAAACAGGTGGATGGTTTGGTATTGCCTTATTTACAAAAATTGATCTTTTTTTTTCCAAAGAATCTTTTATATCTAAAGTAATAGTTATAAAATTAATCATAATATATTTTCCTTCATTTAGATATGGTTAAAAATATACTTACTGCAAACCAGTCCTTGTAAAGTGCTTTTTGATACTTTAATTCCAATTGCTTCATAGCAATTTAAAATAACACTTCGCAAAGTAACTACGTTTTGAACTAATTCAATGAGACCACAGTCCAGTATCATAGGTACCACACTCTATACATTTTAAACAATTAAATATTTTTAAAAATTAAGTAAGTAATTCATTTAAGATAAAATGTTTTATATTAACAACTAAATACTTACATATGTTTTTATAAAAAGATTTCGATCCCTGGCTTCTGGGTCTCTTTTCAAATACATATTAACAATGTTATTAAACTCCATTAACCTAGAATCGATTCTTATGTCATCCTATCAATAAAAAAAATTATAATAAAATATTGGTCCCTATGTATGTATTATTGTATGTGATAACACGTGTAATTTGTGTAGTTTTGACATACCTGTATTAGTTTGTGGCATTAAAGTTTCACGTGTGTAAGTTTGTATTATTTAAATACTTGCGTAGATGTGTCATTAATTAAAGGTTCATACATTTTTATAAGGTCATAACTTACAAGATATGTTGAATATGTTAAAAATATAATCTATTTAAAGTTCTGAAATTAATGATGTGTAGTTATAAATCCTAATATATTATAAAGTGTAATATCGTTTAATAAAAATAATATTTATTTGTGGAACATTAACTACACAAACAAATTACATGTATGCATTAAATACACAAACTTTGCGTATATATATATTTACAAAACACGTGAAACATTAATTATACAAGTCAATACATGCATACATTAAATACACAAACTTAGTGTACACATTTATTTTAAAAGCACATCTATAATCGTTCCTGCTATAATAAAACATAAATATTTTTATACTACATAGGTACTTTTTCATAGAACTATTTACTTTAGGTTTACACATCATTGGATATTCATTGCCATCAGAACCCAAAATTATAATGCGTTTTGGTTTTTGAAGTGAACTAAAAATATAAACCTCATCTTTGATGCCATGAATATAAACGAGATCACTAAACATATCAATATTACATTAAAATAATAAAAACTGGTATATTAAAATGTAAAATATTAATTATTAGTATCTTACTCCGGAAATGGATTGTGTTTTGTATTACGGTTAGAATTGATGCGTGGTAATACCAAAGTGCGAAACTTTTGGGCTGGTACCATAATGTTGCTAAAATAACCATTTGTAAGCAAACGAGGTAGATTTTTCGCAATTTTCTGTAAAGGAAATTTAACACCAACTGGTGCATTTTGAGGACTTGTGTTACACAATTCCGATAAATTTTCAAATAATTCCATAAACTGAACCAACAAAGTTTTAACTTTAACTAATTTTGAATGTTTGAGAATGGAATTGAATCTACTCAGTCTTACAGTAAATGGTGACTGTAACACAATTTGTAATTAAATAAATATTAATTCTAATATAATATCAATAATTAATACTTTATGTAGAGTCATGAGCATCCATAGAGAATGATTGGGATAGTCAAGTATGCATTTCACTATGATATCAGTCAAAGTCTTAAAACATTCTTCTAAAGGATGACATATTCTAGATGTTATTTGAGAAAAAGCAGTCAGGAACATAAATGTCGGCAATCGCAACATAAATCCTTCTAAAATTTTAATTTTAAGTAACACAAATTAATAAACTTAAAACCTTTTAATTAAACATTTACTTGCCTATGAGTTTAGTCATCTTTATAAATGTTCTTTTTCGTTCTACCAAATACAATGATGTTTTATTATTTTTTTTTTTTAAATCTCGATTAAAGTCACTTCCAAAATCCAACCAAACACTTAACATTTTGGGCATTGACTGATATATATACTCACAACCATATTGCAACGACAATCCATAACAATGAATTATATTGTTAATTGAGTTCCTTAAAAATTTTTAGTTAGTTTATTATTACATTTTTAAGTAAATAATTTTTTTATTAAAAGTAAAATTCATTTCTTACAGTCCTTTTGTATAATAGACTGCAGGAGTCATAGTGTTGAGAATACGATCTTGATAATGTGCCAACCTAACAAGACTTTTTTCCCACATTCCAAACATTTCATACGCATTTTCGATATTTGATAAATTAGATTCCAAATCCACATTTACAGTTTTGTCATTATACTTAGATAATAATAATAAAGCCTGAAAATTTAAATTAATACATTTAATAATATGCAGAAATTAGTGCCAATTATACTTCTTTCTTCATAAACATTCCCAACTAAATAAAATTTATTTGTTTCCAAATGTAACATTCCACGATTAATAAATTGAATGTAAAAGAAGAAACAGTTTAAATTTACAATTAAAACTGTTAATAATATACATTTTATTAGCTCTGAAATGTTTACAATAGTGAAACCTTTGTGAGGTAACTTTAGAAATAAATTACCCAAATCCATGATTACTAAAGACATGATAAATAATACTACAAATTAATAAAATATTGTACATACAGAGGCACATGTTTTTCGTTCTTCTATTTTTTCATCGCATGGTAAAGTTTTAATAATATCCATATTTGGAAAAAGTATATTAATCCCTTTTTTTAAAGTTGCAATTGCTTGTCCTTGATCAGATTTTTTCCACAACAATTTAGCTTTCTCAATAAAAAGTTCTGTAGGTTTATACTTTTCAGCTGCTAATATATTTGAATATGCTTGTTGAAAATTTAGAGATCTAAATATAATCAATTAATATTACTATCTGTTTAATTTTAGTATATAAATGAAGGAATGAAACAAAAAAATGTGATATTAAAATAATTGACAAGAGAAGGGGCTCATAGCATAAGATAAGTCAAAGAAATACTAGTTTGTAGCAATTCATTCTCAGGTATCTAAGCAGATCACCTGGGATTTGGTTATTGGTGATACTGGTTACTGATTTTTACATGAATGTCTTTTTTAACGAGTGTTTTTTTTTAGAAGTAAATTATTTTAATGTTTAATGTTTGAATGAATAAGTCTTAATAGAATAATTCATTAATAACATAATGGGATTAAATTGTTATGAATTGTATACTTTGCTTATAATGAAAAGTTAAAACTAAGGCCTCTGCTTAGTAAGTGAAGTCACAAGCTAAGAGTTTGAGCTTTAAATAGAAACCTCAGGTATTTGTGAACGCATAAATTAAAGTAATTAGTTTTGTATGGAACATTTGTGACTTGGCCTGGTTTTAAACTTGAATGTATTTATTATATAAGATAAATTATTGATATTAATTGATCGTTCTTAATAGTTGTAAAATCTTAATCATACATACTTTCTTGCGACTTTAATACTTTTCAGCCAGCTGATACCAATTTGATGGTTGATAATAGGTTTTAGTTCCTCTGTAACTAAATGTTGAGCAGCAGTTAATACAACTCTACGCATGCATAGAACTTGCTGTAAAACATATGCCTGAGGTTGTAAACACTGTAGTCGTTCATCCATTTCATTAGTAATCAGTTCTTTTAATTTAGCATTTGTGGAAGTATCGCCATCAACAATTTTTAGTATAGTATCAAATATTTGTTCCATCTCATTCAGAATGTGCAACCTACGACAAATAAAAATGAAAGACAGTAAGCAAATATTCTCTATAAAAACATACTTAACAATAAATGGATATGCCTCTTTATATCCGGCAGATCCAACCATTGACATGTACAGAGATTCAGTGACCAGGTTTGTTATAGAGGAAATTTCTTTACGTACACTGTTCTTATCTTTATGTAAAAAGTATACTAAGGCTTGACCAATACAAACACCCCAACTTTCAATAGCATTTAGTGGTTTTTCAGTCAAGAGTTCTTTTAATTTATCAAACATCATAAGACTCCATGTTGCTTCGGCTTTTTCACCAAATAATGTGTTTTGACAATCTGATCTTAAATTTGATTTCAACAGTGTTAAAAGTATGAACGATGAAATGTTAAAAATATTGAGAAATGAATATATTACTTGATGTTTGTTAAGCCTTCAGCTATTTTTAATGCTGTGAATGGTTGATCAATGCCTAAATAGCATTTAACCATACCTTTATGAAATTCTAAACTAGGATCGGAATACATCTGTGCTAATTTTTCATAACATGCAGCTGCATCCTAAAACAAATTAAGTTATTTATAAAATAATATATGTATTATCATTGATTATAAATACTAGTATTTATAATCAATGGTACTATGTATAGTAATCGGAGTGTAAGACAAAAAGGAGAATTTTGTGTACTTTTTGGAGCTGCAATTATTGGCTGCAATGTTTAACTGTATTATTACGATTTATTGGGTTAGTTAAAATTTCAGTATTAAATTAAAAATTAAAATTCATAATTTAAATACAGGATCAAGCATGCTCAGTGCTCGCCTCATTTTTTTGTTTAAAATAAAAAATTATGTATATATTCATACCATGATTTTTTGAATTCTTAAGTATAGTTAGACAATATTTTGACAACTTAGATTTTTATCAACAGTTAAGGAGTATCCTGCGTCGATATCAACTTTGGTTTTTTGTATAAGAACCTACATAATTTAATGCAAATTGTTAACCAGATCATTTTTTTTTTTTTTGAAAATATTGATGTATTATAATCGAAATATGAATCAAAGTTTTTAAGTTATTCTACTTTAAATACTAAGAAAAATATTCTATTAAATACTTTTTAAATATATAACAAATCCAGTAATATAATAATTAAGTATGCAATATAAAATATTTGTTAATAATTACAACTAAGTATACAATTTTTTTAATATTACAAAATGCTTATGAATTAATAATGTACCCAACCATTTTTGAAACAAAAGTAAATAATATTCTTTAAATAGACTATCATCCTTAGAAAAGTAGAATTACTCAGAAAAGTTGATTCATATTTCAATTATAATACATCAATAATTTCAACAAAAAATTATCTGGTTCATTCAAATTTCAATTACACGACATAGACATTTTAAGAAAAATCATTTGATTCACAATTTAAATTAAAACATGTACATTTTTATTTAAAAACCCAAGAAGGTAACACCACTAGATATTCCTCAAATATTGTGAAAAATTTAAGTATTTTAAAATATCGTCTTTAACACTTTCAAAGCCGCTGACATGTATACGCGTCAACAAAGTTTATTCCAATAGGCTGGTGACAAGTTAACGCGTCAAAAATGTATACGTTTATATACGCTATAATTTAATCGGATTTTTTTTAATAAACTGAAACTAGGATAGGCCATTGAAAATGAACTCTAAATTTAAAGGTATGGGTGGTTTTAGTTTTGTTTTTTCCGTCGTTTCTGAAATCACAAGAAACGTTGAACGTGTTAACTATACTTAAAAATTTAAAGTCAGAATTTGGATAAATGTATAATTTAAACATTAAAATGAGGTGAGCATGCTTAAAAAATCACCCTATATAATAAACAGCAATATGAACATATATTTTGATTGATGAACTATGTTGTGCAAAATGTGAATCTTACTTGTAACTGTCCATTAACTTCATGTAAAAGTATCATTTCTTGAGGTGATGGATCATTATCGTGAACAGCAATAATACCTTTAAGGCTATCAGCATCATTTAGTTTAGAATAAATTTGCTGAATAAGATATAAAATTATAAAATAGAAGTTATTAAGAAAAAAAAAGTTAAATTTTATCATACAGAAAGAGTTGGTAAATGATCTTGAAGTTTCTCTTTATTGTCATGAATATAATCTTCAAGATACAAAAGCGCTCGAGCATATTCATCATACTCCAGTGATTTTTCAGCCAGTTTTAACTTACAAAATCTTGTTAAAAAATCTAAAAGTATGTTACTATAAGTACCAAACTATAAACTTATATTAAAACAATAATATTACTCATAACTGGTTCACAGATATTGTTCTTTGATGCTTTTTGTTCTCGAGACCATTTAAATAAAAAATCAAATAATGTGAATGCTGTCTTAACATACATTACACGAGTAGTGGTTTCATTTTGTTGTTCTGAAGAATTGGTAATTTCATATTCCATAGCAATTTGTCTACCAGCCATAATGTCGTTAATAGTTTCTGGGATATTTGTGTTATTAGTTGTTATATCATCTACATCATTACTAATAACAGCTTGAAGTTCTTCATATATTAAATTGCTATTTATATCGTTTGTACTTAAAATGGTGTAAACTACATTTAAAAAAAATATATTACTAATTATAAATAATAATAAATAAATTATAATATAACTTACGCAAAACATATGGTAAAAATAAAAGCATTGCTTCATTATCTGATCGTATGCTTGATTTACAATACACAAAAATGCGTTTGGCATATTCATCAGTTATCAAAGGAACAAGGCGATTGACCCAATTATAAGCCCACAAGTTTAATGTACCACTTTTTCCAGATCTAACAAATTAATTGATATATATTTATATTATTTGTTAGATTTGAAGAAATAAATAAATAAATAATAATTTAATACCCAAATATTGGATGTGGCATTCCTGTTTGGTACTGTTCTGTTTCCAGAGTGTAGCGAGATGAAGAAAGCGGATCTATAATTTCGTGTAATGTGCTTGGAATAGATGACCAGATTTCCGAGTCTTTCTTCACATTATAAACTTGTAAAATTTTCTAAAAAATTAATGATAAATAAGATATGTACTTAAGTGTATGAATACGAAGTAATACTTGTATTGCAACTGCAAAAGAATCCATGTATCGAGAATTTCTAGCAGATTGTAAACCTTGTCCTAATATGGTTATTGCACGTATGGCAAAGTCATTGCTTTTTATATCTAGTGGAAACTCTTTGTTTCGTCCTGAAAAATATTAAATACAAGTCGAATTGTAAAATAAGCTAACTATACATATATTAAATGACACAAAAGTTTTAAACCTGGATTTTTATTTAAACACAAGATATTATTTATTGCATACAATTTTGATTAAATAATTAAATTGTAGTTAAGTAAAAAAGCATGCATTATGTAAAAAACAAAAATGTTTATCAACCAATTTTAAACAATAATTTTAATATTTGAACAAATATAGTTTATAGAGTAAAAATTATTAGTGATAGATCTTTTTTAAAACTATAGTCTAATTAACGAGTATACGTACCTTCTTTAATAATATTGTTTGGCAAATAACTAGGATCTAATGCTCCAATTTTTCCTAAACATTCACTGCTAGCAAGTCTCACTCTTTTATCATGATGTCGTAAATTTTCAGTTAAAACTTCTAATAACTAATCAAACCAAATTTATGTTAGATAAATTAAAATGTCTATTATATATTATACAACATGATTTTTTACCTCAATAATTACAGAATTAACATTATCACTGGACAATATCAATTTAGTTACTTCGGACTGCTGAACTGAAAGTTCTAAATGTAGTCGTTTTAAGCCATGAAGTTTAACTTCCAATGTTGTATGAGCCACAATGTCCAGTAACCAAATCAATAACTTATTCAACGGTTGTTTGCTAAAAATATATAATTTAATAAAATCAGTTTACTGGTTACTGTAGTTTGATAATAAAATCAAAACATACAATACATTTTTTGTGTATTTTTGAACAATATTGTAGACTATAGGATTGGCTGGATGTGGGTCCAAGAAATATAATTCTGCTATATGATTTTCCAGATATTTTTCATTTTCTTTGACCATAAAATAAAACATATTGGCAACTTTATTTGGATAAATATCTATTAGTGGCACAAGAGACACAAATATGGAACTCAACATAGGCCCCAACACTTCCATATGAACACTAAGAACAATAAATAATTTTGTATTTAACTGAGTGAAGAATTAGGCAATGAGAAACATACCAATGAATAAATGAATCCCAGGCTTTTAACCCTAGGTATACGAAAGCGCTGTTTTTTAACGATATGGCTGTACGTAACATAGCCAATATTTTAAACCTTGCTGGTGTCACAAAACGACTGCCCATTAGTTTGAAAATATCCCCTAATGATAATAGAATGTTTTCCTTGATAGAATCAGAGGAATTTTTTACTAATCTTGATTCTAAAATCATTAAAAGACCCAAAAATCTTGGAGATAGAAAATCTGCCTGAAAATAAAATTTCAAGTCACAGTTTTTACTAAAATATTATATAAAGTATGTTAACCTCACTGTTATATTATAAACTGTAGATAGAACATTGGACATTAAATAGGGTTATCTAAAATAGTATAACTATGTAGGGAAAATATTCAAAATTAAACCATTATTTTATAAATTAACATTTATGTTAATAATATTATACATCATATTTATGAACTTTTCTAAATTTATTAAAAATGAAACCTTTATATATTCGGCTACTTCAGTTTAATATCCTTTATTATGCATAGTAATTTAGAATAATATATTGGTCTAAATTTAATATATTTTATATCAAAAACATACTTACAAAATTAACAATTGAAGTATCATTTTTTACATTAAATAGAACATCATAGGTTTGTATTATCTTAATAGCTTCAGTAGCTTGATCATGTTTTGAATGGAAATGAGTGAGTATCTCAGCTATGATTGGCTTTAAAAATAAAATGATTTATTACTTACATTTTACTCATAAAAAATAGTTTTCCTTACAGTAAATGAAAGTCTGACCAGATGCACCAAGGGAGTATTAGTTATTTCTTCTAAAAGTAAACAGCCTTGCTTACGAATGTCTATATCTTCAGACAGTAATAGATGAGAAAAACAGTACTAGTAAAAAATAAAATATTATTATTTTAACACAAAAATATAAAATTGTACTAATGTAATACTTACTTTAAATGATTCTTTAACTAAAGTACTTTCGGTTTTTTGTGATAATGAAGCAATTTCACTTAAAATTGTCCTTGTTCCTGGCTTTTTAATACACCAAGGAAATATATATTTGATAATTTGCTTTATTGCATACATATCTCTATGTGTGAAACCTAATTTGTTGTATGTTTTTTTTACATCAATGTTGGGATGGTAAGTATGATAACATGCAACTAAATTATTAGCAATGTATTGCATTAATTCAGTTTCATATCTATCAAATATTACTAAAAATTTTGTTTTATGGGCTGCAGCAATTTCAGTCATATAAAATTTTGCCACACTTCCATATGAAGAGTTTGGATGAATTAAAAATAGAAACATGAATTCCATTGATGGAAGTATAGTTGAGTCAATTGGCACACTGAAAATAAAAATGTATAAAATTGTTGTACATATTGTTCATTTGAAAATATAGATTTCATATTAGTAAAATGGTCAGGGTTATGTTTAAAACACAATATTTTAAACAACTTGTTTTAAACATAAATTTAAAACATTTGTTTTAAGAGGACGTCGCACTCGTATGTGTTGTCTCCGTCTTACACACGTACAACATGGCAAATTTTCAATAGGGTGCTGTCAGTTTTGATATTACATTTAATTGACCTATTATCAAACTTTTAAGTAACAACATTATCTGTGTTCTCTTGTTGGTTTTTTTATGATATTTTAAAATGCTCATAATTCACTTAAAAACTAAAATATCGTAAGAAACCAAAAAGAGAATACAGATAATGTTGTTACTTAAAAGTTTGATAATTGGTCAATTCACTCTAATATCAAAACTGATAGCAACCTATTGAAACTAGCTAACAAAAATTTGGTACGTCGTACGTGTGTAAAACAGAGACAACACATGTGGGTACGACTTCCTTTTAAACGTTTTGTTCATTGTTTAAAAAGAATAAAACATATTTTTAAAATAGTGTAAAATCCAAGTGAATATTATATTTTTTTTTTTGTTTATTATTAATAGTAAATTATAATAGGTATTTTCAGAAAAAAGTTTAAGTAATTATAATTATATCTATTAGGTACCATCTTTCATTAAAATTTTTTTTAATTTTATTGAAAAATTACCAAATATAAAATGTTGTTACTTAATAGTTAATATATACATAATATAATGTCCACATACACATCCATTCAGAAAATATAAAAATATTTTTCAAATACTTTTAAGATTTGAAATAAGTAATAAATGAAAAGTAAAACATATACTAGCACAAAGCATATTGCCATATAAGTAAATTAAAATTAAGTTACTTTAAAATATACTGTTTTAAACAGAAAAAAAACAGTTATAAACAACAAATACACAAACTCTGAAAATGGTCTAGTGTTTATAAAAGTTGACACATATTGAGGGACTGATCAATGATCCATGCATGAATTAAATAAAACACTTATTACTATACCAGACGTAGTAACATAAAGTTGAACTAGCTACTTGCTACCACGAGTATTTATAACCATAATAAAACTGTTTTAATATAATATAGTGAAAGACTTACCATCCAACATTAAAAATAGTTTCTAAACAAGTATATTGTAGCTCATTATTTCCAACTTTAAGACTACTATTTACAGTTGAACAAAGAATATTTAACATTTGATAAAAAACTGATTCAACTATTTCAATATTTCCAGATGAATCTTTTTCAAATACAATAGAATTTAACATTTTTGAACTCTGAATGCGTACTTCTTCGTCTTTGTCATTAATCAACATCAACATATGTTTTCTAAAAGAACTATCTGGATAAAAATGGTTTATTATCATTGGTATGTTTTTAATGACTTCACATCTGATGACTGTATTCAAATTGTTTACAAATGATAAAAGTAATATTTTCCAAAATTCATTTAACATTTTTTTACAAGTATCGTCTATTGAACATATTTGCAAATTTTGTTGAATTTTGTTTCGATCACAATCAATACAAAATAATTCTTCTTGGCAAGTAGTTTTATTGTATTGATTAATCGTTTTACCATACATAGCGCACATGAGAATTCTTAGGTTTTTAACAAACACAATATTTGTGACCTCATCAAAATCTTCAATTATTTCAAATAAAATAGAAATATTTTGATTTTTTTGCTTATGAAATAAAAATGGCAAATTTAGAATTGATGTTTCACACACATTTTTATTTCTAAGTGATGTAATAACAAGATTTTGTCTCCAATCGCACAACATATTAATTTGTATACGACTAATATAAGTAAGACACTTTTGCATTATTTGTTTATCATCTGAAAATAAATATTTAATTAGATAATTTCATTCTTAAAATTATTTAAATTTTTATTATACAAAATTACTTACTAAGTAAAGCAGAATACTTGCTCAAAATAACATTTAAATGTTTGTATAATGCCAAATTTCTGAACATGTTGTTAGAAGTACTCATCCACGGCAGAGACAGGATAGCAATTAATGTTTTAGTATCATTATTCAAAATGGAAGAAAATTCTTTTAAGCTCACTAGACTGCCACATGTAGATACCAATGTTTCTAGTGTGAAACAATCATCATGTTTTACAACATAGTCCATCATTTTACTTAACAATTTATTAGTATTAATATTTTGCAGAAATTGATAGTCATCATTTTTAAAAGCCATGTCTAAATGATGAGCAAGACATGCAGTAGTATTTATGATTTGAAACTCTTTTGTAGTAAGAATTTCAGTAGAAGATTGTAAAGTTTGGTTTAGGTTTTTCCAAAATTGAAACCAAATTGAACTTAGTATTGTCATATTGATAGAATTATTTCTAAAATCACATTATACACAAAAAAAATTAAAACAAACACATTATGTTAAAATAAAAATAAAAATGTTAAATAGTATTATCGTGAATTATAAGTAAGTACTTATGTATACAAATGTAACTAACTTTTCATTGCCAAAGAATACATTTTCATTATCGTTTTCTTCATCCATCATTTCTTTATTGTTTTTTAACTCTTGTAAAATAAAAAATTCAAACAACACATTCATTCCCTGAAAAAAAACAACAACATTTAATATTTTATACCGGTGTTGTCTAGTGATCTGTAACCAATTTCTGGGATGAAAGAAAATTTTAAAAATATATTTCAATTTCCTTCTTTTAATTACTTTAAAAATATTTTTAATGTTCCAGAAAAATTATTATCACTATATTATATTATATATTATAAATATATACCTACAGTTTAAATTTTAATGTGAAATTTATGATACAGTTTCATTGGCCAATGATGAGAAATTATGCTCGAATTTGTTGTACCAATTCTTAAAATTGAGTAAGGATTATCATTAATTAACCTCAATTTATTATTTTATTTTGTTAGTATGCAAGAAAATATTTGTTTTTAGCTACTCATGTATTATAAAAGTCAGGCAAACTCAGGATATTGTTAAGGTGGAAGCAAATTTATCCTACTTACACTTACAAACACACAATTACCACTAATTAGACTTTTATGACATCAACAGTCGACAGTAATAATAATTATTTTTATCATCATTATTGATCCAAGGCAACAGACTATGACTGCTCGACCTAACCGCCAGTATATAAATCTAAAAATAATTTTTAATGTAATAATCAATTGACGATTGCCGCAAATCTTTTAATGTACAACTTTATGTGTATCAAACATAATAATCAAATTTGAAAAAAACATCACTTTAACATTATATTTGTGACAATTTTTTTGGAGAGAGGATTTCAGATTCAAAACTTTCCCCCTACTAAATACTAAAAAGCAGATACTAGATTTCATATTTATATTGAATTAAACTACAATCTTTATCTTGGTAAATTGGGTATAAGATTAGCTGTAAGAAATACAATAAAAAGTTACAATAACTGTACAAGCTAACAAGAAAGTACAATGTACTATTTAGTAATGACATATTTAAATTCTATTATAGTTGACTTGCACAAACGCAACATTTTCCTAATATGTCTCTCCAAATAAGGTTGGACATTACTGATTTATAGATTTTAATTAATTATGAAAGAAACAAATTTATATAACTATACACACACAATATTTTATGGTTTTTTTTTTTTGCATTATTTAGATTAATTAAACAAATATTTGAGCTTATCATTAATATAAAACTTTTAAAATTTAAAATTTAAAAAACAAATAAATCAGTGTAGTACTTACAGGTGAAGATACATCAATTAACTGACGCATCGGACATTTTTCAATTATTATATTAGGATTAACAATTTCATCATCAAGTAATCCTTTAATCACGTTACACATAGCTCCAGACAGTTTGTTTGTGACTAAAAATAAAATATTATAAATTATAATTTTGTACTTACACGAAGAACCTAATAATTGCAATGAAACAAGTACAAAAATGCCTTTCTTACAAATATTTTTATTTAAATTACTAGATATAATATGATTGTTAAATAAATGTTTTATAAAAATCACAGCAATAAGAAAAATTAAGTTGAACAGAAAGGATTAGTATTACAAGTAAGGTATTATATCTACTAACTTTTTTAATTTTTAAAATGGATATATATATTTACATTAAATTAGAAAACAAATATAAATAGGTACCTTTAATTTTATCAGAAACCAGTAATTTTAAAACTAATTCAATTATTGCCATATTTATAGATACAACATGAATTGATCCTGCTTTACATATAATATTAAATATGTTACTCAAAATGTTTTGAATCTCGTTAGATTTTTCTGTAGAAGAATTATATTTCAAACACACTTTTTCAATAGTATCAAACAGCATTTTGTAAATATTTTCCAGTATCTGAAAAAATATAATATGTAAGGTCACAATTTATAAATATTAATATAATTAATATAATCCTAATATTTCTGTATTCTTACTTCAAAATATTTTTTATGTGATGTTGACGCTAGCATATGCAAAATTAAATGGAGTCCAGCTTGTGTAACTTCTATTGAATGTGAATTGTGTATAGCTAATGTGACAGACTGCCAGAATTTTACAGTAGTATTTGTTTTAATATAATTTATAGAAAATACACTACTAGAAAATAAATGAAACATTTTTGATAGTAAATAAACATAACTATCACGATCGTTAATAGAAATGTGGATAGGAGTAAAATCAATTACAGACAACTGAGTTCGAAAATTCTTTTCAGGATTACACCATGTGATGACAATTGGCCATGAATCTTTAACTACATTTTCCGCCATTTCTAAATTAAATAATACAATAATTATAGTAGATATTTTAGGAAATAATATTACTTTATATTTTTTATTTTACTTGTTATAAATTTAGAATAATCATTAATGGCACAATCGTAAATATACGTATTTTGGCAAGAAAGTACTTCCAATAAACATGTTTGGCTATGAGTTGAATTACCATGTAATGGGGAAAATCCTTTTTGACTAAGAATTTTTACAAGTTGACCAATAATCCAGATAGTAAATTCTAAAAAAAAAAATTGTTTGAATTTAATCTAAATTAAAACACATTGGTATATTATATTTACTTTCCTTAAACTAAGTTAGATAAACATCCTAAAAAGCATTTAAAACATCTTAAAAATATATATCCAGATTTTTAAATCAAAGCTTTATTATCAGGATATAAAAAGTTAAGTTCCTTAAATACATCTATAGAAAAAATAATGTATTTTAAATATATACCTTTATAGTAATCGACACTGAATGCATTGCTTTTGATGCTAACAAATGGGCTAAAAACTCCTTCTTGTTCTCCCATTTTACTCAGAACTTCACGCATAATTTTAGCATGTTCTTCCAATGACTCGGCTTCTTCGTCCATTATGAACGTAAACATGCTTTTAAATTTTCTCCATAGATCAAACGGGAACTTTTTATCGACTACTGCGACATCCACTTCCATTTTTTCCATTATTGTTTCTAGAAAAACTAGTAAAATAATCGATTAACCTCATGATAATATATTATTTATACACTTGTATTTATATTGATTGATATAAACTTACTTGATTATTTATTGCCTTAGAAAACGAAAACTATTGAGAAATTGCCCCATGGGATAACGGGTATCCGAGTGCCTATTGTGTTAGATATAATTTCATATGAATGACTAAAACGTTATTTCGTAAATATTTGGTAGTTTTTAAGTTCTACGCACTATAAAAAATTTCAACGTTTACGAAGTAGGTACATCACTTGAACACATCAGTAAATATATTTGTATGCAATATAATAGGTAGATTGAAAATGATTTACAGTCTATGATCAAAATATCAGTGTTACTATTACAACTTACGAATTACAGGCTTGCTGACTTAAGTAATGACTATAGTAGCCATGGTACCGACTACAGACTTCCTAGTTTCCACTGAAAAATATTATATCAAATTATCAAAATATCATGTAAATATGATAAGCTTTCAATCAAAAACGCACGGAATGAAATCCCGCCAAAAAGTATTGTTATCTACGTCGTCTGTCAAGATGATAATGTTTTTAATCCATGAAAATCAGTAATCACGTCCACAAAAGTCTCTTTCAAGAGTTGATAATATTATTAAGACGGGATCGTGGAGCCGTGGAGGTTCTTCTGTTTTGAACTGTTCGGTATTCATTTTCGGCACACGATTTTTCACAAACCTATGACCACGATTAAAGATAGTATCTATAGCCGTGCCCATTACTAAAATGTTAACTAATATATTTAAACCACGATAGGCCCTTTCTGATTTCTGGCGCAAAGCCGGATTAAGAGGACGCTACACGTTGTCACTGTCTTACAACTGCATAACATAGCAAATTGTACGTTCTGAATATTCTGTCTAACTCAGGTATGTAAGTATGTTTTCTTTTAGATTTTAATTTTATGACAAGTTATGAGTGTTTTAAAATACTCATAACTTGCTATAACATTAAAATCTAAATAAAAACCTATGATGTTCACTAGATAATACTCTTACTCATAAATTTGATATGTCAATTTGCTCCGATATTAATCATAACAGAATTAAATGGATCATTCAGAATGTATAATATGCAGCGTCCACTTACGGCATTGATTAATAGCAGTTTATTTAGGAGGTTTTTCATAAACCAAGGCCCACCCACCTCGGTATTCAAAAATCGCGAAAAGCGCTTAGACATTAATGCTTTATTTTTCAACTCTAAAAACAAAAAATTATGTTTTAATAATATTGACAGGCTACTGTCTGTGATATTGTGATATTTTTGGTTTATGTTTGGAGATGATTTTACAAATTTTTCCCGATACAAACCAAATAGCATCATTCTGTTGCTATTTTCTGTTCAATAATACAAAAATACTTACAGATCATGCTATAGGTACATAATAGATATTTCCATCAAAAGTTTTTATACCTTACATGTGGTCTGTCGGTGGGTAGCTGTAACAGGGAAATATGTTAAAGATGCTACTAAAGAAAAAGAAACACAAGCTTGTGTTGAATTGAATACAAAGTTTTTTTACAATAGGATAATATTGTTCTTATGCATATGTATTTAAAGATTTATTTTTATCAAATACGATTAAATATATAAATACCTCCTATGTCGGGTATACCTCTATGGCTCTAAAACAGGGTGACCGTACGACCATTACGTACCTAATATTATAGACGTTTCAATAGGGGGGTTATAGGGGCCGCAGGCCTCCCTCAAGCTGTATTTCCAAACAATTTTATAGCTTAATACTGCGGACGTTTGAAAGTATTGTTTTAATGTATCTAGTATCTTTCGATGAAATTGTTTTATTAAATACAGGTTACAATGACTAGGAATGTATTGCAATACAAAATACTCGATACTTCTTAGAGCTGGTACCGGGATACAGTTGATACAAAAATACAAGATACAATTGTATCTAAGATTCTGCCTGCCCTGGTAGGTATGTATTTTCAAAAACATTTCACAATGCCTAAATTGATAGTTAGAAGAAACAGTAAATTTAATATATCCAAATTCCTTATATAAAATGAATGTCAATTATGGCTTGTATAGAAATAAAAATAATTATTTATGACTGTAATTGGTTTTTATTATTATTTTTTATAACTAATAAATGATAAATCTATTATAATACATTAATTATTTATTTAACACCAATATTATACAAACATAGTAACAATTCAATAATTTAAAATAATTTCTTTCTTTTGTTATTTTTTTTTGCTGCTAATTTTTTCCTCTGATCATTTATTGACTTTGAACGAAATGACACACACTGAAAAGATAAATATACAAATCTTAAAATTGTTATACATTAATAACCAAAATTTACAATTTTGACTTATGTAGGAACTTTTGATGACCCTGAAATGGATCACCTTATATAGGATGATTTTTAAAGCATGCTCGTCCCCCATTTTCTTTTTAATACTACATTTTTAACTCTGATTTTTAGAATATTTTCAAATTACTTATATCTTTTGTATTACTAAATGTTAGTAAATACAAACTTCTGTTTTTCAAAGAAGAACCCCACTTTTTTAAAGCAAATTATTTCAGTAGCGTCATTGGGGGGGGGGGGGCTGGGAGGCATTTAGCAAAATGAAAAAGGAGGGTTTTTATTTAAAAAAACTGGAAGTTTATAATGTCACAGGATCATCCTTAAGTGGTACAAGAAATCTCAAGGATTCATAAATACAGGGTTAGAAGTTAGTCACTTATGTCATTTACTTTCAAAATGTACCTAAATTTCAATTTGAACTGCATATGGCGACCAACTTCATATTTGAATACTTATTGTATGATAAAGATATCTATGATTTTAGTATTTTATTTATCATATTTAAAAATTTGTATTTATCATTGTAATCACATAAATGTTAAAATTGTGGACGGGGTGGGAACGCAGAAATTATAATCGGCTATCTAGTTGTTCTATATTATAAACATTATTAATTGAAATAGGTAATATGATTTAATTATTTGCTATTAAAATTTGTGTTTATTATAATCATTATTTTTTGTAATTTCTACAAAATTAAGTAAGTTAGAATCAATTAAATCATAGGTATGTAGAGATTCAAAGACAAATGTTTAATGTAAGTTGTTATGAAACAAATTTATGCTGGTCACTTTTTTGTCATTTTTATGAATAAATTTGGTCACTAAGTCACTTTTTTAAATAGCTTCCAGCCCTGTAAATATGGTCAAATGTATTTAAAATTGTAAGAAATCAGGATTCAAATACACAAAATTTAAACATTAAAATAGGGCGCGGGCATGCTTAAAAAATCACTGTACATGTATATGCTATTCTAATATTATACATCTGTGAGAAAACTAATGAAATCAAAATTTTTATGGAAAACTTACAAACAATAATTGTATCAATTATTAATAGGTAGTTAAATACATATAATATTTTATAAGAATGAAAATAATTTTGATGTATGAAAAAAATAGTTTGTTGACTAATATAATAAATTAACAAAAAAAAATATATTTATCTAATAACTAACATTTTAAATTTTAATAAATATTTTACTTTATCATCCAAGAACGTCATGAGTTTTTGCATACTAATGTTTACATTGTACTGTTTTAAATCATCTTTCAGTTCTTCAATCCAAATAGGTTCATAACACAAAATCTTTTTATGAAGATCTTCATTGACCCTGAGCAAATCTTTAAAACCCATATCTATTGAAGCTAAAATAACAACATTTATTATGAGTCAAAATTGTATACAAAATATATAAATAATTTTTCCTAAGTACAAACTTTAATTAGCCAGTGTTTTGAAATAAACCACATTTGCTCTACTTGAGTAATAGTTTGCCTAAGACATAGCCATTGTTTATAAAATAACCACAATCGTAATTGAATGTGGCTCAGGTCAAAACGAAGCTCTAGTTTTAAACACATATATTAAACTGATAATAGTTGAAAAACAACATTTTATTTGAATTATCACTGTAGTTGAATGATACACAACAAAAATATACAAGGTGTCTTATATTTCACAAACCATAGCATATAGCAATAATATATTAGCGTTGAATAATGATTAACAATAATTATAGTAGTATATATAGTATAGTAATTTATATAATCAGTCAAAATAATATTTGCTTTTTTTAAACATTATTTACAAATAACTTTTCTTTGAGTTTAGAAAAGTTACTGAAAACCAATAAATTACTTCTTTAAAGTTAACCTAAATAAGGTTTCTCAGTCTAATCCCCATACATCATACATACATTCATTTTTATATATATATATAGATAATACCTACTATAGATCTTTATAAAACTTACTTTTATTTGATAAATTTGTTTGACTAAAAGTTTCCAGTTCATCGTAATCTCCAGCTTCATAATAAGGCATTCCAGGTTCTGAACTATAATATTATATGTACAACACAATAAATTATGCCTGTGTTCAGTATTAATAAATGATAATGACAATTTAAATGTTTAAAATATACTTACCTATCCGAAGAATCAGAATACTGTTCAGAGTCTCCAACACATTTTGCTTCTTCAGAACCATATTTAGGATGAGTTACATCATAGATATGTCTTAATATAAGCTTTCCTTTGCGCCTACCGAGATCTTTTAGCCCATAACGTTCAAATTCTTTCTAAAATTACAATAGAAAATTCAAATAAAAATTGGTTAATTATTAAAAACTTGAGTGAAAAAACTGCATGTAAGAAATTAATATTAATTATTGACTGTATACTTATATTTAAATATGTAACTAAAACTAGTTAATTAAAAACTAAGTTTAAAATGTATTCAAATTGTTTATAATGAAAGTTGAGTGCACTAATCAAAAAACAATTACTTGAATTTTTTTTTAATAAATATTTTAATTAAATTAACTTTTACCCTCTTAGGACACCTATACCATGTATTTCTTTCTTGAAAATTTTTTGTCAATAACATTTATAGGTCATTCAAGTGCCCTTGAAAAATCTCTACTAATTAAAACATAAAATGGTTTAAATTTGTCTAGGACTATACTGTAGGTACAATGAAATAATAAGTACATGATTAATTCATAAGCAGAAGTGTCTAAGACTATTTGTCACTAGTTAACGCTAAGTTTCATAAGAAATACTTACTCTTAAATCTGGTGTTTTCATTGCACTATAATTTGGCAAAGGTGTTATTTGTCCATTAGTTCCAATGACAGATTCTGATTGAACCCTGCGTAAACTCTTTGGAGTACTTATTCTACTGCCGTATTTATTTGGTGTTACTGCATTTTTCATTTGATGATTTACTATATCGACATTACTTGAAATAATTGGTGAAGAAGTTTGTAAATCCATATTAATATGATTTACTATTTTTTGGGGTGTTGATAATACTTCAGAGTCATTTACTAAGACCGGAGAATTTTTTTCCGATAAAACTGGTGACACATATTGAGGACTAATATTAACTGGCCAATCATTGTAGTCCATCCACGGATCGTCAATTATTTGTTCATAGGCTGATTTATTTTGATCATCATCTTTTTCATTTGATGTAGTTATTTGTGATGTAATAGGTAGTTGAACAGTTTCAGTTTGAGAACTAAATGAAGTATGCGTGTATTCACTTGATAAACATGTAGTTGAATCAACAGGTTCTTTTATGTTTACTAGGGAATTGACATTATTATTAGAAGGTAATATTATATTTTTCTTATCGGACCATATTGTATTACTGATATTATCACTGTTTTCTACATTATTGATTGGTGAAGTGTTTAAAAATGTTGATGGCATATCGTTACATTGAAATAATTGCTCAGTAGATTTGGATAGTAATTTTGAGTTACTACATTTAGGTAAAATTGTATTGCTTGAAAAATTTGTTGAACAAAAGTCTTCATTTGTTTTTGTATGCATGTTTGCATAATAATCTCCATCGCTAATTGGATATGAACAATTTGACCTCATATCACCTCCTTTTAATGGTGACGCATTCGATACACAATTGTCTGTTTCAAATTTTGTAGCTAAACTACTGTCATAACTTGGAGAATTAATTTTCCTTAGTGAATTTGCAAGGGGAGTTAAAGAATTTTGACAATTTTGTTGAGCATTATTATTCAATGGCAATGTTGAAAATAATGTCAATAAACTTTCATTTTTTATCTTATCAATCGTAAAGATAGAATCTGAGCTACTATCATTTATTAGGTCTATAAAATTTGTATTACTTGAAGATGGAATTTGAGCATTAGTACTATTTGTGAAAGGAAACTTTGGTACAGTGGAAATTACAGTATTTTCATCATCAATATTTATGAATGTCTTAGTTCTTGATGTTGAAGTAGTGGACTTGTTAACAAAAGAATTGCCAAATTTAGTGTTGCAATTTCTTTGATTTAATGTATTTGTACTAACTGACTGAATTGAATCTAAGCTACTATCATTTAACTCAATAACACTTATAGCATTACTTTTATCAACTGAGTTAAATGGAAAAAAATTTTTCATTCTCTTAACGCTTGCTTGAAAAGGTGTACAATAGTTTTCATTTGATAGATTAATACTTCTATCATGAGATGTACCATTATAACAAGACAAAATCATATCTATCGATTCATTGTCACTATCACTGATGATTGTAATTAATTCTGGTTCTTTACGTGAATTAGTAAGTGTAGAAATTTTGTCTGAAGGAATTTCTAAATCAATAGGAACGTTTTTGATGTTATTCAACTTTAAGTCGGCTTTCATGCTTGATTCATCCACTGATAATAATTTGGGGGATACCTTTCTAATATCTAATGTTGAGCTAATCTGTATATCGTTGCTTTCAGAGTCCATACTGTAATCATGTTCAGTAGACGTAGGTGTTAGTTGAATATGTACAGTTGATGCACTATGAAAAGAATGAGCTGGACTCTTCATCAGTGAAATAGTTTGTGGTAGAACATTAATATCTAAATTTCCTGTGAATGATGAATTGTGATGTTGACTTAAGTTGCAATTGTACAACCATTGTTTAGTTTTCAATACACTCAAAGATTTTTCATCATTCACAGTTGTTCCTAAAAAATTAGAACTCATATTATCTATTTCTTCACTTGTATTATCCGCCATAAACATATCTGGACTGTGAGCTCTATATCTTTTATTATCAGTTGAATATAATTCTGAGCTTTTACGTTTCGATACTTTATTGTATTCTTCAGAAAACCATCCATGTTTTCCATCATCATCAGTTACAACTATTTGAACATTGTACCTTGTTACTAAATGCAAATAATCTTTTCTGTACTCTGGACTTATTAATTGTTCTTGGCCAGAGTAAATCAGTTCTAAGAATGCCATGCATGCTTCATAAGTGTATTCAGACCACATTACCATTTTTTTTGATTTATGTGTACCAGATTCTTCTGTAATAATGTCATTTAAAATATCAGGGCACTGTACATGAAGCACTAGAATGTGAGCAGGAATTTCATGTTCATCTTTGGAAAAGATAGTTATATCACTCATAAACTGACTACCTATCATTGATTTCCACTTAGATGAATATTCTGGCATGGTTTTATTTCCAACAATTGTATGACGTGTAACGTGTTTATTAAAAACATTTGAATCATCTAAAACTGCATCTAATGTATTGATGACTTCCTCATCTGTAGTATTTGGTTCCTAAATAAAATATTAAACAATTATTAATATGATAATATAATGTAGATATAAAAGTACAAAAAAATAGCTTATTTATAAATGACTATTAGATAACATTAATTTACAGAAAACATTCGAAATATTTATCAAATCATAACATAAACTTAATAATTATTTACGTCATTCTTCTTATCCCGTCATTGGTTGAGCCTTTTTTAATTAACAATTGGTCACGTGGTGAGTATTTTCTTCAATCATTTTATATGTTTTAAATCACCAAACACATTTATTATTAGTAATGATCATTTTAAAAATTCATATATTTGAATATTTATTTCATCATTTATATATACGACATTAAAAAAAGGTGAGCTAGTGGGTGTCACTTTGCTGTACAGTAGATTATAATTGAGTCACTGTAATGGATTGTGTTAAATTTGAATTCAATGATATAATATCATTGTATAAGAAAAACGATTCTGCACTCAGCCTATGATATGACTAAGTATATTTGTCGATATTATTATATTATAATTGTGAATAAAGTAATTTATGTATAACCTATTTACGTGGAGCCTTTTTTTTAATTTTCAATCCTTAGCTATAAAAGTTGAATATTTTATAAATTTTGTCAAAATTTTAACTTTAAATGATTATAAAAAAAATTGTGCCTATGTATTTTTAATATTTTTCAACTGCTATTGTAAAAATATATCAGGATCCTTGTATTAAATTTTCACGCTTTATTTCCCAACAAATAAAAATTTATTGATATTTATAGAAAAAAAAACTAAAAAAATTGAAAACTGACGATGTCCGTAAACAGCTCTAAACAAGTCAAATTATTTTAAAAATTGTATGGTGTATAGAAAATTCTATTACAAAAATTTAATGAAATTTTCAAATACCTACAATCATTCGTTTTTTAATTAAAATAAAATAAGAAAATCGTTACATGAGATACCGAGTGAATATCAAATGTTGTGATAATATGAATTTCAAACGCTCATAAAAATTTAATTTGATTTGCTTATAAACATTTTTTTTTTTTGATAAAGGTAGACAAATTTATGGATAATCTTGTATTACATTTTCGTATCCTAGATTTAAAAAGAAACATTTTTATGAATTCTCAACTCAAAATAATTTGCTAATTTTCGTGATTTTTCCGTATTTTGTCAAGATTTGAACTTTAAATGTTTATAAATAAAAACTGTGACCAAAGATTTTTAATTTTTTTCATCTGCCTTTTAATCAATAACCTAGGAGCTTTCTATTCAATTTTCAAGCTTTTTTATCCAACAAATACAATTTTATTGATATTTATAGAAAAAAAAACTAAAAAAAATGGAAACTGAAAATGTCCGTATACAGCTCAAAATAAGTCAAAATATTTGGAAAATGTTATGGCATATAGAAAATGCTAATATAAACATTCAGTAAAAATGTCATGTACCTACAGTCATTTGTTTCAGAGTTGCACCAAAAACCAAAATCGATTTTCTCAAAAACAGATTGTGCGTAAAAATCCCTGTTTTTCCTTAATTTTTCTTTTGTTTTTCACATTGCTTTTGAAAACTACTGGGAAATGTTTACTTTTGATCCCCCCAAAGTACCAACAAAATTCACTTTCCCATCAAAAAAGTTACTGTTAAAAAAAATCCAAGCACTTTTACTGTCCTAAAAGATGAAGACAGACACAAAAAAAAAAAAACACACATCATTATAAAATCATTACATTCATCGCTTTGCTCAGAATCTAAAATTGGAAACAGAAATGTCAGTTCAGTTAAAAACAAATCAATATTTTTTGTAAAGTTTTCAGATAAATAAATAAGTGTATAAATATTGCGTGTGCTTTTAAAAAATAACTCATAGTAAAGTCATTGTAGTTGGTAAAACTCATGGTAAAGCCAATACAAATAATAAAATTTGAATGAAAATTAAGTATAATATTAAATTTACAATTACCTGTTTTTTAGTATCTTCATGTAAAGGAAAACGAACAATATTTTGTAAACCATTGCTTTCACTGGGGCTTAAGAACTTGGACACATTTTTCACATAAAATTCAAATACATTATCTTCTTCAAGTAATGATTTTTTCCAGAGTACACAATCCTATAAAAATAAAAATAAAAATGTATTGTTATACATTCAAAATGTTCAGTTTGTAGATTTGGGGTGGAATTATAAAGGGTTGGACAATGATATTTTTTTTAATCTGTCATCACTCAAGAAGTATAAAAATTACTTTAATCTTTAAAGTTTAGGATGGTTTTTGGTAGAAAATCAGATTTAGTATGTAGGTAGTTTGCCACTTTGGGAGATTAAAAGACTCTTTTTGGAAACTCTGTACTTTACAAAAAATATTTATTTTTTATTTGAAAGAGTTTTCAATTCTAAGAAATGAGGAATAAGTTTAAAATTTCTACTTGCTTTATTCAATGTTATGACTTATGAGAAATAAAATAAAAACAAGTGACGTCATTGGGCCAGGCTTGCTGTAATTTCCTATCTTATATGTGTAAGAGTTACTCACTTCACTCAATAATTTACTTACCTAGTATATTTTTGAATTTTAACTGTACATATGTGATGTGTTTTAATGTAGTTAAGATGTTGGTGGAACCAGAACTTTTCTTAAGAGCCAGTTGTACTGTCTACGGTTAAACTTCTATTAAACTTAATCAGCTGATAAGAGATATTTAACCGGGCAAAGTCGGCCAATTAAACCCTGGTTAACTTTAATCAGAGATGGTACAACTGGCCCTAAGTGAGTTATTTTAAAATATTTAAATCTTATAAAATAAATTTTTGTTATGTACGTCTTGTAACTTCAGCAGTCACTTGCTATGACACAACATAGCGCAACCAGTCATTATTTCTTTTAATATTTTTAATATTTGAAAAAACATAAACATTAAATTGCAATTCTGATACTTCTATCGTCTTGACACAACAAATCACACATTTATTCGTAAATCAAAACTCAAAATTCAAATACTTAGAGTAGTAAATCATTGAGTACATTGAGCCACTTTTACACGTGCAAGATAGGGAATTATATCGAGCCCAAACTAATAACATCACCCAGCTATTCCATATACTCAAAAATCTCCTTAAATAAAATTATTTTTTATATTGAATTTTGAACAAATTGTTTTTATTAGAGTTCTGATTTCAATAATTTAATATTTAAAAATAATATGGAGAAAAAATTTTTTTGTATTGTGCTCCTTCTAATAATTGAGAAAAACTCAATAGATTTATACCTATATATTTTTTATACATATGTTTCTTGGTTGAACAGTTTTAAAGAGCAATACAAGGTTTTTCACAAGTTGTTCTAACAGCAACTAAAATTTTTTAAAGCAGTCACTATTTTTTTTATAATCATGCCAAGTCAACTTTTAATAAAACCTGATATTAAAACAATTAATAATGATCTAAATTATTTTTTAGTACCTAATTTAAAAAAAATATTTATCAGACTGAAACATTTTGCTATTACATTTGTTATTATCTTCGATACACAATACAATTTTATAAACCTTTTAGAATTTAATTAATTAATAAAGCCCCTTTCTTTGTCAACCCTATTTTAAGAGGATGTGATACCAACATGGGTTGTCTCCGTCTTACAAAGGCGTACTGTACATCTTAAAATACTCATAACTCATTTTAAAATTAAATTATAATAAAAAGCCCATGAGGTTGTCTAGATAATAATCATACATTTAGATTTTAAAAGAGGTTAACTTGCTGTAATTTTTAAACTAACAAAGCTGTACAAGTTCTGCTGAGCGTAGAATTTGATATGATACGCCCTTGTAAGACGGAGACAACACATGTTGGTATCACGTCCTCTTAAAGTAGGTCTTAACTGAATTAAATTTTAATGCAGCATTTTTGGCTACATTTACTAAATATACCAACTAACTATATAAATATAATATAGTATAAACTATCCTTAAAAATAAATGTAGATCCACCTAACAAGCAACTTAGGCCCGTATTACAATAATTGATCTAAAGTTAAATTGCGGTATTCAGCCGGTAGAATCAGTGAGTTAAGCATAATTGAAGTATAATCGACTATTGTAATACGAGCCCTAAGTCACCTACATTGATCCACCATCAAATTTAAATTGATTACATCTATAAGATTAGACTAATAAAATTACATAACTGATCCACATACACTCTAACCCTAAAATACAGTAGAAAGATACTCTCGTATCTTCAGTTATTTAATATTCATTATTATATTAAAAATCCCTGGTTAAATATACCACACCATTGAAGATACTAGGAAATTAAAAACTTAAAAATATAAATAATATTTAGGCTTATTATAAATTTAAAATGATATGTAGAACTGTCAATGGTTAATTGAAATTATGTAATTGTACTTTCGATTACATTTAAATTATTAAATTTTTAATTTATAATTTTTCAAATACTCAATATCCAATATAATCTAACTATTAATATCTTTATAAATTAGGCTTATTAGTCTTAACAATAATAACTTACAGCATTTCTTATTTTATTTAAATATTTGGATCTTAAGTTTATATTGGGACAGTCATTCAACGATGTTTCTGGTGATAATGTATCACAGTCTATAAGAATCATTGCTACTTTTTCAGTAATTCTTTTCTGGCGATCTTCATGTGTTTGCTTGAATAACAAAGAATTGGTTTTATAAACTGTAAAATATAATTTAAAATAAATATAAATTAGTGATGAGTAGATAACAGTTTTTTTTCAATATTATAAATCATTTTTAATAGCATTAGCTGAACTATTATATAATTATAATTATAATACAATATATTAGTTGTATATAATATTAGGAAAACTTTCAATAAACATCGGAAAATATTCAGCCACAATAAATAATTTTGGTATAGCTTATAAATTAATATGATATAGAATTGTAATATTAATGGTTTTTTACATCATTATTGGTATACCAAACCTTACTTATTAATAATATATTATAGGTTAGAACAATAATATTTTTAAAAAAACTGTGAACTTATCAAGAAACATTCGTCTAACATTAATTATATAATCCAATGTTTATTTATAAATACTAACAATTCTTAGATTTGGATTTAATTGGCTGATTTGATATAAAACCAAAGTTTTCCAATGTTTTTCTTTTTTCTATGGCCTCAGCTTCTAAGCCTGCTTCTAAAAGGTTTTCAGATTCTTTTATAATTTCAGCTTCTTTGGACTCTTGTAAAGACATAGACATAGCAATAGCCAAATCAAAATTAGAATCATTTCCAATCTAAAATGTAATAAAAGTAATTTTACTATTATATTTGATATATCATGAATATAAATATTATACCTTTAACTTCGTTTGTTTAGTACACTTTTTTTTTATTTTAACATCTCTACTTTTTGTTAACTTAGGTAGTCCTAGTGCTTCTCGTTCAGCTGTTTGACGCTCTTGAAGATCCACAGCTTTTATAAGTACTTCAGATGATAAATTATGTGATGTACCACACGATTTAACATGGTTAATGAAATTTTTGAGATCAATCATTTGTAAACAAACTGGACATTGTTTACTTTCATTTATGACGTCAGGTACATTTTGAACTGGAGATGTTTTAAAAACACTTTGTGACATAATTGTTTTTTCATCCTGAGGACGTACAGTATGCAACATTTCTACAAAACTATCATTTTCAGATAATAAACTATTATTAGGTAAATTATTATACTCGGAATTTACAGAATCACTTGTTGTTAAATCTTGGCATTTACTGAAAAAAGTAAAATAATTGAAATTAATTTTGGTGCTTTATTTTTATTTCGGTTATATTTCCACCACTTACTGGTATCAATATTTTCAGGATTATTGTAGTTCACGAATTAACTATCGTTATAATTTCATTATTATATATTGCATAACATTTAATAAACGAGAATGTGATTATGATAAAAATAATATAATAAAAAAAATGTATGGTTTAAAAAAATAAATACAACTTGTATCGTATTTTTTTTTACTCGGGTATCATACTATTTATTTTTCAAAACCTAGAAATATAATTTCAAATTTATTCAAATACGTCCATTCCCTGATATGATTAGTGCCACGCAAATTCAGCCTCATCCAACCTCAAAATCTCATATTTAGTCCCTTGTTTTTTTGCTATCCATTTCGCATTGCAGACATTTGGGTAATCAGTCATGAACCACAAAATTATAATAACAGTTGACCATTTAGTGTTCAATATTAATCCTGAAATTTGTTATCCAATTTCCAATGGATAAATGATAGTTAATATTAGTAACAAATAACCCAAAAATTGTGGCAATAGCAAGTGATGGGAAGATAACCGAGATGTGTTTATATTTTTTGTAATAATAAATTATTTTATTTACTTTGAAGGATCAGCAGGTAATGCACTATTACTGTTTTGCTTTTTTAATTTTAATGTTAATTTAGATTGAGAAAATAAATTCATTTTAAAATTGTAATATTTATACTTTAAAGACTATGATTAATTACAAATAAACAAACTAAAAGAAAATAAAAAATTATATTTTTATTGGTGAAAAATCATCCTTTTTTGACATAACTTCATCTTTTCTATGCTTTAGATTCTTTGTATCAGGATTGAAATTTTTTCTAATCATTTCTAATCTATAATTTTCTTCTGGTGTACGATCCCAATAACCATTTTTGATTTGTTCATTTAGTTTTTTTGTAGATGGTAATTGTCTATAAGAGAAAAAAAATGTATTAAATATCCAATTTTATAATGAACCTAGCTACAAATATTAGGTATAAGGAAAAAAAAATTAACTAAAATTAAAATATATAATTTCACTATAATCACAGAATATAATCAACAATCTACCTGCAGACAGTGTTATCAATGTTATTTTCAGATCAAAAGTGATGATTCAGCACAATATTTATTTTCTCTCTGAAAACCACACACAACATAAATACAACTCATTAACGTAAAATCATTTTTTCATGATTTTTGAGTAGTGTAAAATTGTCAATTACAAAAATTATAGATATTTTGTGAGTTAAACAATCAGAATTTTATTTTATTATTATTTGACTTTAAAAATAAAACATACATTTTGTAAATTGAAATGGATATTCAAGTGTTAAAAGACAATATTTTGACAAATTGAGATGTCATACCTTAAGAGTCCTGATGCCAGTTTTTCAAGTTTTTCTTAATTCAATAAAATTTGGAAATTAAATTTTATATTTTAGTTGCCTCCTCAATTATAAGACTTTTCCACTTATTTACTACCCGATACCTATTTGGGGGGGGGGGTTTATAAGGTGTATTATATCGAAAAACATAACTTTACGGGAATAACTCTCAAGCTTTGTAGAATTGTCGGATTTTAATGACTAATTTTTTATCTGAAAGAAGACTTCCAATAGACTGCATCAAGCTCTGATTTTGTATTTTATTTAAAATAGTTGTATTAAAAAAATTGTAAAAAAAATGCTTTTAACTTGTATTTTTTTAAACATATTATAAAGTTTGAGAATAAAAAATTGAAAAACAGAGATCGATGCGGGCTGTAGAATATTTCCCTCTAGCAATTAAAAAAAAATTAATGAAATTTGGTTGATTCTACAAGGCGGTGTCATTATTCCTGCAGAGAGTATTATGAGGACAAAATGGCATCAGCACTGGGCGCCTTAATTAATATTCTATTTTTTTTTTTTTATAAAATGATAAATTTGTGTGAATGAGTTTTGTCTATGTTGTGCATGGTTGAGTGAAAGCAAATAAACAATGTGCTATCCTCTTAATATATTATAATATTTACATTTACTGAAGCATACTATTTATTATTATACCTAACATACAATTATAATACATATAATTATTTTAATCAATATTATTAGATAAAAAAAATATAATATTTAAATGTCTCACAATTTTTTTTCAACATATTAAATTTATAATATATTTACAATATAATTAAATATCAATTATATGATGTGTGTAGGCATATAGTTTATGGGATTTCATTTTCACTAGTTCTTTTAAGATTTTTTTATTTTTAGAAGAAAATATACAATCTAACTCTAAGACATAATAAGTATATGTGCGATAAAAGGGAAACAAATAAAACATGATTTACATAATTTGTGGAAAGAAGCTACCCACTGATGATACTTTCGACCTTTTAAGATTAAATGTTTTTAATAAATTGGATAAAATAAACAAATGAATAATTTAATATTTAGGTAATTGTAGGTATTGAATTGTATTAATATTAAGAACTTTTTATTGTAATAAGTGTATTTTAGGTTGTTTTATTTATTTTTTCCCCTGATTCAGTAGTTATTATTATTAGTATTGAAGAACACTTATTATTCATAATATACATTCTTGAAAATGTTCTGATTAAAAAAAATTTAAATAAGTGCCTACATCACATGCAATTCTAACATTTAATTTTATCCTTAATTATTTTCCCTTCGTGTTTGTTGAAAACCCACAATTTACTTAAGATTTTTAAATGGTAACCTATTTAATTTGTAGGTAGAATACTTTTTTTTTTAATGTTAATTTATTATTAATGAATATTCAACGAGTAGATTTGTTTTTTTTATAAATGAGCATTTAAAGTTTGAATTAGGATGGTAATTGATTAAATTCTGAAGTAATATTAGCTCTCAAATTCAAAATTAATCAAATATTATGTATATATATAAAAACTCACTCAAACAGGAACCAAGAAAGTCCACTGACAGCAAATACACCAAACACATACAAATTTCGATATTTGTATGCAGTAGTACCCCTCACTTGTCTTGGCTTACCAGAATTTTTAGTTTCAAAGGCCATTTAAGAGAGCGACTAAGTTGGAAATCTTCAAATAATAACAATAACAAAATAATATAAATGTTTGATGATTAATTGATAATAAGAATAAGTATGTTATATAAACACTTTATAATTGAATGATCACTTAATGGTTTCAATTTGAATTCATTGAAATTATAATTAACTACCTATCACTTACATTCTATAATGAGTAGTTTGATAATTTTGGATTATTATTTATTATTAAAATTATTGTTAATATTTTGTTTAAGGTAGAATAATAGTTTTGTTAATATGTTGAAGTTTAGATACTATTTATGTTACCATTGTTAAATGATAAAAAGATTTTACAACTATTAACTTACAATTTCTTGTACCTAAAGTGCTCTTAAAGAAGCGTTTTTCATTTTAATTTGTACTCAGAAAATTGAAAATATTATTAATCGACCTTGCATTTTCATAATATTTGAAGTGTTGGTATCTAAAATTATAAATTTTGTCAAGAAACCTGTACAATTTTTTACGGTAAACCACATGGCACATACAAAACTAGAAGTACTTTAACCATATTACATTTTTTGAACCCTATAAAAACGATTATAAAATTAGGCATTTACTATGTAATATGTTACTTTAAATATATTAAATGTAGGTATGTTTAACAATATGCAGGCAATAAGACGCAATATTTGAACTAACAGGTACCTACGTTTTACTTACCGACGCCAAGGAATGAATTTATTGTTTTAGGTTTATAGAAATAAATAAATAGTGTCAAGTATCCAAATTGAATAACGTACCTACGAGCAATTTCAAGCTTAACCTTGATTCTTGGAAGATCAAATTGTACTAGTAACTCCAACTCTCTAATTGTCAACCGTGGATCAAGTCGTCGAAGAGATAAATTTTTCTAAAATAAGTAATAATTTGGTATTATTCTTTATTTATTATAGGTACAAAAGAAATATTATTACATTTCGAAATTCAACAATTATTTGATTTTGATATTCCAGACTTCAATAGATCAGTAGAATATACTGATTACTGGATATTAGCGAAATTGAGAATGTCGCCTGATTGCGTTGGATTTTATAACATTGATAATGAATCGGTTTATACCATACACTTGGTTCACGGGAAGAAGCGTTCCACCATCGCACTGTCCCGCGGCTTTTGTCCGTCCCCTCCGACCACTTCCGACAATGTCTTTTCCAATAAACGGCGGCGAAGCAAAATAATATTATAAGCGCCCTCTGGTGGTTTACCTTATCTGACATCGGGTTCGACGACTATAAACCTCCGCCACCACAGAATATTTGAAATATTTCATAATATATTCTGTGCTTCCGCCGTCTGTCATGTCGGATGTCCACAATTCAGTGGCGAGTGCAGTGCCGCAATTACACCCATTTGGGCCCGTGTGTAAATAAAATGAATGCGCCCCCCCCTCCCTTACTTTTGAAAACTGAAAAATTAATCTATCGACTATTGTAAAATCAATTTTTCTAAATTTGAAAACATACTTTGGAATTTTGAGGTTTTACTTTTTACTCATACAAAATAAGGTTAACATAATTAAAACGCGTAGGTACCTATGTATTTACAAATAAATAAATGTAATAATTTCTAGCCTTTATTTTTCATTTTAAATATAAATAATTATCAAATAACAAATAAATTGAACATACCATACATAAACAGTCAATTAGAAACTCAAAAGTAAATACTGTACTCACTTTAAAAAATGATGGCTATCATTTATTTATTATTTTATAAATTTAATTATTCAAATAAATATTGCAACTAAGTTTTCACATACGTTATCAAAATGGATAGCTTATTGACCGGCTACAAAACACCGACCGTAGAAGACCCGCCTTTTGAAAGTGCAATATAAAATGCGTTTTCTCGCATAACAAAAATAGGCACCAATAATTGAACGCGTAAACACACTCACACTAAACTGGTCAAAATGCGCGTTCCTTCATATGACGCACTTAAATCAATTGCAACCAAACTTTTTTAATTTCGGTTATACAGTCCGCAAAGAAACATTGATGTATGATAATGTTGTGTACAAAACAAAACCGATCTATTGTTCAATCTTTATTAATTATTATTATAACAAAATGGTTTTATTTTTTCCTTTCTATATATTTTTAAATTTTTATCATTGGGCCGCCCATTATGGGTTGGGGCCCTGGGCCCGTGCGTTTAACACATGCAACACACGGTTATTGCAGCACTGGGTGAGTGGCCTATATATAGTGCCACAGGGGTGATGTGTGTGGGGGGGGGTTCTTACTTTCTTATTAATATACTTAGTAGTTATTATTATAATATAGGCTGGCAGACAGTCTTGGCGAAGAATCGTATCGGGTTTAAAATGATTTTATACAATTGAATTCAAATTCAACACATCCATTAGAGTGACCTCAAATATGTTCTGACACCTAATATACAAAAGAAAGGTACCCACTTACTCACCTTCTTATACTTCCAATGGTATGTGAGGAAAATAAGAAATCGAAAAAATATTGAATTTTCAGTATGGCTGCCTGTACAAAACTGAATGTTTCAATATAATGAAATACAGTATGTGTTCACTATTTGAACTTAGAAGTCCATATTATATTTTTGTATGAAAAAAATGCAATGAATTTACCTACATAACCCCCTTATACGTAGTCGGACTAATTTAAATATATTAAGGGGCCTGCATATGTGTCTTTAATAAGGAGCAATATTTAGGTTGATATCGCCCATGGAATTTATGTTAGTTGTCAATGATGGTTAGTGTGAATGTGACTGTACACGGATACCAGGCTATCTGCACACGCTCAGCATGCACAATAACTAGCTAGTTTAATAGCATTACAACTCATAAAATGAGTTTGTATGTGGGTATTATATTACACGTTTAACTGTTATTGTTATCTAGATTATATAAATCCTTTGATTAAAAATATTAATTTTTGAGATTAATGATAATATTCATATATTTATACTGATTTAAATAATTTTATAATTTTGATTTTCAAGATCAATTGTTATGCATAAAATAATAATAATATAAAATATTAGACTTTTAGTTATGAATTTTAGTTATTATATGCCTTGAAAAGTTCCCTGATATAACAGCATATAGGATATAAGCTGTTAGGTTACTGTCATATTTTCCTCTAGACCATGTCTGCCACCAATTTCTGGCTCTTCTTCCTTTTTTACGTTCCTCATTTTAGACATACCAATATCTCTGGTTTAGTTCAGACTTTGCAGTCACATCAGAGCAAAGTAGAAGGAATATCCAAATGACCAAATGGTTAATAACTTAACTGATTGGTCTTATATACATTTGGTTATTGCTCAATTATGTTACAGAAACACGGTGTTTTGTGTTTAATTGAGTCAAATATTCTGAAATCAATAAAAAAACATTTTATTAGAATTATAAATTAAGTGTAGCAAATATAGTGTATTATATTTTATAATGATTTTTAATAGCTATTTCATATTATGTATAATTTCTATTAATATTTATGGGTATAATGAGTACAATTAATAAGTTCAAAATGGCTGAATAAAAAAAAGAAAAGATATGAACCATAAATTAGGGTAAGAAGTATAGAAAAAATAAATATAGCATTATAATGATAACAGTGATGTTCCAATTTCTTATGAATGATTTGAACTATTTATATTTTATTTATATACTCTCTAGAATTATAACTCTTAAATTGCTCCCACACGACCAGTAAAAAATAAATATTAATTTACCTTCACCTTTTTGTTTGTATATAGTGAAACCAGCTGTATTCGATTTGAACTTCATGAAATTTTGAAGATATAGCGTCCTTTTGAGCAGTTCTGTAGTTAATATTATAACATCTGGTCTAATTATCGTAAATAAAATATTTTTATATTTTAAAATACACATTCATACGAGTTCTGGGTATTTTTCTCCATAAATACATAAATAATTGGTAAAGACTAAACAAAATAAAAATAAGTACAATATTCAATTTTAACCGGATGACTAGTAATTATATATTTGTATTATATAATATACATAATTATATTATAATGTACCGCAAATTGGGGTGACTTTGATACACCTGATTTATTTCATTAAATTATATACTGTAACTGTACTCCATAGAAATAATTAATTTTTATTGCATATGTTGATAAAGAAACATAGCCTTATAATGATAATGGTGATTTTCCGATTTCTTATGAATTTTTTTAACTGTGAGTTGAGTATTATCTCACAAATAACCACATTTAATAATTTGCTGTACGAAGAAAATTTAAAAGTAATTTAATAATAACGTAAAATTTGAATTATTTTTTATATCTAGTTAGTTTAATAGCATTAAAACTTTTAAAATTATTTGTATATGGGTAGTATATACATATTTAACTGCTTTTGTTAACTAGATTATATAAATATTTTAATTAAATATGTTAATTTTTGAGGTTAATGATAATATTCATATATTTATACTGATTTAAATAATTTTGATTTACAATATCAATTATCAATTATTATATATAAAATAATAATAATAATAATAGACTTTTAGATATGAATGGAAAATGCGTTGAAAAGTTACCTGATATAACGGTATATAGGACATAAACTGTTAGGTTCCTGACATATTTTCCTCTGAATCATGTGGCAGTACACTAATCTGTGACTATTCTGCATTTCTACGTTCATCATTTTTGACATTTCAATTTCTCTGGTTTTGTTCATACTTAACGATACATCAGAGCAAAGTATAAGGAATGTCCAAATGGTTATTTGGCCCAAAACGTAGTTTATCTGATGCCTTATTTATTTTGCAAGTCTGGAATTATTGTCTTATATGAATTTGGTTATTTACTCAGTTTGGTTACAGTAACAAGGTGTTTTTTGTTTGACTGAGTCAAATGCTCTGAAATCAATAAAATAATTTTATTAGAATTGAAAATTACTATAATTTCGGGTTATTGATTACAAACTTTGATTTTAACAAACTGGGAAACTGCTCTATATTATTTGTACTATGCGATTGTTCATAGACAGAAAAAATGTATTCTCCAATAATTCTTAATCAATATTAATAATTATATAGGTATAAAATTTGAATTTATTATTTATAAATTTTTCAGATGGTTCATTTTAAATAATTGTATTTTGAAATTTTTTTTGTATTTTATATACATATTTATATATTTTACCTTTGATAGTAGGCAAATAATTTGTCCAAATTAACTATGTAATTTCGGGCATATCCCATTATTAATGTAAAACTATTTTCCATGTTTTGGGCAGATTATAATGGAAGGCACATAAAAGTCTTACAGTTTTCGCAGTATATAGATTATTATTTATATACCCTATATAATTATAACTCTTAAATTTCTGCCACACCTGTAAAACAAAAAAATTTTTTTTTAATTATATGTGAAACCAGCTGTATACAAATTGAACTTCTGGACATTTTAAAGTTATAGTCATTTAGAGCAGTTCTGTAATTGATTATTATAACTTCTGGTCTAATTGTCAGAAGTAAAATATTTGTTATACAGTATACTCTCAATTATCCACATAAAGAGTGACTTGGCATTGAATTTGTAAATCTTGTAATGTTGTATATTATGTACTATTTAAGGAAAATTAAATGAGAACTCTTTTTAATTTTAGGGTTAACCAATAAAGGGGGTTGTACGTTAGTTGCATCTGATCATGTACACGTTCGTTCTGCAGGCAACCGCAGACAATCCAGAGTACACTGTATATTGAAATACACATTCATACGAGTTCTGTACTTCTGTGTATTTTTCTCCATAAGGACATAAATAATTGGTAAAGACCAAACAAAATAATAATAGAATAAATGTTATAACTAGGCATTCCGGGTCACTATACTTGAGAGTACGCCACATCTGCATGTGTTGTCTCTGTCTTACAAACGCGTAACATAACAAATTTACACTCAGAAATTCAAGTTTTATGCTATTAGCTTAAAAATTAAAGAGAATCGACCTGTTATGAAACTTGATAATAAGAACATTATCTGTGTTTTGTTGGAAGTTTTTTATGCGATAATTTAGTATTTAAGTGAGTTATGAGCGTTTTTAATATACATTTATCATACACTCTATAACTGACTTAAAAACTGAATTATCGTAAAAAAACTTTCAACAAAACACAGATAACGTACTTACTGTCAACTTTCATAATACCTAGGTCGATTCACTTTAATTTTTAAGCTAAAGGCATGAAACATGGATTTCTGAGCATAAATTTGGTATGTTACGCGTTTGTACGACGGAGACAACAAATGCGGGTGTGGCGTTCCCTTAAACTATATTATAAAAAACGTACGTAATTTTCAATCGTGAAGTGCGGTGAGTTCGATTCGGCAAAATACAAGATGTTTTGTTTTTCGACGCACTCGCCGGATCCACGTAAGACTCGGTGTAAGAACTAAGAAGTTGGAGATGTCCCCAAAAAAAACTACCATCACGACTTAAGATCATATTATACTATCCCTAGTCTAACATCGCAACATTCATATTTCTGCAATTGGCCATTTTCGATTTTTCGAAATAAATATGTCGACAATGCTCTCAAATTCGCAGTTTGTGTATTATCTATGGATCGTGTACACAAAAATGTAAACAAACAGCCTCAAATCATTATCAGTTCAGGACTTAATGTTTACGTTATCTTTGGTGGCATTATCAATTAAATCTATTCTCCGCCCGGCGACCATTGGCAATTATAATATCGACAAGTATGAAGCTACTGTCGAAAAAAATACCGAATATCTGATTTCGGGCTCGGCTTTATCTGAACGTACTACTGAAACACAAAACTTCGATAATTGATCCCTGAATGAAATCGGTTTCAGTTTAATAATTTTCTATTAAAAGTCATAAGATAAAAATGTTTTAGATATCAATTGTCATTCTGATTACAAAAAAACTTACTTAAAACCGGTCGTGTTCACCTTTTTACGATTTTATTATAGTCCTGCCGTAAACAATTTATTGAATCATGACGTCTCAGGAAACCGTTCAGATTCTCATTGACATGGGTTTCCAGAAAGAAAAAGCGTACGTTTATACAATTGTCATGCGCTCAAAAGTTGTATCTATCTGATCGAAAATTTTTATTAAAATATCATTTTTTGTTACAGCGAAAAGAGTGTTTCAATGACAGGAAATCAAGGTGTTGAACCTGCAATGGAGTGGTAAGAATTATGAATTTGTGTAGACTGTACCGGTAGTATAATAAAATATTAAACACACGACTGTATTTCTAATGTACTGCTATTATTCGGCAGCATTTCTACTTAAATAAATAACAGATAACCGTAAATATTGTATTCTTAATTATTATTTTTTTTTTCTTTAATTATTAGATTAAAATGCTGTCTAATAATTTCAAAAGACTTCTTTCATATATATTTTAGTAACATAATTATATTATTTATCTAAAAGGTTATTGGCACACAATGATGATGAAATGGGACCATCAACTTCTCAAGAAGGTTCTGCTTCAAACACTAAGTCAGAAACTAATACCTCATCTGCAACAGTAGCTAAATCATACAAATGTGAAGAGTAAGATAATTAATTAAAATTTCTCGGATTTTTAGTTTTAAACACAAATTGAGATACATCTTAGTTTCAAGTTTGTATTTTATAATATCAAATCAATTAAGTCCCTTCAAGTAGCGCATCTGGGATTTTTTCACAAGAGGGATATTACCATTTTATCATCTTCAATATATACATATATTCTTATTATATGTTGACATGTTGTATATGTACACAATTTGGTTATATGACCCTAGTTCCACCACTTGCTCCTAATGTATTTCAATTATTTTTATTAGAAAGTGATTTGTGATTACAACCAATATTGAAAATTATGTTTCTAGCTGTAACAAATTATTTGCTGATACTACTGCACTAGAATATCATGCCATGAAATCAGGTCATAGCAATTTTGCAGAATCAACAGAAGAAAAGAAACCGTTAACTGAAGATGAAAAAAAAGAACAAATGAAAAAATTGGAAGAACGTTTGAAGGAAAAGCGTAAGGAACGCGAAGCTAAAGAAAAAGAAGAAGAACTAGAAAGAGAAAAAATTAGAATTCGTTCTGGAAAAGAGATGGCTGCTGCTAAAAAAAAGTAAATTGATTTGTGTGATAAAAATTACTTATTTTAATCATTAAAAATTATTTTGTTTTGTTTAGGCTTGAAGATGAAAACATAAAAAAAATTATGGATGAAAGAAAACGTGAAAAACAAGAAGAAAAAGTTGCTCGTGATCGAGTAAAAGCTCAAATAGAAGCAGATAAATTAGCTAGGAAAAAATTGTATGGTCAAGCTCCAGTAGAAGAACAACCAAAACCAGTTTTACCAGTAGCTGTTAGTCCTCAAAAACAAACAAAGGATTATACGGAAACAAAATTACAGGTTAATTTTATACACATATTGAATTTTATATTTTAATAATTACATTCAATTGACAATTCATTAGTTGTTCTATAAAAAATATATTAATTAGTATGTAAAGTATGTTTTTGAGCTTTATATGGAGTAAAAAATTGCGTAATATTTATTAAATACATTTAATTTCTATTAAACTTCAATATTATTACTGGGACACATTAAGGGGACGTTATTGTGAAATTTGCAAGAGCGTAACATTGCAACTTTTACACTCAGCAGAACACATTTATCTCTGTTAGTTTAAAAATTAGAGTGAATTAAGCTCTTATAAAATTTAAAGGTAAGACTATTATCTAGACAATAACGTAGACTTTTTATTATATTTTAATTTTAAAGCGAGTAATGAATATTTTAAGATGTACAAACAGTTTACAATTTTAAAATACACAAAACTCTCTTTAAAATTAAAATATAATAATAAGCACACGTCAATGTCTAAATAATAGTCTTACCTTTAAGTTTTATAAGAACTCAATTCGCTCTAATTTTTAAACTAACAGAGATAAATGTGTTTTGCTGAGCGTAAAAGTTGATATGTTACGCACTTATAAGACGGAAATAACAAATTTCACTGTAACATCGCCATAATATGCCTGTTTACTGGAAAGACCAGTAGTGGTAATACCATAACTAAATAAATAGATGTGATCACAACTTTGTGATACGCATACCACCCTTGCCACGTCTATCGCATAGTTCTGCACTTCTAGAATATCCTATTAACATTGCTGACCAATGAAATGCAAAGAACTACGAGCAATGATTTTGTGTGTAGAATAGTAGGGAGATGCTAAAAACCAGGCAAAAACTGGTTTTTTGTAATCATATCTATTTATTTAGTCTTGGGTCATACCAAATACAGACTCTTTTACAACTGCCTTAAATTAATAATTGTACAAAGTAATATCTTACTTAATTATATTTTTTCTAATTATTACCTACAGTTTTAATTTTAATTAATGTTTCTTTGTATTTAGATTCGTCTTACAAATGGTCAAACAATTGTTCAAACATTTAATGTTAAAGAAATGATGGCTGCTGTAAGAGTTTACATTGAACTAAACCGTTCTGATGGGGATGCTCCCTTCTGTCTCATGACTAGTTTTCCAAGGAAAGTTTTTACTAATGATGATTATGAAAAACCACTTGATCAATTAGGTAATATCAAAATTATATCATATTTTATTAGTCCATGATATAACAATTTATAAATTAAATTATGCTTTCAATAAAATTATAAATAAAAATTGGCTAAAATACACTTTACTACCCTCACTATACCAAAAAAAAAATGTTGTTCTTTATATGTATCTTTTGGTGCAGAAAACAATTTTGAAGTCGCTTGGACTTAGTTTCAAATTTTCATGATTTTCCTCTACTAGAGCCACTAAGTGTAGGAACAGACTATTTGTTATATTTTAATTGACAAAGTTATGTATTCCACATGCGAACAAATCTGGAAATTCAAATCTTTTTAACTCTGAAACTAAGTCTGAGCTACAAATTTTGATCGCACTATTGTTCTTAACTCGTTATTTTAAGTTCCAAAACAAAAAAAAACATTGAGTTGTTAAAGTACATTCGATCTTAAAACTAGAAAATTAAAAAATATTTTTATGCATACAAAGTAGTTAACTAATTTTTCATTGTTTATCTTTTTTAGGTTTGGTACCAAGTGCTGTTTTAATATTGACCAAGCCACAACAATAAAAATAATAATTATTATTTTTAAAATATCTATCTTCTGATTTTTTTATAATAAATCAAGTTTTTTTGTAAGCACAATGAAACTGATTGGTTAATTGTTTACTGTAATATACAATACCTATGGATTAAAAATAGTGTTTAAAATAAATTACCATTAAGGTAAATAAAGATTTTCATTTTTAAATTTTGTTACAAAATTGTTTTTTTTTTATGTTTAAGTACAGTGATTACCTGATTCTTCTTACACTTGATTAATTATGATAATACATAATTTAATATATTTTAATTATAAATAACCTGAAAATATAAAATAAAAATAGAGGTTTGAGCTGATTTTAATATATACAAATAAACTGAGTATACACTTCACTTTTGAAAAACCTTCAAGACAAATCTCTCTCTGTGAATGAAAAATGAACAGTGTAAACACAAAATAAAAGTAAACCATATTAAATCTAATGTCATCTATATTCCTGGCAACATTTTTGATAATGTAGTAAATTTCAAACATTTTAGGCGTAAATGTCTGTAATATGTTATTAGACTCTTACTGGATGCCTATATTACTTATATTATGTTACATTGTATGTAATTTATATGGTTTAATCACATGCTATTCAATTTGTATATATGATAATGTTACTGTCATACGGCGACTACTATTGTGCCACCAAGTAGACACTGTATCACAAAGAATTGTCGCCTAAATTAGACAATCTAGAATTATTTTGGAAATAAGGCTTAAGAACGGCTGATTTTAAGAAATAAATTGGTACCGGTATCTAGCTTTTGATTGTTGGTTATTACTACATTGATTGCACTCAACATGTCTACAGTTATGAAACATCTATAGGAGAAAAGTCGTTCTGCCTTGTCCAACCTGAATTAACCACTGCGTTATAAAATTTGTTTTCATCTATCTATATTACACTGTAAATTGCATTCAATTTGAGCAAACAGGTTATGATATAAATATATTAGATTGTCATTAATTGGAAAAATAATTTTATATACAAATTTTCAAAATAATATACTATTAAAATACAAAACAATATTTATTAATATGATTTTAAAGAAATTTTTAGTCAGTATTTTAATATTAGTTCAGCAATAGTTTTAAATGCTATCCCTTATCAACCCTGGAATGTAGTACCAGTAGTACTGTACCGTAATATATAAAAAATTAACTCTGGCTTTATTTAAGGACGTATGGGTGGACCACATGTAATAATATGGTTAATAGATAAATTAAAACTGTACGTCTGTACCTGATTATATCAAAAAACTTCAGAAAATAATTAATTTCAATATGTAATCTTAGTTTATTATGATAATTATTAACAAACATTTAGGCAGGCGTGAAAGAACCAAAGAGGTATAAATATATAATATTATCCATAAAAGTACTAATCGTTTTAAATTTTGCAAAGAGTAGGGCGAGAATGCAATTCAATACGCACATATTATATACAAAAATAATATTAAACATGCATTTTACACAATTAAAAAATCCAATGATCAATTACATATACATTACACACACACAAATATACTATCGCATAATACTATAATTTTACAAATATAGTCCATACCGTATAACCTCATCAAAGGAGTTTCATTAGTTAATAATAAAAAAAAAAATAAATAAATAAAACAATAACAACAAAAATGAATAAAAAATGATTTGTATTAAATATAACCCTACAATTTGTATTCTTGTAATTTATTTATATTCAAGTCATCGCCATTTTCTAATAAGTCTGTTGTACAAATCTTAGGGACGAGAACTCTGGGCAAGTCTCTGAGCTCAGCTTTGCATTTATGAGTTTGGCTCACATCTTTTCCAATACAGCCGGCCAATATCTTCTTTAACATTTCTCGTTTACCTTTGTTTACTTTGTTGTTTAATGGATCCTCACTCATCACCCACTTATCGAAACGCTCCAATGTTTCCAAGTTGATTTCAGGTAATTTTTTTAAGACTTCTAATAACTGATTATTTTTACTACGATAAGTTTCATATATGTTAAGGCATGTAGCTAAAAGGGGACCCATATTAGAATCATGATGACCAAACCAGTGAAGACTTTCTAGGACGGCTATCAACAAATCAGGTGCAATTGTCATAGCAGTTCTTTCATCCTCGGTAGCCAAATGTCTTACAACAATTTGAGATAAGGACGTTGCTTTAAAACTAGACTGGCTATCACACCAGGGATGCGAGACTGGCCGATTATCCCATTGAAATATTTGACAAGTTTTCCAAAATTGACTTATAGATGTATTCCACGACAAACCATTTAAAATACTTTCCACAATCAAGTGCCTAGATTGTTCATTTCGTAATAGTTTTATACCTAATTCAGATAAATCACTATTAGGAATTTCTTCCACACTTCCATGAGGGCTCGTTTTTGATTCATTAGAACTAGTTAAACTTGATCGTACTAAATCTAGATACTCTCTAGTTAATAACCGAATCATCATATCTTCCAACAGCTCTTCAGAATCACCATCTTTATTATCGTATTCTTCACGTTCTGGTATATTCTTCCAAGTAATACTTAGGCGTATTAACATATGAGCTAAAAAGGAATTTAGAATAGGAATAAGAACAGTATCATAATATTTACTTGAACAGTTGATGAGGAAAGGTTTAATAAAATTCTTCATAACAGTTCTAATGCGTACATGCGGTAAAGAATCTGCATCACTCATTATGGTTGCTTCAAAACTTGGAGCAAAATTCTGTAGAGCATAAAATTGGTCTCCAAGTAATAGACACGATTTTCCCAAAACATTTAAACAGCCTTCGTAAGCATTTAAAATTGCTAGTTTTATCTTATATACCGGATCAGGTTTTGGTTTTTGTCTAAAATTCTGAAACGGGTCATTTTTCTCAGACACAATGTTCTTTCCAAGTAAGGCCTCTCGTTCTTGAGGGAATATCTCCAAGACTGTAGTATAACTAGGATGCATCATTTTTTTTACATTATCCGAACATAAAGAGTTTAGATTTTTTATTATTAAAAACACATTTGGAAGAAGTAATAAAACATGTTCAGTAACTGGTGAAACGTTTGGAATTTTTGATAAGTTTGAAGTGTTGCTTCTAGCCATAACACACGCTAATACATTGATACAATGAGATAGATGATTTCGATTTTCCAAGCACGGATCAGATTCAAAATCAACTGGTGGCCTATCTAGGCCTAAATATGCTAATAATCCTTCAGGTGGTCCAGATACAATACTTTGTACTTTTTGCCACATTAATTGACAAGGTTCTAAAATGTGTTTAATTAGTTGAGTTTGTTTATAAAAATCTGGCACATGATTATTTAGCACTAAAAGTGATTCTTGCAAACGTAAACATACTGCAAGATTATCACCCGTTTTACTGGTTTTTGATAAAAGTTGATCACTTAACGAACACAACTTATCAAAAACTGGCAGTAAGAGATTTGGATATTTAATACTTAGTTTTATAAACAAAGAAGCAGAATGAAATTTCAAATCTTTGATTGGAACACACAATTGATCATCCGGATGACACTCAAGTATTAGATATTCACACATTTTATTAAGTGTAACATGAAGATATTCTGAAGGCCAAGACGTTGAAGTTAGAAACACAAACAATGCAGATATAGACGAAAGAAGGAATGACAATATTAATGGATCTCTTGTATCAAATTGTAAACACAATTCAATTAGCCTCAAACCTCTAGTAACAATTTCAGAATCCAGAGTTAAAGATAATTTACTCATGACACCATCTAATATTAACACCATTACTTCCCATTCTAGAAACTCTGCTGAATCTTGTTCACATAAAGGAACCACTTTCATTCTTATTGATGTTTTTTCCATGCACGTCTTAAGTAAGTTTTCTGTGACTGAAAACATAATAGTATTTTCAATAGCAGAAGCACATCTGATTGTTTCAACAATTTCTGATCGGGTGTGATAAAAAACTGTGTTATAGCTTTCTTCATCTGTAAAATCAAGTAAGGTGAATGAATCTAAGCTTTTGTAATCTATTTTAATTAATTTTTTTGACGCTAACAAAAACCATTTTGGAATGTAATTTTGTTTTAGTAAAATATTCTTACTGATTTCAGGATTTTTAAATAATACACACCAGGCTTGATTAATATTTGTAATGACATTCAATGAATCATGAAACAGACAAACTTGTAATAAGTCAACATAACAAAAAAGTATTTTTTCTGATTTTTCAATGTTAAAATTATGCAATTTATTATCTTTCCAGAAAGCGCATAACACATAACTCAACATGGACACAACTTTGGATAATGTTTTCAAAAATATATTATTTTCTTCATTTGCTTCTAGACGACTGATTGCATTGTGTGCTACCAAATATATCTGTTGTAAAGGTTGATCAAGTAATTGTACAACACATTCTTTTTCTTCATTTTTACATTTTCTTGAAAGTAATATGAGTAAACAATCAACAGCAGACTGTCTAAAATTAAAATGGTCTAATAAAGAGCATAAGACAGTAATTATATAACAATCTTTAAAATTCACATGCGAGAGTTGAATGAACTCAAATAATTCTCCAATATTAGCCAATGCAAGCTGTATTACTCGGACAAGTGCAGTTGCTGCATTTTGTTCATTTCTACTTAAGAATTCTAAATATTGTCTACAATAATTATCAATCACATTGATAAAGAATGGAAAAATTTTAGACATACTCATTTGAATTTCTTTACTAATATCTCGTCGCCTGGCCGCATTGTCAACGGTTTGCAATAAGACAACATCTTCAATTAACCTCAAAAATATTAGCATAACAGTTTCTGTTTGACAACAGCCTAATGTTGTAGCATATTCTAATTCATTTAACATCCCAGGCCAATGTTGAGGCCATTCCCTTTTGATCATTTCCACAACAACTCTAGCAAGAGCATCTTTCAAATAGTTGATTTGTAGTGCTGGTGAAGCAGAATTTACCAGGCTCATTATAGTTGAAAAAATGAGCAATTTGTCTTCCTGTACCATTTGATACCAGCGAAATTTGATACAATGCTCCATAAGTTGCAGGCCAAAATGTCGTACAATATCGGTGTATTGTGCGCCATCGCTAGTGAAATATAAAGCACACTGACATTGAACGCACAGTGGAAACTCATTTTTAAAACTATCGCATAAACGGTAGGCTTCGTGACGTTTTTCTTGTGACATAGATGGGTCCATGGTCAGATCCACAGCATTAGCAAGCTGCTGGACCACCGTCTCTATAGGTGTGTCTAGATTCATGATGATCTATGGACTCTGAAATCCAACAAGAAAAATACATAAATTAATATTTAAAAAACTCAACGAAAATCATTTACATCTAAAAGTATGAATACTTTATGACTTGATTGATTAGCATCAAATACAGCATTAATAAACAAAATCAAATGAGATATCGTAATGCACATTTACAATTAATACAAATATTTGTAGTATTGACACTTGTGTAGAATTGAATACAAACAATGTACGTAAATTAAACTCACTTGACGTTTTATAATGGTACTTAATTAGCAACGATCGTTCAAAATTCGCCCATAGTTTTCCTGAGGCGAGCGGACGTGGCCACACAATATCGTGCAGAGATTAAATTTGATCGCGTGCAATAATAACACAAAACTGGCCGTAAAATACAAGTACACGATGTGTAAAAAATACTCTCAAGTCCTTATTGAAATGTCATTAAACCCCGCGCCGTAAAAATATGTCGAAAAAACAAGCTTTAGGTGAGCATTTGCAATCCGCATGTTCGAGTCCGACCGACAGACGTGTTATCAGCAGATAAATGTGAGTACGGTAAAGTTGTAAACAGAAAAACAATGTCCGTTATCGTCCGTACCGTCAAAGAGTATAAACAATTACAGGAGGGAACCGCGCATTATTAGACCTATAAACTTCAGATAATTCACGAGATAAAAGAAACTACTTTATCGTGAGCGCGACAACTATCGCCGTCGTGAACTATAACGTGAAATGTGAATCATAACTATAACTATATGGGTAGGACGTACTCTGAGGAATCGCGTATTCCCGTCACCCACGGGCCACGACTCTAAAATTCTAAAAGCCAACATTTTAATAAATTCATTATTGAAAAATGTGGTTTTGAGCATGCCTGGTCAATCACCCTGTATTTTAATTATTTTTTATATTTTTTGGGCATTGAGTAATTGGTATTTTTGGACTTTTAGCTTCTTGACTTAGCGACGAATGTATTGTTTTTACAACGAAGTCAAGTATGGTTGTTTTGTACATTTTGTGTCTAGAGTCTTATCATAGAAGAAAAAAATACTTACATTTTCCACTTTGAGAGTATTATCAGCTGGCAGTGGCGGTTTTATGGGGGGGCAGGACACCCCCCGAATGTCGGCAACTGTATAAGTATTAGTCCGTAGTCGAAAATTTCCAGAAATCAAAAAATGTAATATATTATGGAATCGTTGAAACTTTCATATCATTAACAAGTAAAACTAATACACGTTAAGTATTAACATTATATAGTTTACTCGTAATAGATATCCTTAATTATTTTCGGCAGTCGGATAATTAAAGATAGATACCCAGAACTCAGAAGAGCCTACCTATATTATTATGTTGGTGTATTAAAATATAAAATTGTTTTCACTAATATTAATGTCTAATAGGAATGAAAAAAACCGACGTAGCGACAGACGACAGCAGTAATAGAAATCTTTACCAAAGCTTTGAATCCAACTTTTTACAGATTCTGAGCGGAGCAATGAATGTATTAATTTTACAATATGTGTTTTTCAAATCTTTTCAGTTTTCTGATAAGAAAGTGAATCTAGTTGGTACTATGGGGATTCAAAAGTAAAAAGTTCCAAAAAGTTTTCAAAAGCGCTGTAAAAAACAAAACAAAAATTAGGGAAAAACGGGAATTTTTTACGTTCAAGACAAAATTGGTTTTGGTTTTTGATGTACCTCTACAACAAATTAACGTAAATACATGACCTTTTCACTGGTTGCTTATATTAGCACTATTTTACACGATAAAATTTTTAAAAAAATCGTTTTGAACTGTTTACGGACATTTTCAGTTTCAGTTTAAGTGAAGCTATGAATGTATTGATTTTACAATTATGTGTGTTTTTTTTTTTTTTTAATTTTATTTTTGTGTCTGTCATCATCTTTTAGGACAGTAAAAGTGCTAGGATTTTCTTCAACAGTAACTTTTCTGATAGGAAAGAGAATCTAGTTGGTACTTTGGGGAGTCAAAAGTAAAAAAATTCTCAGTAGTTTTCAAACGCGCCGTGAAAAACAGAAGAAAAATTAAGGAAAAACGGAAATTTTTACGCAAAATCTGTTTTCGAGAAAATCGATTTTGGTTTTTGGTGTAACTCTAAAACAAATGACCGTAGGTCCATGAAATTTTGACTGAATATTTATATTAGTATTTTCTATACACGATAAAATAAATCAAAATTAAAAATCCTTAGTCACAGTTTTTATTTATAAGCATTTAAAGTTCAAATCTTGACAAAATACGGAAAAATCCCGAAAATTCACAATTTATTTTGAGTTGAGAATTCATAAAAATTTTTCTTTTTAAATCTAAGATTTGAAAATTTAATACAAGATTACCCATAAGTTTGTCTACCTTTATCAAAAAAAAAAATGTCTACAAGAAAGTAAAATTACATTTTTATGAGCGTTTGAAATTCATATTTTTACAACATTTGATATTCACTCGATATCTCATGTAACGATTTTCTTATTTTGTTTTAATTAAAAAACGAATGAAAGTAGATACTTGAAAATTTCACTGAATGTTTATATTAGCATTTTCTAAACACGATAAAATTTTAAAAATAATTTGACTCTTTTTGAGCTGTTTACGGACATAGTCAGTTTTCAATTTTTTTAGTTTTTTTTCTATAAATATCAATAAAACTCTATTTGCTTGGAAAAAAAGCGTGAACAATTAATGCAACGCTCTTGATATATTGTTACAATAGCAGTTGAAAAATATTAAAAATAAATAGGATCAATTTTTTTTACATCAAGGATTTAAAGTTCAAATTTTGACAAAATTTATCAAATTTAAAATTTAATAATTATTTTGTCGATAAAAATGTATAAAATGTTCAACTTTTATACCTAAGAATTAAAAATTTAAAACAAGATTCTACGTAAATTGTTTATATAAAAATTACTTTATTCACAATAGTATCATCAAATATACTAGGAAATATCATAGGCTGACTGACCGTTTTTGCTCAGAATCGTAGCGCAGCAGAGTGGTATACACACTATAGACTATAGTCCACCTTTTTTATTGTGTTTGTGTCACAGAATATGGTCTTTGGTTTATAGGTTTAAGAACCAAGATAGCTTTTGAATTAATAATAAATAAATAAATAAATATGAGAATGTACTATTTTGTACTGTTCCTATGTATTATTTTTTATAAAATGTTCTTATATTATTAAATATTAACATATATATTATGTTTTTGGGCTGGACACACGTTTTTTGTTTCTGACCGATTTTTTGTAAGGTTTTCGTATTTGTGGTTATACTTATTATTTATTAACAAAAACATATTTGATTCATAGATTTTCCTTGTATAGGAACAATATCGAGTAGCGTGCTATAATTGTTAAAAATTTTATTTGACTGATGAAAATTGTATTGCGCTTAGGTAATATATTTTATAATATTTTTAAATTTTAGATTCTGAGTGGAACGATGAATGTATTGATTTTACAATGATGTGTGTTTTTATATTTTTTTTTTTATTTTTTTTTGTGTCGGCGTACGCCGTACACGATAAGTAGTCGAAATAATGCTTCGATTTTCAACTTCAGTATCTTTTTCGATTGGAAAGTGAATATCTTTGGTGCATTGGGAGGTCAAAATTTAAAATTCCCTATAATTTTCAAATTAAAACGTAACTTTAAAACAAATGACCGTAAATACAAGACATTTTTACTGATTGTTTATATTTTCATTCTCTATACACGTTAAAATTTTCAAAATATTTTGATTTATTTTGAACTGTTTAGGGACATTTTCATTTTTCATTTTTTTTTTTAGTTTTTTTTCTAAAAATATCAAAACAATTTTATTTGTTGGTTAAAAAAGCTTGAAAATTGAATAGGCTCCTAGTATATTGTTTCAAAAGCAGATGATAAATATTAAAAATCCTTAGTCACAGTTTTTATTTATAAGCATTTAAAGTTTAAATCTTGACAAAATACGGAAAAATCCCGAAAATTCACAATTTATTTTGAGTTGAGAATTCATAAAAATTTTTCTTTTTAAATCTAAGATTTGAAAATGTAATACAAGATTACCCATAAGTTTGTCTATCTTCATAAAAAAAAAAATGTCTACAAGCAAATCAAATTAGATTTTTATGAGCGTTTGAAATTCATATTTTTACATTTTTACATTTGATATTCACTCGATTTCTCGTGTAACGATTTTCTTATTTTATTGTATTTAAAAAACGAATGACTGTAGATACTTGAAAATTTCATTGAACGTTTATATTAGCATTTTCTATACACGACAAAGTTTTGAAAATTATTTGGCTTTTTTTGAGCTGTTTACGGACATTGTCAGTTTTCAATTTTTTTAGTTTTTTTTTCTATAAATATCAATAAAACTTTATTTGCTTGGAAAAAAAGCGTGAACAATTAATGCAAGGCTCTTGATATATTTTTACAATAGCAGTTGAAAAATATTAAAAATACATAGGCACAATTTTTTTTTATAAGCATTTCTGATAAGTTTTTCTGATATTATATCATTGAATTCAAATTTAACACTATCCATTACAGTGACCCACTTGTAACCTACTGTACAGCAGAGCGACATCCACTTACCCACCTTTTTAATACTGATATTTTACGTTTTATAAAAATAATTTAAATAAAAATAAAATTGCGATTCAAATTTACCTATTAATTTAAAATACTGGAGACCAAACGTCCTATTTTAATATTGACGGGGACTGTTTCTTTTCTTAAGAGGACGCTACACCCGCATTTGTTGTCTCCGTCTTACAAATGTACAACATAGCAAAAACTGTTTTGCGCGGAAAGAACCAAGAAGGCTACAGTCATTACTAAGAAACGAGATTTTCACCACATAAAAAGGAGAACTTTGGATGTGCAACGTTGTTTTTATTTTTTTGATATCACTTGTTTGAAAAAAGTTCTTACCATTTCAAAAACCATTATTGTTTGTGTTTTTCAAACTTGAAAAACTTTTTCATATCAATGATGTCAAAGGAATAAAAACAACGTTGCACAGCCTAAGTTCTCCTTTTTATGTGGTGAAAATCTCGTTTCTTAGTTATGATTGTAGCCTTCTCAGTTCTTTCCCGCGCAAAACGGTTTTTACTATGTTGTGCATTTGTAAGACGGAGACAACGCATGCGGGTATAGCGTCCTCTTAAGTGTGCCACACGCAGCCGCTTGATTTCCAATCACAGATATTCGTTCAGCAGGAATGAATTGTTTAACTTTAATATGGCAGAATAGATTTATTCTATCCCGTGGTAATATCTCGTTCGGGTAATCGAGTGCCAATGTGCCATAGTATACTATTATACTGCCGTTTGCCATTGACAACTGACCACCACCCACATCCGGGACATCTCACTATCCGACAGTAGTAGGCGGATAATAGAGAGATGGATTGGAATTTATGGAAAGTATAAACGTGTTGGTTCTTAGCATAAACAAAGATGATATAAGATTAATTTAGAACATGCTCAGAACTGTCCGAACTCACTTATCATTTGTAGATAGTGCCAGACTTTTAATTTCGAGTTTAATTCAAACATATTGCGCCAAAATGCATCACGATCTTCTTTTGTCACAAATCATAATCTTCCTCATAACTCATAAGACTAATGAAACAATTACATAAATTATTAATAAATAATAAATATATATATATTATAGACAATAGAACAATACCACAATTATAGCTATTTGTATTTTGTTTAGGTAGGTTGGCTATTTTAGTATTTTAGTATTTACAATTTTTTATTAGGTGATTTGCTTTAAATCCATGCCCTGGACTTGATTTGTCTTGTACTGAGTAGCGCTTTATCTGTAGTGGTGGCGAATTGTGAACTAAAAAAATTAAAACCAAGAAGGGGAACCTGTTCGTTACCACCATAGAACAACATGACAGGTTGTCCTAAGAATTTTTATTAAACACGAAACAGGTTGCTACCTGCTATCACTTTTTAGTTTTTTCCTTGTACCAATAATAATATCGTCTATTATCGAGTTTATTTACCTACTTTATCGTTCATTGTGTCGTGTTGGTATTTTTCTTTAAAATGATAAACTTTCGCTCTTTGCGTGTTGACCATTAAACATAATATTAAATTAAATATTTTAATTTTGATGTGATCACTAATAATTGTTTATGTACGATCGAAATTGTTTTGTTTAGTCGTGTATGTATCTCATACTTATTCACTATATAAATCGTATCCAACTATACTAAAAAAATATACCACTTTCTAATGGTTTCTCTTTTAAAATGTATTTAATAACTAAACGTATAAATTATTTTAAGAAGTTTGCTTATAATTGTTATTATCTATTTTTGTTTTAGACCTAACCAGTGTGGATTGTTTCACATGATCACATCATTATTTATGTAGTCTAACATGTCCATTCGTTCATAGATGTTTTATAATGTCTTGTGTTAGTGGACTACCAAAAAATTACAATGGCCAAAACACTGCAATCAGCCAAAAACAAAATGTGGTAATACCACCTAAGTATCAACCACCACCAAGTCCTAATCGTCAATATAATGTACAACTAAGCAATTATCCGCCAACTAATATTGACAGGTACCTACATATAAATAGTAAAATATTATATTTATTAAAAATGTAACGATCAAAGTCTTAAAATGGATGTTAATAATTGTAGGAGGCAACAAGGTGAAAAGCCATATGCTAATACTGCCGAAAATCATAGATACAGAACTTTGCCTGGAGAGCAACCATCGGATATGCTGAAGTTTGTACGAAAAATAGATTCGGACAATTCAAACAAAATATCTCCAGATCAGGTAAGTTTCCATTTTGTTTCCACTTTGTTTCCATCGTTCCATCAAAGTAGCATTTATTAATTTTCAAACTAAATTATTTTAGGTGGGGCAGTTGATGTCAGAAATCAATAGCTTAAAAGAAGTGAATCAAAGACTGAATGACGAAAATCAAGAGTTACGAGATTTATGTTGCTTTTTGGATGATGATAGACAAAAAGGACGAAAACTAGCAAGAGAATGGCAGAGATTTGGAAGATATACAGCTTCTGTTATGAGACAAGAAGTTGCTGCATATCAGGTGAAACTAAGACATCTTGAAGCCAAACAACAGCATCTCATTGAAGACAACATTGAACTTAAGGTTTTTTCATTATTGTAAACTACCTATTTGCTATGTATCAAAAAATTAATTTATAATTTTGTGTATTAGGAGTTATGTTTATACTTGGATGAAGAACGAAGTGGTCCAAATAGATTGAGGGATAGCTCTGTATGTAGAGTTTGTGGAAATTCTACAGGTTCTGGAAATATACCTGAAGAACTACATAGACGAGATGAAGGTGATGGAAGCAGCTCTTCGACAAATGCTGATGAAAATATGATAACTGGTAATCAGAGTCAAGGCTCATATCATAGACAATCACATCAATCAAATGGTTGGCAATATAGATAATTATTATTACATTATTATAGCCTATACCTAGGTATAATATAAAATATGTATTTATTGTTATAGATCAAAATTTACCTCCAGATCAAAGATCATTGAATTATATTAGACAACTTGAAGCCAAGGTTAAAGAGTTAGAAGAAGAAAAAAATAAACTATCTAAAAAAATGATACAAGAAGAAAAAATTGATCAAAAAATCAATAACTGGAATACTGATGGTTCTTTTCCGGTAAGTTGTTTTACATTCTGCGCGGAGCAAAGAATGTTTAGTCAAAAAATTGTTTTATTTTGTGTATATTATCATGTTTTGAGGCAGACTATTTTTTATATCAGAAGGATTTATACTAAACAATTTGTTTAATAATTGATAAAGACTAATAAAAAATCAGTACACAGCCGTTTTTTTATAAAATTAAATTTTGTTTTATGAAAGAAATAATAATACACACTTTAAACTTTCACTAAAATATATTCATGCTAGCATTTGTTATAGACATGATAACATTTATAAATATTTAAAAATTTTTACTAATATTTATTATTTAAGTACCACAAATAATTTATTATAAAATGTAAGGATGAAATCATGCAAGTTACATGAATTAAATAGTTAGTGGGCAGTATTAAGAAAATAAATTCAATTTATTCTGAAATTTAGGAAAAAAACTTTATTTTTTAAATAGTTGGTTGAATATAATTAACAAATATTAATGGAAATTAAAAATTGATGAGTTAGCTCTATGTACATGATTTTTCTCCTTATTATTGAGTTTTTTTTTTAATATGGAATTTTAATTTTGTTCCAACTTAAAATCCTACATTATTAATTCTTGTTGTAATTTTAATTTATTAAATAGTTATAAATATTTTCAATTTAGTTATTTTCCAAATTATTTAAGTTATTTTTATTTTATGTTTACCATAGAAAATGACACATCCTGAATCGGTTTTGACTGCACTTCAAGTATTGGAGCTACGTGAACAATTAGAAGGCAAAGGTGATGAGACCTGTAGTGGTGTAGACATGGAAGATGAAGAAAAAGCATTACTTAGAGAAATGTGCAATGTAATAAGTCAAATTTATTATAAAATATAATTATCTATAAAAATTAATTTTAAATATTTGTAGGTGGTATGGCGGAAACTGGAAGATGCTTAATAATTTGCAAGACATTGCCACAGTGGATCTTGGATTCATAATAAGTGATAACTATGATCAAAATCGTTTGATTCAGATTATGTTTTTATGGTTTTTAGAATAATTTTTTTTATTTAGTATTAATATTTAATACAATAATACGTGTACTATTAAATGTTATTAAGTGAAGTATTTTGTAACAAAAACTTAAATGTCAATCCTATCTTGTATTTTTATAATTTTATCTAACAAAAAGTAGTTTTCATTATATAATTTGTACTTTTTTAGTATTTTAATCACATATTTCATATTATGTACATATTTCAAAGTTAAAATTCATCTATATAATTAATATTAGATTAAGTTTAAACTAGTAGTACTTAGATTAATATTATTAATATATTTTTTTTTTATCAAATAAATACAATTTGTATTAAGTAATAAATTACATTAAATTATTTAATTTTCTCTTAACCATTTTACAAATTGAATAGATGATTTAACTACTCTAATACTTAATTTTATTTTATTATTTATAGTACATTTTATTATATTCAAATGCTTTTCGTAATTGAATGCATTTTGTGATGTATATAATATATTGTACATTCAATTCACTGACTGATTAACAAGACCACCAAAAATCAGTTTCCTTTTAAAAATAACTCCATTACTGATTAGAGATTTAGTGTTAATTAACTCTTATATTATTTTAACAATTTCTCTTCTGACACAAAATGTTATATTTACTAAAATGTAAACAAAATTACTAATTAATCGGAAACAAACTTAAAGGTTGGTAATTTAAAAAAAAAAATTGTATATATGTTATAATTTAATAGTAATATACTAATATAAGAATAAGAATAAAAAGAACACAAATAAAAATTTGTTATGTACTCATATTACATTTTGAAAGGAAACATTTATAGCATAGTATTAATGAAACATTTACATTAAAAATAGGACCACAATAGTAAAAGTAAACATTTCATGTTAATAAACTATTTTTTTAATTGATTTCAAAAAGTGATTCCTGTTTGTATTTTCAAACTAATATATTTAAAATTGGTACAGATCTAAGTTTAAAATTTTCTATAAATACATAATAAGTTCTTATACCAACCACTTATAACACTACTCACGTTGATAATATTAAAAACAATCAAAATAATTTGTTAAAACTTTGAATGTACCTATTTTATGTATAATTTTTATTATATCTACATATTATATTGCCATTACACGTTTAGAAACAAATAGAAAATGTTTTCCATGTATTTTTTTATTAAAATTTGCACATTATATTAAGATAACATTTATAAATTATTTATAATCCTATTAATTTTAGTTTGTTTTAAACTACAAATGATTAAAATATTTATGACCTTTGGATTTTACTTGTTGAAAAAAATAATTATAAATCAGTACTTATTTACTATTTTAACTGTTAATACTAATTATTGATTAAAATCCTTTGTTATTAATTTACTGTATTTCAATTTTAAGTTCTTTTATTTTTTAATTTCATATTGTTTATTTATTATTCTATTTTATATATGTATTATAAATATGAAATATTGTATTATTATGTTGTTTCTTGCCATTTTCAGTATTTAAAATGGATATATTTTGTTATGATTGATACAAAATATTTAATTTCATGTTAACTAAAGTTGAAAAATATGATGGAAACATATTATACTATATTATTTATTCAATAAAGTTTTATTTGTGTTTATAAATAACATTTAATATATATATATGTTATTTGATCATTATTTAATTTCAATAACCATCTACCATTATGGCATTATCCCAGATCCTATTACAGAATTTTAAACGCAATCGGTGCACAACTTTTTAGTTAAATAAAAATCTTAATAAAACACTGAATTCCTTTGTATAAAATAGGAAATTTGGTGTTTATATCTACGTATATAAAATGCATACTATTTGTACATAATATGTTATATGTTTTGTATGTTTGTGTCCAAATAATTTGTGTGCTAATCTAAAATAATAAATTTTTTTTAAAACAGAAATAGAAACTATTTATTATTTATTGAAGGCAATGCTGTTTTAACTTTTGGTTGATTTACTTAACAAATTGTGGACTTGTTGATACTTTTAAAATATAAAAATTATTTTTTGGTGGTACCATAAAATAGATTATAGTTTATACAGTATCGACTATGTACTAAAAAGTAAAAAGCATTACTGTCTGAGGTAGATTCTTTTGACAGAATGTATGTTTTAAAACACTTCAAAGTTTAAATACAAATTTGGACTAATAAGTGTGTCGTTAATGTATGCAAAAATGTATACAATATAGTTATTTGTGTTATTACTTACACACTCAAAATGATAGCGTGTGTGAGATGTTTAGATGATTTTTATAATTTTATCAAAATTAATTAGTGTGAATTACTGAATTGTTGTCAATTAGAATTATTGAAACACAGTTACAAAATATAAAGTTAACCAGATAGAAGAAATGTAAATTTGTACCCAGCATCCTCAATTAGTATTTATCATGATTCATGAGTCATGACGTATTGATATCAATATTGCTGTCATAGGTCACATTTTATATTTTTATTTAATTACTGTGTCTTACAACTGGCCTTAATGTTTTATAGTTCATATTATATCATTAAATGTATATGCATAAAATTAAAATGTTATTCGTATTATTATTACTTTTTAATGTGTTATGAACTTGTTCTATTGATTAGAGGTGCATTCGTTAAACTAATGATTTCTCGTCGATCCATTTTATTATATTGTTGTAACTTGTAATTCAAAAACGAAAAACCGTAGTACTTGAAATGTTTATATTATCATATTATATAGATACATGATAACACTTTCAAAAAATATTTCGAGTTTCGACTATTTTTTAATTATACATTTTCAATTATCTTAGTTGTTAACCTTATATTGTTGATAAAAAAGTTTTTTCCAGGTCAATAAGCTTGAAAATTTAATATAATGTTTGTCGTAATTTATTAATACAGCAACTTAAAAATATTAAGGATTATTGGCGAGATTTATTTTTAAAAGCTATTGAAGTTCAATAATATCAAAATTACGAAAATTTCCAAATTATTTTCTAGTTAAAAATGTATAAAATGTTTAATTTTTCTAGCTAAGGAATGAAAATTAAACAGAAGTTTTCTATTTGCTCAGAAGTAGTTCACGTTGTGTCTGTAACCAAAAACTGAAAAAATTATGTTAACATATTTCTCTTCTCCACTAAACGTATATACCAAGGTGTGTCCACCTTGGGTATTCGGAAAAAAAAGCCCTGGAAAAAAAAGCCCCGGAAAAAAAAGCCCCGATTTCAAACACGGTAAAAAAGCCCCCCTATAGGAAAAAAAAGCCCCGTACTAATTAACACATAACGCATTTTCATTATAGTGTACATTTTATAATTTAATATTTGTATATAGGTAACCTAACCTTTTTTGGACATAGGTATATTCTATAACCATATATATATGTATAGTAACATTTGAAATACAAAAGATTAAAGTATAGTAAGGTAATAAAAGTAATTGACATTGATTTTATCTTAAAAATTATGTAGGCTCTATCTGGAAACTAGTCTTGGTTAAAACTAGGTACAAAACAATTAATTGAAAACCGCCTAAAAAATTTATGTATACAAATTAAAAATAATGATATAAGTATATTAGATTTTCTAATGGCAGTTAGCCACAACATTAGAAAGTAATGTAATAAATAATATGTTATTGAACTAATTAATATATATATTTTGATTTATGGTTTATGTTATAAAATTTTTTAACTGTGATATAATTAGTTATTGTTTAATGTCATATACGATATACTAGATGTAATTTTTTTTAAAGTTACCTTTTAATAAAATAATATTATATTAAAGAAGTGTTAGGTACATTGATAAATGTAATGATTATATTTAATTATGTAAATCATAATTTTTACCGGGGCTTTTTTTTCCGGGGCTTTTTTTTCCTAGATTCCCACCTTGATATCAGTGGCGTATTCTTGGGGGTGTCAAGGGGGCTATACCCCTCCTCGGCTCCAGCTTCATTGATATTGTTTATTATAGCATTAAGTAGCTATTTAAAAAAAAACCCTATAGCCCCCTCCCTCAAAATCCCCGGCTACTCCACTGCTTGGTATATATACCTATTTTATTCATAAAGACATAAACTAAATTTATTAAGTCGTCCGTAATATTGCGAATATTTACATAAATATTATTGAATACGTAATATATATATATAATATAGCCGTGTATAAATGAAGTAGTAACTAATAACCACGGTTTAAGAAAGCGGTAGTAACACACTGGTATACACATATTTTGCACAAATCAATAAAATGCCATTGCCTATATATTTTGGCATTTTGGCATATTATTGTTATGTACGGCAACACCGTCCACACTGCACGTCAGAGCGGATAGGCAGAGATGACAGAGTTGTTGTACTGCAGTGGTGCACTATTGCACCGTTGTCATATACATAAAGTCCTGTTCGCGGGAACAGCAGCTGCAGCTCAGTAGCCCACTGCCGGTAGTTCGCTAGTCGCGATCTCTGGTAAAAACTGTATCGCCGCGATCTGACGTCATTCGTCCGTGAGAGTGTGAGGCCGTGACCGACCGACATTCGCACACACTACACAGTGTACGAAGTCGTCGCGTTATTTCGATTCGCAGTTCCGCACTGAATACTGATAAATTAAAATTTAGGCGAATATTGTTATCGAGCATTCGAATTTCGAAGCGAGCGCTGAGCGCTAAAACAGGTGAGCTCTCGGTTCAGTGTTTTACGTAATAGTATCAATTTGTTTTTGTTGTTTTCGTTACACCATTTTTAATAGCTTATCATTATTTTGACGCACAATATTTTACTAAACGAAGGTCCGGTAGGTGCCTACTTTCATTTAATTGTTTTGCTCTATTGGTAAATTTGTTTTACTATGGTTCCATATGTCTGAAGAGTGAGTCAGTGTAAGCGTAAGTATAATTATTAGGTATTTCACAACACATTTCCATGACACGAAATATTGTACTAATTGTTACACATTAAAAATATACGTACTTATTATAAAAAAATTAAAAATTTTGCTACTTAATTATTTCAATTTTTTTTTTTTAATTTTAGCTTCTCAAAATGGGAATGAGTAAGAGGACAGCTCTGCTGTCGGCAGTCATAGTGACATTTGGTCTTGGTACACTGTACTTGGGGTAATTATAAATTAATAGTTATTATTATAGTAATTGTATTATTACGCATTTATACACTCCTGATGAATTTACAACATAAATACTTAATGTATAGATATTTAAACAATCTTGTTTATCTTACAGATTGAATATGAAAACTCCACGCCCTCCAAAAGATCCTCATAGTTGGGACATACTTATATTCACACAAACTTGGCCAAACACATTATGTTATACGTGGAAAAGAAGTAATCCTGCACACACATGTAACTTGCCATCCGACAAGAATATTTGGACTGTTCATGGCGTATGGTTTGTATAGTTTTTATTTTTGATTTCTAGTATGTGAGAGCTATATTAATTTTATATTTTTATAATGCCAGGCAAATGGCCAATGACATTAGTCCAAACACAGTTTTATAAAAAACCTCATAAAATCCAATAATCTTTTTCAAAAATATATGTGTAATGAAAATTAGGTTTAAAGAATTCTGTCCTATTTAATTTCCTAAGTGTTAAGTGCAGATTATATGTCTATATTTAATTTAATTATATTTTTGAGAAATCGGTAAGTACCTATGAAGATGGTGGGATCATTTGATCTAACCAAAGACCAAAGTTAAGGGTTAAAAAAGGTAGTGAAAGTTTCTTATTCAAAAATTGACAAGCTATTACAACTTGTTACGCTATACCTTTATGTTTATAGACAATATAAAAAATATTCAGAAAAAAATAGTTTATATTTACCTTAAGATAAGAAATGTCAAAAAAAATACATCATAATTCAATAAAGAGCTTCAGCAGTTAGTTTTTTCATTTTTTAATGTATTATTAGTTCATAATTGAACAATATATTTTGAACAAATTTAAAATTTAATCTTGGACTAAATTAAAATTGAGGTTGAAATTACAATTGGACTTCATTTATTGAACCTACCATCTTTCAACTGTTTAGATTTTTTTTTGCTTCATTCCTTTTAGCAGCACAAGATACAATTGGTTTATGAGAATAAATTTAAAAGCGATGAAAATAAAATGTATAGTTGCATTTGAAATATTTTGTAAACATAGCGCCCAATTATGTTGGCTGAAAATTTTTCTACAGTTATTGGTAGTCTTCCTAGTACTTAAACTAGTAAAGGAAAATACATAATTAAATCAACACATTTAATGTAACACTGGTAATCAATGTTTAAAATTTTTTTTTTTTAGGCCTACAAAACTTGGAACAATTGGCCCAGGATTTTGTAACAAATCGTTGGTGTTTAATCCTGCTTCTATTTTTGGCATAAAAGATAAATTAAATCATTATTGGACAGATATAGAGATTCCACCTAGTAATACTACTGAAGGAAATTCTACAAGCATTGATACATCGCATAAAAAAGAAAGTCTTTATTTTCACGAATGGGAAAAACATGGTACATGTGCTGTAACACTACCAGCCTTAGACTCAGAATTTAAATACTTCTATCAAGGAATTGAATGGTCTGAGAAGTACAATATGAGGGACGTTTTGGACAAAAGTAATATAAAAGTAAATAGCACATTCCATGTAGATGATTATTGGAAAGCAGTGAAGTCAGTTTTGAAAACAAATGCATGGATTGAATGTGAAACCAAACATGTAAGTTTATAGTTTTAGTACAAAAAAATAATTTCTATAACTAATAATCACCCCAAATAATTTAAAAGTAAATTTAAAAATTATGAGTTTAATTATTTTTATAGGATACAAAAGAACAAATGTTGGCCGAAATAAGGATATGTTTTGATAAAACTTTAAATCTAATTGATTGTGATGGCATTATGAAACCTAGAAAGGGGTCAATGAAGAAGTCTCATGCATTAACTAATTGTGATACAAAAAAACCTATATTGTACTTGGATCATGTTCCAGAACTGAATATTTCTACAAATACTAATTCTACAAACTCTAATTCCACTTCTACAGACGCTATTCTTACAAACCCTAATTCTACTGTTGATGAGTAAATTACAATTATATTTATTGACTAATAATTTGCTTTTTTTTATTCCATCTATTCTGGTTTAAATAAAATTAACATAATCTATCTATAGTATACTGCTACTAATCGCATGGTGATAAAATAAAAAAATCCAAACAACTTTCCAAAATACTATGTTTACAGGCACTCAAAGCACAGGTTAAAACGAAAGGTATCTGATCGCCCAGATGAGTGGATAACTAAAGGTTCTCGTCAATTTAACAGATCACATTCATATCAGCCTCGCACAAATCCTTCATATAATCAGAATTTAAATCGATCGAATTCATACCCTTCTTATATACCACGGTACATATTTATTTAATACATTAGTAATTTAACACACTAAAAATCTTGACGGTTTTATTTTTGTTTAATTGTTAAACAACATTAAAATTATTTAAATATTTTCTATTTGAAAATATGTACTGCTGGAACAATAATGAAGATACCTAATAACAGTAATAATTAAACCAAGTTACTAAGAACTCAGATACATTACTAAACATCAAGTAAAAGCCAAACAGAATACTTAATCCACCTGGTGTTGGGCACTATTTTATTTTATTTTTTATAGATTACTATTCTTGCTTTGCTCATCTTGGTATGGGGTAGTGTAGTATTATTATAGAAAGCAATGATATATCATTAGAAAAATAGACTCTGAGCTCTAGATTTAAACACTTGTTGATATTTTTTTCAAAATTTTGTTTTTGAATGCGTGTAGCATTTCCTTTCGTTTGAATAAGTTTAATAATAAGGATTTTTTTTTAGATTCTGAGTGGAACGATGAATGTATTAATTTTACAACGATGTGTTTTTTTAAATTTTTTTTTGTGTCTGTCATCACCTTTTAGCACAGTAAAAGTGCTTGAATGTTCTTCAACAGTATCTTTTCTGATAGGAAAGTGAATCTAGTTGGTACTTTGGGGGGTCAAAAGAAAAATTAAGGAAAACCGGGAATTTTTACGCAAAATTGATTTTGATTTTTGGTTTAAATCTAAAAACAAATGACCGCAGGTTTTTTCCAAATATTTTGTCTTATTTTGAGATATTTATGCGACATTTTCAGTTTCCATTTTTTTAGTTTTTTTTTCTATAAATATCAATAAAATTGTATTTGTTGGTTAAAATAGCTTGACAATTTAATAGAAGAATCCTAGTGTAGTGTTTCAAAGGCAGATGAAAAAAATTAAAAATTCATAGTCACAGTTTTTTTTTTTATAAGCATTAAAGTTCAAATAATGACAAAATATGTAAAAATTACGAAAATTTGCAAATTATTTTGAGTTAGAAATTCATGAAGAATTTTCTTTTTAAATCTAAGATTTGAAAATGTAATACAAGATTCCTTATAAGTTTGTCTACCTTTATCAAAAAAAAATGTCTACAAGCAAATCAAATTAAATTTTTATGAGCGTTTGAAATTCATATCATTACAACATGAGTTAAGTTAAATTTATCAAAATCACGAAAATTGGCAAATTATTTTATATTAGAAATTCATAAAAAGTGTTTCTAGTTCAGTATTTATGCATAATAATGTATTAATGTAACAAAAACAGTTGGACAAGTGGGTACCGCTCTGTTGTACAGTTGCATGTCGTTGTAATAGATGTGTTATACTTGAATTCAATGATAAATCATTGCATACGAAAAACGATTCTGAACGGTAAGTGCCGGTGACGTTGTCAGCCTAGCATATCTGTATAAATAATGAAATTAAATAGTTAAAAAAAACAATTTATAAAAATCGAAAATATCTATAAATAGCGTAACTTTCCGGTAAACTTTTTTTTTGATGTAGTAAGAAAGACTTGTTGGAAACCTCAAACGCTCATAAAAAATTATTGTTCTGTTTCAGTAAATTTTTTTTTATGCCTAGGTATAAAACTTGATGTGAAATCTTCTATTAAATTATTTAATCTTGGTCACGAAAAGAAAAACTTTTATACATTTCTAATTGAAATATAATTTACACAATATTAAAATTACCATGTATAGATAATGGTAATTTTAACATTTGATGAAAATTTTTAGTGACAATAGGACATTTGTTTTTGAATTACAACAAACTATGAAAAATCTATAGATGTAAATTCGATAATTTACCTGTGAAAATCCAATATTGTAAACATTTTAAATTCAAACGCTCATAAAAAATGTATGTTACTTTCCAGTAAAAATTTTTTTTTGTTTAAGGTAGAAAAATGTGTAGGGAATCTTCTGTATACAATTTCTTTTGTTAGTTATGAAAAGAAAACTTATGAATTTCTAACTCAAAAAATGTTTGAAAATGTTCCAAATGTTGATGAATTTTGTCAACAATTGAACTTTAATTGCATAAAAAAAATATTCGTGTCTATGTATCTTTAATGTTTTTGAATTACCATTAAAGAACAAAACTTATAAGGACCCTTACATTAAATTTTCAAAATTTTTTATTAAGAATAATTTTTTTAAAAAAAGGGTAAGTGGGTGTCGCTCTGCTGTACAGTAGGTTACAAGTGCGTAATCACTGTAATTGATGATGTTAAGTTTGAATCAAATTATATAATATCACTGTATATGAAAAATACGAAAAATGATTCTGAACAAAGACGGTTTGTCAGCCAATGATATTTTATATAATATTTATATTGTTATTACTAATACAGTAGCCGGTAAGTTAAACTAATATTGTTGCATATTATCATATTTCAATATTATTATATAATAATATATATACTCAGGGCCAGTGTAAGGACAGTGCAACCTGTGTCCCTGCACAGGGCAAATGTAGGCCTTATGGAAGCTAAGTTCAGAAAAGAAAATCATCACTAATATAATATTATAATTTTAGAAAAGATAATATTTTACCAACTACAGTTGAAATGATAATTCTGACATCCGTACGGTTATAATATGTGTAATCTAACTTTTATTTAAAATGTTATTGTATACATCAACAAAAATTTATAAAAATTAAAAATTGTTAACAATATTTAGTATTTACGATAGGTACATTGAAATTGAAGAGGATAAACAACGTAAATCGTAATTAGCTACTAAAATACTTAAACAGTATAAAACTAAACTAATATGCCATAGGCGTAATTAGGTTTCAGTCCATTTCAATATAATAAACTAATAACCTAATATGGTACTCACTTCACCTAAACCTAGTAGGTATTTAACAGAGCCTCTCGTAAATCTCTTTATTTATTTTAAGATTCTGATTTCTGAGTGAAGTGAAAGATAAATCTATTTGATTTACAATGATGTCTATTTTTTGTCTATAGTCTATAGACACTATTTTCGCATAGTAAACATTGTTCAAAAGTTACGTTCAGTCACTCTATAGTTTAGAAATTTAGAAATTGTCCTTTTTAAAATGTTTAAATGCAGCATTTAAAACATAACACATAATATACCTACAGTGTAATAGAAATTTTAAAATTTCATATACCAATGTATTATATTTTTATTTATTTATTTAGGTATACCTAATTCGACAAAATATTATTTTATTGAACAATTTTGCACAGGGCCCTGCAGTTTGTAGCGCCGGCCCTGTACCTATATACTAGAAAAATTTCAAGTACGCACGAATGAAAATTTTAAATTAAAACAAAATAACTAAAATCGTTATTCTTGGTTACCTACTTAATATGTAATTTCGTCCGAATTTGAACATTAAAAAAACAATGTATTTATATTTTTGAGATTTTTTGGTTATAGAATAACCTACTTACGTTTAACTTTATTTTACATTTTCATTCCTTAGCTATATAAGTTGAAAATTTTATAAATTTTATTTATTTATTTTTGTTTTGAAAAGTACTGAGAATTTTCAAGACTCCCAAAAGTACCAACTATTTGCCTACAAATGGTATTTATAATATCAAAGTTTTTGATTAGAGAATTTTTTCTACTAAAAAAGTTGAGTTGTTGAAGTTTTACAAGCATTTTCAAATACCTCGTCTAAACGCCTGAAATTATTAGACTAGTCATAATAAAAATAATATTGTAGTTCATTTTCAAGCCCCCTCCCCAAGTAAAAAATTGTGCATACGCCACTGAGTCCTTCATAAATAAAGGTATATTTTATTACCTATTTTTAAATAAATATGCAATATTCTTAAAAACGACTTATTACTTATTATTAACTTATTATACAATTTATGTGCTATACCAGTGGTGACAAACCTTTTTTTACCAAAGGCCAAAAAAAAAGAGAATTTTTAATTTTTCCTTAAGTTAATTGAACTGAATTGATATTGGTGATGGATAATGGTATCTTAATAATGTTTTAGCAAAACGTATAAAATGATGAGGATGCGGCGACACATTTTTGTGTCTGATTAACGACATATGTAATTGACAATAAACAATGGGAAAAATAAAAATATTAATTTATATTTTATTTTACATAGGTTACTAACTTCCTAACTATTTTTAGATAGATATTTTTTTTTCAATTTTTATTTAATATTTTCACGGGCCAGCTAATAAATGATCACGGCCCATAGTTGGGCACCCCTATGTTACACAGTTAAGTTATACATATAGTGGCTATATAAATTTACATGAGTAGATAATTTAAAATAGTAACTGTACGTTTAATTTAAATTAAGTGGACTCATATAATATTATATTATATCATATAGTATGAGATGTATAATATAATTGACAATTGTTCGAAGTTATATCTAAGTTTTAAATGTATTGCATATTTGTTAAGAAAAACTTATTTATTCTTATATGAATCACATCAAAACAAGTTTTTCTGTCATTGAGTGAATTGCTACTGGTTTCAATTTTACAGTTTTTTCTCTGAACCTTTTTTTTGTTTTTTGTTTTTGTTTAATGTTTGCTCTTCTTTTCTCTAGTGTTCATATATATTATATTAAAATAACTTTTAGAATATTGTCTGGTGATGGTGTCTTATGATTAAAATAAATGTCATTATGTATATTTATGTATTTTTTATTGCACGATACAGCAAAGAATGGGATATATTGGTATTTTCTCAGTCATGGCCATATACTTTTTGTCACACTTGGACTGTTAATTCAAATACTCACACTTGCAACTTACCAGCCAATCGTAATCAATGGACAATACATGGAATTTGGTATTTATATGATACATCTATATAATTAAAAATAGAATCTGTTTTTCTAAATTTTTTCTCGTATAATTTTAGGCCATCTAAAATTGGTGCCTTTGGTCCAGCTTTTTGCAACAATCAAACAACATTTAATTTAAATGCTTTAAATACCATTATTCCTGAATTAAAAAATCGTTGGACAGAAATAAAAGAGTCAAAGACATGGACAAGGAAACAAGAAGGTGAACTGTGGAAACATGAATGGTTAAAACACGGAACATGTTCCAAATCACTGCCAACTTTAGATTCAGAATTAAAATATTTTAATCAAGGGTTAGATTGGTCTAAACAATATGTACTGAGTGATTTATTAGAACAGGGAGGCATTAAACCTAATGGCAGTTATCCAATAACTCAAATTTGGCATACATTAAGAACTGGATTGGGAAAAAACCCACATATCGATTGTTATTATGAAAGTGTATGTTTTATATTTAAAATGTTTGTAACAAATAATAATTACATTTATTTTATTTTTTAGCGTACCAACAAACCTTATATTGATGAAGTGCGTATATGTTTTAACAAATCATTAGCATTGATTGATTGTGATCCGTTCAGAAGAAACAGCAATAAACCATCAACAAATTGTCCTTTGGATAAAGAAATATTTTACATAGGAGCTGTAGTTTAATCTTGAAGTATCCTCTTATTAAATTGTAATATTATTAATATGTGTGTGGTATGCTAAGATCAGTAAGATCTGAATAGAAGATAAGAATATAATGTAGTCATGTCACATTTAAATATAATGTTTCAATTAAAATTTCATAGTTGCATTTTTAAATAAGTACAAAATATTCAAACAGTATATTTTATTATAATATACAATATAATATTGTCTCATTTATAATAATTTTTATAGTAATATGTATATTTTTAATCTTTTTTCACTAAATATTGACAGCTTTCTTTTAGTGAAGCTTTGTATTCTATACATTTTTGTTTTATCATTTTTAATTTCTATATTATATATTTGTATATTTTGTATTCCACTTTCATTCTTTATTCATATTATTGAAATTTGTATTATATTATATTCTCTTATTATTTTTTAATCATTTAACTGATTTATTAACTGATTTTAGATTTATAAGGTATCTTCCTATCTTATAATCTGTTAATTACAATATAATATATCAATTATTTTAAAAAGTAAATAAATATTGCTAATAGTTAAAAATAAATTCAACTAAATAATTAAGTATTGAAAACAAACACTAAAAAAAAACTATGACTCAGATTTAGACCTGTTTTAATGTATATTCATTTTTTTTCTACCTACTCATAAAATTGTATTATCAAATATTAATTAGGTAATTGTTTCTTACATTTTCCTTATTCTTCTTGTCAACTACTTTTAAATATTAATTATCTATCAATAAATATTTGTAAAATCTCAACATTTTATATTTTACTTTGTTCCAACTGGAATTTTTTTTTTAAATGTTCATTTTATTAGTTTTTATAGATTTTTCAAATTGCGTATGTCCAATTTACAATTGATTGGAATAACAGTAATATCACTGTATATACCTACATTAACTAAAGGGAAATTTGAATAAAAATTCTAATTATGCTAAAATGTAAATATTAAGTACTAGCTGTATAACTCGACTTCACCCATTAAAGAATGAATAATTAATGTAAAATACAGTTTTAGTGTATCTCAGTTCAGATATTCAGCTCTTGGTATATTTTTGAACGTGATTCAATTTACTCTACCTGATATCACTAACAACAAACTGAAATTTTCTTCTAAATCAGTCAAGTAATTTTTGAGTCTATAGGAAACAACCATAGAAGAAACATTTCATAAATACGCTCATATTTGTTTTAAGATATAATTTCTTTACTCTAGACCATAAACACTGATTTAATGCATGTTTTTACCTCAGCTGCCGAAGTAAGTTTTAACATTCTGAGCTATTAAAAAATTAAAAAATTGAATCTTATTAGTTATGACTTATAGGTGTTAAGTGTTCTTGATAACAACTTAATTGAACTCCTTCACACTTTAAAATTTTGAATTTTAAGAATTTTTTATTGTATGTAATATAAAAGTTGAACAATTAATTTAAAAATGTAAGAAAGACGTTTTCGAGTAAATTTTATGACAAATTCAAATATGTTTTCAGAAATTTTATCGTTATTAATAGTTAATAAGATGGGCAAAGGTTGACAAAAAAAAAAAAAAAACTAAAATTTGTGTATGCGTTATTAACATGTACATGCACGCACGGGAGCACTCCGCTACTTATTTTATATAAGTAGTAAGTACAGTCACTTCCAGTATAATAATGAACACTTACTACTCACGTTCACGCGACCTGCCTGCACATTGAACACTCATAGAAAATTGCCTATACTGAACGCCTTAAAAACGGTAAATACGGTCGGTATCGAATCCGACAGAACAATGATACAGCTCATTAGTTCGATTTTTGAATAGGCATTGTAAACATAATATTTTCATTTTAAAAGTTGATAATATTAAATGTTGTTAAATCTTAAAATTGTCTACCTATAACAGCACGCAGATTATTCTGAACATAAAATGTGCAATGTTATGCGTTAATAAGACAAAGACAATACATGCGTATTTCGTGTACAACATACTACCTATTAAAAAATTATACTTAAAAATAAATGATATGATATTTTATAATAAGGAATTTAAAACCATGATAGGCAAAGATTGAGTTTATACGGTACAAATTAGGTATACACCTTATAAGATTTTGACTTCCTCCATAAATTGGTACAGGAGCACCAGTGACGCCGAATGCCGATGTCAGTTTGAAATTATATTGCATATTTGCATAGGTAATAATTAAATATAATATCGGTAGTCGGTACCACCAGTGGCTAGTGAGGGGGGTATTGTGTGTTGAACCCCCTCATCACCAATCAAACGTATTTATGTAAATAATATAATATGTACTACCTATTACAGTAGTATATCTATACGACTATACACCTATATATGATTCAGATTTCTACGAAGTATGTTTCCATATGTGGTTACATGTAAAATAACGCATTCATTTTTGATAAGCAAAAAAATAAACGTTATATTTTGGTCAAATGGTACATGAAAATTTTTAAGCTGTGTAGGTGGTACGCGGATATAAAATGGTTGAGAACCACTGACCTAACAAATAAGTGATATACAATGATATTTAATTCCAGTTATTTCTTATATGTACAACACAAACAGAATGAAAATATTAGATATCAATAATTGTCTACATGTATACCTACCTAACAATTATTATGTTGCTGGGAAGTCGGAAAATAATATTATCTTAAAATGTTTTGACATAACGTCATAACAAACAAACAATCAGCTTTTAGTTATAACTGATTTTGAAACAGTTTGAGTAGTTTGTCTCACTAAAATAGAAAAATACGGAACAAATTTCTATTGTATCGCTAGGCTACAACTTGTACATCCTACGGGCTCTGTATACACTGCAGTGTCCATCATGTTACCACCCACTTGAATTATACATAGGCGTCGTATAGCATCCGCAATACTTATACGTAATATAGAGATCGGCGCCACTGAAGGACGCCCCTGCAGGGTACATATTATATTAATACATCGAACGCCTTATAATATATGTAGGTGCCTATACACCTAATGTGATTTATGGACTTATAGTGTCCAATGACCAATGGCCATTTTATAATGGTGTGTCCTGTTAAAAATGTAATTATATATTTTAATAGTACCTTCCTACTTATATGGATTTATTTATAGTTTAATACAACTGATACCTACCCAATGTCTATTCCCGATTCCTGAATAACGCTTGTATTATATATTATCAGTTGTTTCGTCATAATGGCCACTCGTATATCGGAATATATTTCACGGTCCAAATATTAATAATAATCAAGCTCCAATTAACAATAAACTATAACGTTTTATATCTATATGACGTATGTATAGTGTGTTAGGTACGCCTATATCTAATAAAATAATCATCAGGGGCGCTTGAAATACTGTGGTGGTCATTATTGGAACAGCGATCTGGCGTATATTTGTAGGATATGGACTATGGAGAACTCGCAGGTTGGGTAATAAATATATAGTATTATGATAACATATTTCCCTATAGGTATAGACGCTAAACGCATACCTACTTGTCATATAATATTAGATACCTTTTTACCTATGTGCACTGCGGGATAAGACTTTAAAAAAAAACTATGGGTTCTAGATACTTGTGAATTCTTGTGTTCTTATTTATATTTTCATAATTTTGCAATTTATGAAAATAATTTTTCTTCAATTAAACTTTTCTAAAACATATTATACATTCCTGTATTTGATTTTACTGAGAAGTATTTTCCACACAATATTTGAACCCGTCATAAGAGAATTCCTGACAAATATTTTTCTGAATTTAATTGTATCTGACGCAAATATCCCACAAAATTACGTGTCACCATCATTTACAATACCTAGCCGCCTATTTAACCTACCGGTTTCGGCGAAAACTATTTCTGGTCGAGTCTGCAGTCGGCGAAATAAAACGAAGTTCTAGACTAGAGATATCTTCCTAGAAAATGATATGGTAAAATAGGTTTATGCTACATGCACATGACACAACTGACCATTTAAATCTCAAATTATTAGTTTATTTTTGCCTCCAAGTTGTACATAATTAATAATAGTATCTAAAAAGCATTATTAGTAAAATAACACCCAGCATAAAAATATCCTAGATCCACCACTGCCTATTTGGTCAATCTTAGGAAAATGTTCGACACACTATACGCTTTTTGCACATAACTATTAAGGGCAAATCGGGCTATATATTTTAAATTTTAAATTAACGAACACATTATTGTTTGTATTGAAAATAATGCCGTTTTTGGGGTGCGAAAAAAGTTACGCTTGGCGTTGCAGTCCATGGGGGGATTTGATTCATATTTCCCGGGCCCGAAAAACATCGTCAATCCGCCCCTGGACTAAGGGCCTATGGTCTTCTAATCAAGTAAAAAGATAAACACGTTTAATTATAGTTTATAACGATGGATAACCAAACTAGTTTGGTTATCCCCTAGTAACTATAATGACATAAAATTAGTCCCGGATAATATATTTTCATCTCTTCATCGCGGTGTAGTTACCGCGGTTTAGGTATCTAAATAATATTCGTCTCGGCTCGATGGCGTACAAAATAAACTCGCCGCGTTCGGTCGTATACACACACACACACACACACACATATTATATTATTATTCGATCGTTAAAACGGCGCGCGACCACAGCGGTGATGGAGAATTTATTTATCGCGGTGGCATTGCTGGTGGGTACCTATATTATAGTATATACCTATGTTTACGCACGTATCCTGCTCGACTCTGCTCGCGCGATCAGCTGCTGCTCTGACGGCGGCGGCGGCGGCGAGCCCCCCGGCACACAATATTATGATATTGCAATAGTAGTCGGGCAGTCGGCATTCGATCGCGGTCGGTTCTCGTCGTCGTTTCCGCCAGTCCGCCCGGCGCTCCGTCGCGGTTCGAAACAACTTTTTCGCCGCTCTCGTGCTCCCGCGCAGTATAACATTTATATTATACAGACCGTCCCTCGGGGGAAGAAAAAAAATTTCCAAAAGCTCTCTAGTAAAAAAGTTTTAACCACGCTGCAGATATCGTGTTATCATCGTTTCGCCGTTGAAAATCAACGATCACACGATCGCGTGCGACTCGAGGAGATACGCTGAAAGCTTATAAATAATACAATATATGATTAGGCGATGATCCTGTAGGACGCTTGCCACCTTCGTCAACCCGCGTGTGATAAGCTATATTTACGACACAATATCGTTTGATGGTGTGTTAGACGCGCGCGACTACGCGTTCCATACCGGTAAAAGGCCGCCCTCGCGCGATGGGGGCCGGAAAAATGCGTAGGAAAGTCAAGCTGCTATTGATTTTCCTGGCGTCGTGGATGTTTGTGGTCGTGTATTTGATACAGTCCGGTTCAAGGGACACAAAGGTAAGTCGAACAATCTTTAAAATCAACAACGAAATAATAACTATTTTATGGGAATATTATTAAGACAGTACCTATAATATTAAATTATTATAATTGTTATTTATAATTGTACAACGGCGAGAGGAGGATATTAAGCCATAAGAGACACCCCGACGCAATATCCGTCTAAATTCATAGATAAATCCGAAAAGGACGTGTGTCTAGTATATTTATGTATTTTAAAAAAATAGAAAACATTAGATTTTTGTGTAAATAATTTTGTTTTAAAAACACAAAATTCGACTAAAATTATACTTGCCCGTTTACCCTTACGTTATAAACATAACATGTAACATGTTAGCTAATAACGTATACCTTATTTATCTACTATATAGGTAGTATAATAAATGGGTTTTTAAAAAAAAATCTTAAATACCTACCCAGCTGTCTTATAACATTTACCTAATATTTTTTTTTATTTTTCTTTATTTTGCAATTTTTTTATGAGAAAATAATGTTATAACATTACATTTTTATCGATCTGCAGTTTGTAATGTATTAGATAGTCCACCTTTCGATGCTTAAAATGTCTTAAAGTGTGCTTGCATGCGATGCATATAAAAATGTAATTCAATTTTTCAAAGTATATACCTACCAATCATATTTGTACATATCATTGCAATAGGTTGAAATTAAAATTTCTTAGCCTTTAGGCCCAGCTACCTCCAATGACACTATAACAATAATTATTATTTTAACATGAATATACTTATTAACATAAGTGTAAATTTGAGTAATACCCCCCCCCCCCCAAAAAAAAAAAAAAAAACAACTCCCTAAGCCCCCAAATATTTCCTCACTTAACATCGTAAATATAATAAATGATGTGGTAAGTGTAAAACATATGATTTACACGTGTTAATTGATATTACTAGCCCCCTCCCCCAAATTGTTAACCATATTTACGTATATGCTTGTATATGTATAATGTATACAAATAATATATTTCATAGTATAATTGACCGTGTATTGATAGATGTATTCTGCATTATACTGAAAATATCAAAACTATTTTGATATTTATTGACGACAATATTATTTTACTATAATCAGTCCCGGCCCCCGGGATTTATGGCCGTTGGGCGTTTCATTATATTACATCCCGTATTACATTATTAATATTATTATACAGGGTGAGTAAGATATATTATATATATATATAGATCACATAGGAACATTGATTGAAAATAATACGCAGTAGAGAATATAAAGTAAAATTAAATAACATCATAATATGTAATAAATAATAATATAGTAGGTATTGTTTGAGTTAGTTTTGGTTCAGTGGTGGCCAAACAGGGGGTTAGATACCTCATGACCTTTTTTCAATATTTATATTAACTTAAGTTTAGGTGTAAAATGGTACTTATATTATTTTCAATGATCAGTTAATGCTGCATGATAAACACAATTAAATCGATCGTGTTTGAACTAGGTAGGCATTAGGCCCATTTATAAGTTATCCATTGCTATTGCGCAGGGATTTTCTTTTTATAGCAATCAGCGTACTATTATGTCTTATAAAAACTATACACACACGAAGGTTAAAAGAAATATATGCGCATGCGTGATATTAGATACCGCGTATTATTATTAAGTATATAATATGTACCATATGAATTTGGTATGGTGCCAAAAGTTCGCTTTTTGCGTGTAACAGTGGTACGAATAACTCTTCAGCTATAATACCAATTTGACCACGAATTACACAGAACCTGAATTTTATTGATGAAATGGTTATAATAATTTGTATATAGATAATAAGTAATTAAAGTAGGAACTAGGTATACAGATGTCGAGATGTTGGTGTTTGGTATTTGGTCCAAACAATTGCGTATTAAAAACAAATTAGATAAATAAGAGTAACGTTGATTGTACGTCATAACAAATTATATCTCATGTCTTTTAACACAAAATATTCTTATATACCTATAATATCAAGAGAATAGATATATTTTATTAACATAAATATATTTTATAGCTTAAAATTAGGTATATTCTTCTTAATTAGGTAGTTAATCCGTTGTCATAACATTCATAACTTCCAAAAATGCGTGGATATGACGTTTTAACTGGTTATAGTAATTAAATAATGTATGATTTAAGTAACGCATAACGTTATAATGCATGTTTTGAGCAAAACATTAATATGTGTATAGATAATATTTTTTTCACCAATATTACTGCAATCGTTACCTCGTTGAAATTGATTTGTTATTACTTATCATTTTAATATCGTTGACCGTTCCAAATACGAAATAGAAAGTTATTTATTAAAGTATAGTTTCTACAAGTTACCTATTTGAATTATACGACTGCTAAGTAATAGACCACTAATAATTTATTCATGATACTATACATTTTTACGAAACTGCTGATATGAATTATGAATAGTTTATTATATTTTATTTAAATGACAATTTATTCTAAAAAGCTAAAAAAAATGTAATACCTATTTTGTAATACATTTACTATTATTTCTATTAAGTATTTGTTTTCATAAGAAAAGGATTTGCTACAAAAATATAAGGGACAACCCGTAAACCAATTATAATTTTATACGTTCGAAGTTTACATGATTTCATATCTAGTAAACTCAAAGAGCTGAAGATTTAATTTAAATCAATAATATTAATAAATAATAAGTAGGTATAATACATATTATTATATACGTATACAATTTGAATAATTTAAACAATAATAATAACAATAATAATAATAATAATAATATAATCTAATAATAATTTTTTTAAATTTTTCTTTGCATATAAATTATAAATTTTATAATTAAAAAGGTGCCATATTTTATATATTACATATTTCTAGAGCATATTTTAAATGCATAATACGAGTAGGTATACATATTTTGAGGTTATTAAGTACTTGAAGTCATCAGCTCTATAGTTATGATGTATATGAAATTCTTACATTTATAATTTATATCATATACATTATACATATTAAATAATTTGATAACAAATTAGGGTATTACATATTTTAATATTTTATCATATATTATATTATACAAACAATATAATTTATTTTTTATTTTTTAACCTTTTTAGTCATCATATAAACATATAGTTAAATAATGAAATATTCATAAACACATGAACAACCAACCATGAAGATATCAGAAGTTTTTATAATTTTAATGTGTATACAATAACTGGAAGTCTTTCAAAATGTATTTTTTGACTTCTGTAAATAAATATTAGAGAAAATTAGTTTGAAAATTGTAATGATTTAAATAAATATTAAAAATACCTTAATGTTATGATAATACTTTGCATGTTAAGAAAAGTAAACTATTTTGTGGTCTAGAAAGTAAAACGTATTGTCATAGAAGTAATTGTTAAATTTCTTTATTTTATTAAAAGTAATGTCAATAGATGTCATTTCTGGAGGTCACGTTTGCATGTCACCCACCTCTGTTTCAAAATCCATATATTATGCTCTGTGTTTATATAATATCTTATACACATTGGGTTCGACGATTGATATTAATTTTTGGAGATATTTCATAAATCATTAGGTTCATGAAATGTTATCTTCTTTAATGTTAACAGGAAATATAGATAATAATATAAAATGATACACGTTTACTACATATAGGTATATAGGTATACAATGTACATACAATTTACGATATTTACTAAAATAATTTAGTAACTTCAGTGCCTAATGCCTATACGGCGCACCTGGCACCTAAATATTATAAATACTTGATAAGTAATAATGGCATAAAAAATCTTAAGTCAGTTACACAGTTATAATGTTAGGCATCAATAATATAAGTCTTTATTATATTGTAGCACTAATTTACTTTTTCTACATTTAATAGGAGAGAAAATATAAAATTTAACTTTCCGTGCTTTATTAAGGATAACTTTTTAATATTGAGTTTTAGATTCCGAGTTTACAACGTTGTGCTTCAAAAAAATAAATGTTTGTGTGACATCAATTTTCAGAACATTAAATTTGCTTCAATAATTTACGTCGATGGTGGTTAGTAAATTGTATCCAGACTGATCTAGTTTGTCTTTAGTACAAGAAACAGCAGAAAAACAGAAATTTATATTTAATACAAGTTTTCAACAAAATAATTTTGTTGACTATATTATAGTAATTCAGAAGGAAGTATAAATATATAATCGTTGAGACTTAAAATTTTGACCAAATATTTAGATTTAGATTTTCTGTATATGATATATTGATACAAAGTTCCTCGTAAGTTATTCTTATAGAAGTTAAAAAATATCAAAATTACATACTAGTAGCCATAGTTTTTTTTTATAAGCCTTTGAAGTTTAAATTTCGGAGAAAATCTAATATATTAAACCTGGTATAATTAAATTCATATATTGGAAGTCAATAGTCATACTTACTCGCATAAAGTAGAGTACATTTTATCATATTCGGTTATTTATTGAGTTATACTGATATATTGCACTATTTTATTGGTGATCATTTATTTCTTTAAAATGTTGTACACCTGCAGTGATATTATATTTTTAATGCAATTATTCATTGCAGTTGCACATACATGATTTCGGAACAATGGGGGAGGAGAGATCAATGATGAAAAATCTAGACAAAATGTTTCTGTATAATATAATCCTAAAATATGTTCCTTTTAGATAAAGGTATACGAGTACAACAAAATATTTACTTTTTGCAATTATAATTTATGATATTTGTGTTTATCATGATTTCTTAAAGTATATTAAAATATAGTAAAAATATTTAATTAGTTCATTAGTTTCTAAGTCAAAAAAGGTTGTTATAAAATTCAAAAAGTGTAAATACACACCTAATATACTAAAAATGACTTAATGACGCTCCTGCAAGGATCAAATATGCGTAGAAAAAGTTTTCTTAATAATCTTTCATGTATCATAAGTCAATAAGTCATAATTCGTAATGCAAGTTATGACTTTTTGGACCACGAAATCATTGTTTTCGATCGCCTTTAGACGTTTATTATTATATTGGATTACCTAGCTGTGTGCCTATACAAATTACTGTATACATTAGAGTCACTATAGAAGTAATCAGAGCGTGTCCTCATTCCTGAATGGTGTTGGCCAGAAATTAGACGTATGAATAAAAGGAAAATCAATTTTGTCCACTGTGATATATTAATGTATATAATTTGATGGTTTGTATATTATTATCTCGGTGTGTAGTGGACGTCTGGCGGACGTAACAACGCGCATTCCGATAAAATAATCTATTATATTTTTGAAAATAGTAAAGACGAAACGGAGAAACTGTTGGTCAGCATATAGTTGTTATATGTATTTATTATTATTACTATTATTATTATTCATTATTTTTTTTCGACGGAAATTCAATGTAACGTAACACGTACAGCAGCATGTGCGAAAGGGTGAAAGTGAATTGAACGTTAACTCGTTTTTATGTAGAAAAAAAATAGTTAAAAAATAACCCGTCTACCTTGTGCCCCCGCCTACAACGATAATTTCTCACGCAAACCATTACCATATCCGATTATACTCACGACCACCAGCTGCAGATTAAATGTCGTAGGAGTGAAATTTGATTGAAAACTATCAAACACCAGTAAATAATTGATCGATAATTTTTATTCAATTACCTACCTAATATTGTATTACTGACATATTAATATATTATATATATATATTGTATTAAGTGGTTCGAACAAATAATTTTGAAAAATCATCTTTATAGGAGCGTATAGCGTATTATACAATATATTTTGTACATTAAGAATCAATAAATCTCAAAACTTGTGTACAAATAAAAATAACACGAAGATGTTGATTGAAATTTATGATTTCCGAACCTAAATGTAGTTGATTAGTTGATACAAAAATTATTACATAGGTATAAAATAATATATAACAGGTAATAAAAATGCGAATATGCAGTTATTACTATTTTCTTGATTTGAAATAAACAGTTTTATCAGTTTATTGCCGAGGTTATTTACTTTATATTAGTCTATAATAATAGTCTATACTCTATAGGTAGGTATACTAAGTAGTGATTATCAACCGGTGTGTCGCGACACACTAGGGAGTTGCGTATTACCGTGATGTATGTCGCCAAAAAAATTGTTTATTTATATTGTACGTGTTCAAAGTATAAATAAATTACATCATTATAGCGTTATGACGTGATCTATACTCCATACCATATTACCGTGGCGTATGGTCCATACCCGAATCTCCGAAGTTGTAGAATTTGTTTCGATTTTCTATGCTTCTGATTTTCACTAGACAGAGACACAGAGTGAAAAGTTCGCTTCATACAGCGATTTAAAAATGAAATGGAGTTTTTATATTTTTTCGACCGACTATGAGCAGTATCTAAAAGATAATATTTTACTTTTAGATTCTGCGAGCAGTGAATGGATCCGCTTGAGCGATGACTGCAGCATTGAGTCGATTGATTATGCAGTGTATTTTTTAAATTAATTGTTGTGTCTGTCATCACCTTATGAAATCGTAAAAATCCTTAATCATCGACCTTAATATGTTTTCTGGTAGGAAAGTATGAATTGAGTTTGTATTTTTCTTGATGAAAAACAAATTAATTTGAAATAACGGGAATTTGTATGCAAAACCAGCAGTTTTCGATAAAATCGATTTTCTTATTTTCTTGTAATTCAAAAACGAATAATCGTAGAAACTTGAAATTTTCACCATACGTTTATGTTAGATTTTTATAAACCCACACGTCATAGTTTTAAAAATATTTTAGTTCTTTTAGAGCTATATTTAAAGGCATTTAAAATTTACCTATATTTTCCAATGAATTTCGATAAAAAATTAAGCTCCAGGTTCCTATAATGAAGTTAAACATATAATTGGGCGTACATCTAAAATGATTTTTTTATCAATGTTTCAAGTTAGAATTTTGACAAAATTTGTTAAATTCGCAAAAATTGGAAAATTGGCAAATTGGCTTGGAGTTAAAAATGTACACACATAATCGAAAATAATTTTTAATATTCATACCTAAGATTTGAAAATGTAATACAAGGTTAAATATAAGTTTTGCTTACTAGAATTATAAAAATAAATTGAATATAAATCCAAAAATATTTTTTATGAGCGTCCGAAGTTTAATTTTTAGCAAACTTGAATATTTACTTAAATAATCACTTTTTCTCAACAAACAATTATGGTTTTTTAGAATTTAATTCAAAAAGAATTAATCGTAGAAACTACTACTTCATAATTTGAAATATTACACTTTTAATTAAACTATCATTTTCTGTACTCAATACAATTTTCAGAATATTTAAACCAATTTTAAACAATATTTATAAAATACATTACATTTTTTAAAGTGTAGATAATTTTAAATGTTCAAATTGTATAAATAAATATGCTTAATGTTAATAATTTATTATGTCTACTTTTGTTTCTATTACCTACAGATGCATGGGCACTGACTGATTATATTGATAATATAAAGTAAGTCTTAGAAAATTAAAATGCTATTAAAATCATGTTTTCAACGTTATTCAATTTTTCAAATTGATGATTAATGTTACCTATAAGGTTATACATATAATTACTATCATACTACCAAGAGGCAAAAGAGGTCACAGTTTATTCGATTTTTTTTTTCTAATAAATTTGTAATTATAGTATCATTGCGTACGTCAGAAGGTCCACTTTAATGAGTTTATTATGGTTATAAATCATAATTAAAAATTACTAATAATAATACACGTTTATTATAAATTAGGTACATAATATGCATAGACAAATCGTATACATAGACATCTAGATAATATGTAACCAAATGGCTAATTTATTGTAACAGCAGGAAAACTAATGTTTACGCAACACCAATTTTGACAAAATTCAATTTTGTTTTAGATTCTGAATGAAACGATGAATGTATTGATTTTACAATGATATGTGTTTTTATATTTTTTTTTTTCTTTTTTTTTTTGTGTCTGTGTACACGATAAGTAGTCGAAATAATGCTTCGATTTTCAACTTCAGTAGCTTTTTCGATTGAAAAGTGAATATCGTTGGTGCATTGGGGAGGTCAAAATTTAAAATTCCCTATAATTTTCAAAAGCGCCAAGAAAAACAAAAGAAAAATTAAGGAAAAACGGGAATTTTTACGCAAAATCGATTTTTCACAAAATTGAATTTGGTTTTTGTTGTAACTTTAAAACAAATGACCGTAAATACATGAAATTTTCACTGGTTGTTTATATTTTAATTTTCTATACACCGTAACATTTTCCAAATATTTTGACTTATTTTGAGCTGTTTACGGACATTGTCAATTTCCATTTTTTTAGTTTTTTTTTCTATAAATATCAATAAAATTTTATCTGTTGAGTGAAAAAGCTTGGAAATTTAATAGAAGGCTCCTAGGTTATTGTTTCAAAGGCAGATGAAAAAAATTAAAAATCCTTAGTCACAGTTTTTATTTATAAGCATTTAAAGTTCAAATCTTGACAAAAAACGGAAAAATCACGAAAATTAGCAAATTATTTTGAGTTGAGAATTCATAAAAATTTTTCTTTTTAAATCTAAGATTTGAAAATATAATACAAGATTACCCATAAGTTTGTCTACCTTTATCAAAAAAAAAAATGTCTACAAGCAAATCAAATTAAATTTTTATGAGCGTTTTGAAATTCATATTTTTACAACATTTGATATTCACTCGATTTCTCATGTAACGATTTTCTTATTTTATTGTAATTAAAAAACGAATGACTGTAGATACTTGAAAATTTCACTGAATGTTTATATTAGCATTTTCTATACACGATAAAATTTTGAAAATAATTTGACTCTTTTTGAGCTGTTTATGGACATTGCCAGTTTTCAATTTTTTTAGTTTTTTTTTCTATAAATATCAATAAAATTTTATTTGTTGGGAAATAAAGCGTGAAAATTTAATAGAAGGATCCTGATATATTTTTACAATAGCAGTTGAAAAATATTAAAAATACATAGGCACAATTTTTTTTATAAGCATTTAAAGTTCAAATTTTGACAAAATTTATAAAATTTATAATTTAATAATTATTTTGTAGTTAAAAATTTATAAAATGTTCAACTTTTATAGCTAAGAATTGAAAATTGAAAACAGGGCTCCACGTAAATAGGTTATATATAAATTACTTTATTCACAATTATATCATCAAATATACTGGGTAATATTATCATAGGCTGACTGACCGTTTTCGCTCAGAATCGTTTTTCTTATACAATGATATCATATCATTGAATTCAAATTTAACATCATCCATTACAGTGACCCACTTGCAAACCTACTGTACAGCAGAGCGACATCCACTTACCCACCTTTTTTTTGTTGTATACTTAATTAAAAGAAAATTGTGTTAATACTAGAAATTTTGACCTAATATTTAGATTAATATTTTCTCTGTATGCTATGTTTTCTTAAAAATATTTTAACGTTTTTTAGTTATTTATAAACATAGGCATTGCAATTCTATATTTGTATTTAGTTTTTTTCGATTTATTTTGATAAACTGTTTGTTTCTAAGTTTTTATATGCGATAATACATATAGGCATGCAATAAATTCTGATGAAACTGAATATTCAAACGAAAAGTAACTTTTTTTATTATTAGTATATGTTTTCAGTAATTCAAAATATATTAAGTGTAGGAATTTGAAACATTCCATTACCTATTATATATTATATTATGAATATTATAATTTTCAAAATATTTAGACATTAGACACGATTATATCACAAACCTATTTACACATTATACACCATTGTATACGTTACGACAGTATTAACTTACCTGTAAGTTGTACTGTGATGTTTTTGGAAAAAACTAGTTTAACCTATCGAAATAATAATAATAATAAAAACATATATTATTATAATATTCCATAAACAGACTATCGTTAGAGATCCGCCTTCTCCTTAGTATAATCGTTTTTCATTTTCGTATAGGTACTAGGTAGTCGGTAAAATGTTTGATCATTGAATTCATCTTATTTGTAGTTCTGTCAACAGACGGTAATCTTCACATATTCACTTCACACACGAAGCATTATCAATTTATTTTAAAAAATATCTTTCAGAACGCGTAGTATATTTTATTATTCGTAATTTATGTATTTATACATTGTACTTATAACCTATAAGTGTTGTTTTTTGAAAAACAAAAAAATGGGAATTCAAATTTAACATCTATTACGATGAACTATTCAGCATGACGAGTTACACAAATCTTACATTCAAAACATTCAGTTGAGGCGAGTTTCCTGATTTTTTTTATTACATTCAAATGTATAATCAAATACCATTAACCATCGTATAGTTGGCCAAGTTAAACGACAATAATAATTAATAATAACCATTAACCGACACTCGTATTATAGTATCTAGATTTTTTTTAAAAGTTAGCTCATTTATGATAGGTAACTATAATATCTAATATATAATATATAAAAAATGTCGTGTTACGGTATTTGTCATCGGACTCCTCCGAAACGACTCGACCGATTTTAATGAAATTGTTTTTTTATTTTTGGTAGGTTTGACAATAGGTCATGAAGTATTTTTCACCCTCCTATTTTGATTTTAAGGGGTTAAAATTAGCAAAAAAACAAAATTCTACGTGTACATTGTATACCTATATAGTATATACGTAATGGTTACTATTGATTATAGGACAAATAACTAGTAGAAATTCGTATTTATTTATGATTGGTTGCCATTGGTTATTCGAGAAGATCAGGTACAAGCTTGCATTAAATCGAATTTTCGAACATTGCCTACCAGGGTGGCTGAGTTGCACTTACTGCAGCGAGTTACACCCAAAAAAAGTTGAACAATCATCATTTTTTTAAGAGTTGCCATTTTTCCGGTAACAAAGTGCACGGGATCAGCTAGAATAATATATATATATATATTTACGTAAAATTATCCACTCACTAAATACAATTTAAAATATGTATTATATTATACTTTGGTAGAATGGTTGCACGGAAAAAACAAAACAGTTGTTTGTACTATAAAAATAGTAGGATTGCCTGTACATTATAATTGCTATAGGGATAGCTATAAGGTTAATCAGATTTACTAAAATATTATAGTCAAGTTATTATAGTTATTCGAACTGAAATATGCTATTTTAACTATACATTTTTTAATTAATTCAAACATTAAAAACTGCATTAACTATAAAATATAGTAAACATTACCATAACTATTAACTATATTTATATAGTAATAATAAGTAAATCATTTTAGTTATTTTATCTATAAAATAGTTATATTTACTATAATTTGTTTAACTATAATATTATAATAATTTTTTTTTTTGTGTGAACAAATGAAGTATTTTAAGAATTTAATTTAAAGTATCTAAACGATAATAACATCTTATAGAAAAGTGTATATGCGTACGTTATTACTTATATATAACTACATTATGTAATGTTAATTAATACATATTAAATATATTATATACTTATGTATAATATGTGAAGATGTATTATTACATCAGTCATTATAGTCATTACTCATTTACTCATAAGTCATAATTCATTGGTGGGCTCCTGCAGTGGCTAGTGGACATTTAGCACATTCGGGCACGGAAGTATCGGGTTTTCTTAATTACTAATAATTTAAACTATTTTTAACGGTCTACTTATTGCGTTAAATTGCCTACGTGATCATATTATATATATACATACTCGGATACTCCGATACTTGTATTAGAGACTGTGACGATGCGCGTTCGAATCATGTAACAGCCGCAGTAGCTATATTGGTGTAATATGTATATAATAATATTATATTATATATATACATGCAGATAAAATAGTTTGAAATAAAATGACTTATAACAATGAAATAAAATAAAACTGTTTTTATTGCGAGGAAATAGTCACCGACCCTGCCCCGTTATTCTATTCAATTATAATAATATTCATTAACACTTTAAAACGTGTATACGCCCGGGCAATCAAATCGTAATAATCCTTGCGTCCGCGTGCGCTTGCTCGCTCCATTGTACAGAATAACTATAGGAACAAAATCGATGGGTGTCATTGGAACCTCAAATGACCGAACGGTTCATTTTGATTTGTTTTTTACAGGATATTTTATTTTTTTACTCATTCCCGGCACGCATACAGGAACTGCGTTCATTACAACAACAGCTATTTTGTCTGGCAGTTTTTTTGTTTTTTGGAACGAATCCATATCGCCACCGGTTGTACGGTAAAAAAAAGTTGTCTGTATCCCAACTTTGTTGGCGTTCCCACTACATATCGTCACGTAGGTACCTTTATTGTGCATACGAAATATATTTTACACTTTTCTAAATAAAATACCACGTACCCAAGCAAAAAAAAAATGTGTCCAGATCGTATTACTACTATATTATTATTTATTATAATATATTATAACGTACTAATATATTTTTTTTTGTTTTCAAACCCATATAAACTTTATGAGTGTAGACTGTTGAGTTATGACTCTTGTGTTTATGAGTTACGGTCGGATAGGTATTTAAAATACACAATAGCCAATAGGTACGTGCAGTTAACTAAATATATACATATATATGTATAGATTGATACAATAATACAATGGTACCTATTACATATATTATATAAATTAGTATAAAGTATTATTTTATTTTAAATAAGACATTATCGTTGGGTATTGTAGTAAATATTTGAGTTTTCAAAAAATATTGTGTGTTTGAATTATTTACAACAAGTGGCAATATTGTGGTTAGTGGTGACAAAAGACATTTGATCCTATAGAATTTTTAAACATTTAGCGTTTAGATAAGAGTAGCAGAGTGCAACAGGATATACGTACCCATTATGATGTATATATGCGATACACAGCTCAATATAATTGGCTCTTAGAATATGAAACTAAAAATACGGGTCACGATTTAAGAAAGAAATAAAAACCTAAATAATTTATATCATTAAAAAAATATAGCACATACCTCAAAAATCAGAACTTGTTACAATCAACTCGCGTATCTATTGGAATGGCACTTTTATAGTTTCATCACTTCATTCATCTCGGCGTAGGATAACGGTACTCCTAATTATTATCATAATTTTGAATTAAATAAATCATTGTATTCAAACAAATGATTTCAATCGAAACTAGTTTGACTACCTATAGGTAGTATTTATTAAAATGTTCAATTATTCATAAAAAAATTATTATTCAACATTTCTAAAATGTATTGCATAAATAATAAAATGGTTATAATAGGTAATAGTGACCTTGTATATTAAAATATCAAGTCTTAACACCTAAAGCTACAAATTAAATTAAAATGTACAAGAAATATTAATATGTAACATCGTTGTATAGGTAATTTCAAGCTTAAATCACATTAACATATAAAATGTTTGATTGCGATAACTGAAATTTATTAGTTATAGATAGATAGGTATTTACTATATACGTAAATAGTAGTACCAAAATAATATGGAGGACGGAGGTCTATGTTTAAGTTTTCTTCTGCTTTCCTTATTACTGCGGATGTACATAATAAAATTTAAATACATTTAGTTGTACAATTTAGAGATTATTAGGCAAATTTGAATAAATTTATTTGTATAATTATGTATTAATATTTCGAGTTATTTAGACATTATTGGCTAATAAATACGATGGTGTTGGGTCCATAAACGCGATTAGGGCGCTAGTCCCTATAATAATTCATTTAATAACGTTAACTTATATGGAGTATAAATTGTTACTTGTAGATAATTTTTTCTGTTTATGGTTATCTATCTATTATAAATAGGTATATTATGGAAGAATTAATTTTTTATGTCAATTTCTGAAGAAAATGTTTCATGTACAATATAATATTACAGTCTACAGTCATAAAAGTCTGACCGTGGTTTTGGATGATCATTCTAATTGTTAATATTAAAAATTCTAACATTCCGTTATCGGTTAATTTTAAATGTAAGTGAATATTATATAATAGTTATGCGTGTTTTTATTGTGTCTATCGTGTTTAATGTTCATGTGTATACATTGTGTATTGATCTTTATAATAATTGTATTCTCGTCGCTCTTATGTGATGCATTATTATATTAATACAATACTAATTCGAATTAATTAAAAACTGAAAACACTGATATTTGTGATATTACCCAAGTACCTAATTACTAATTTATCAAAACATTAATAATTTTAACCATTATACATGACACATGTAATGAATTAAGTGATTTCAGATTTGTTTCGTATTATATTTTTACGATAGTCGGATAGTACTCGGTATTTGAAAAGGTATTTATTTAGTAACTACCTAAAGAATATATAGTATATAATAAGTATATAGTACTATTATATTAGTCAGGCATTATAAAAATGGACGCTGAAAAGACTCTAGGGACAAAACAAATTAATAGGCACTTAATATTACTACTTACTAGCTTGGTAAACAAATCAGTTAAGAAACACATGGAGGGGTTTTTTAATTCTTTTTTATTTCCCTTTATATTCCATAGAACTGATTTCTAATACACATACAATTCGAACAAATGCGTAATATAACATAGGCACCTATTCGCAATATCCAGGGTATAAAACTTCACATTTTGTATAAGATACCCTAATATACTTTACACTTGGACTTAGTATACATTTAAACAGTGGCGTGACGAAGAGCTTTATTTGAGGCACGTGCCTCGGCTTTAAGGGTGGTGGGTATCCTGGAGACTAGGAGCATTTCAAATATAGTAAATAATTTATTAAGTACACACTAAGACAGTGAGACTGAGCCAATCATTCTCAATTACCATTTACGTAAATAAGTAATTATTTATACATAATATGTAGTTATAATTACTAATATAAATTATTGTGCCTTATAAGTTAATGAAGTTCGCCACGCCACTGCATGTAAATGAAATTAGAGGTATCTTTCTCATTATATTATTGCTATACATTACAAAGGCAATCAAACGGTGGTGTGGGGAATAACTCACATGAATTTTTTTTTGATATTTATAATATTTTATATTATATTGTTGATAATTGTTGATAATTATTAAATTAAATGCTCCAACGTAGAAATAGAAATCCATATCATAAAGCTTAACTTTTTAGGTTTTTAGTTTTTTTCTTTAACGTTTATTTGAAATACACAATCTATAAAATTGTTTACAATAATCATATTTAATGCAGGTAGTTACTTAGACGTGATAAAATGAATTAGATAGGTATCCTTCTGCAGTGATATTATATTTTAATAGATTATATGTAATTAAATTAAAAATATGATTAAAATGTTAATTTGAAACCTTAATATTTGTGTACCTATAGTTATTATGTTATTCCAGAGTCGTCTCAATGTTTTGGTTATTACAGCTGTTTGTGGTGTCGTAAATATAACCCTAAGTAGATTAAGAAATTATATATGTATGCAGTAGATACCTACTGTTTAAGTGTTTAGCCAAAAACATTATTATATTATTTATTATCTATAGGTATTATATTTATAATACATACGTGCTTAAAATTGTGTCATGGTTAAACTGCCGCTCAATAAATTTACTCAATACATTATAATACCACTATAGTATTATACTACCTGTGTTATTAAGTATAATGTTATGTTTTTTTATTTTAATAAGATGTATGTTTAATAAAAACTGTTGTCCCATATAGTCTCATTTCCCAATATATCAAATTTTATTGCAGATGGTTATCTAATGAAGATTCCTCTTAAACAAACTCGATAGACGCAACTAACCTGTTTACTATATCATTACGTGATCAAAATTTCCAGACAGCAATACGCTCTGACCTGGGGGGTCGCGCACGCGTTGCGACTTAAGGAGATAGCTGCAGCAATTTCTAAGTCAAAATCCATGTTGAGCCTACTCTCTTATATAGATTGACCTCAAACCTTTCTTATTCTAGTTAAGTATACCTACCTACCGTAATTCAATCGCACGCCAATGTCTACGTTCCGCCATTCTCTGTCCCTAGGACATTTTTGATGGCGTTTGAGTATGATTGTGCAGTATACTGTATATATACCTAATATGGTTTTTATTTACCCATTATAATATCTTTGGAAAAAATGCACGCACAGGGTGATTTAGAAAGTCGACACAATATTAATGATACGGTCTGCATGCGCTCTTGACGTACGTGTATAGAAATCACACATTCATTTATATATTGGCGCCAACAACAACGTGTAACGTCGTAACATACAAAACTCATTTGTTTCGGTACAAAACGTTCTTGCCTACTTTTTAAACGTACCCACCAATCATACTTTTATTATATTATATTTATATACTACTCAATCAAAAAGACATCCGACGAACGCGCGTAAATTGGCTATTAGGTATTGCTTAACATTTTGGCGTTAAGAATATTTTTCGTTATCATGGTGAATTTTATACGCTATATATGTATTTTTATTATTTATAGTACCTACCTATTTAACTATTTATAGAGTAGAAAACGAGTCTTGAATCGCCACTTTCAATGGGGGATATCATAACTTTGATTTGAATGTTGAATTTATATTTTATGATATTAAAATTTAAACTCTTGGCTCCCCCACTATATAAAATCTATATGGTTAGAATTATAATTATTTTGTTCCAGCTTAAATACACTGTACCAATAGTATCCATACAGAATTGAATATTGAGTCAATAATCGTTATTATGTTACCTGATGTATTATATAAAAAATAACAACAATTAATAAACTAATTTATTACTGGATGCCATTACAAACAATTAAATAAAAAGAAATACAATGATTATTTTGTATTTCTTTGTTTTTACACTAGGTAGCAGATAAGAAAGATTATTTCAATAGAATTATATGCGCAAAAAAGACGAGAATGAATGCCTTTCCCTCGATAATAATAACCGGATCCAGGCACATAAACATAGATATAATATTATGCCGTATTAGATTGGTAGTGGATATTGCAGGTGAAAACGTTGTAATTATATCGATGTTGCTCGTAGAACTGTAACAATCCGTTACTCTTATAATATAAATTATATAGATGATCATAATTATTAAAATATCCGTATTTAAAATTTGAACAAAATTTGTTTCATTTTACTTATTCATTATGGTTTATCGTCTGAAATGTATTGGATTTAAATTACAAAATTAGTTTGTACTAAAATCTATATTATACTCTAAAGATATAATAAACAATAATGATAGAGTTCTACAAAATTACGTAGTATTATTATAGGCAGGTACCTACTGACAAATTACATACTAACGATAAGTTTATAAATTGGTTTGTTATTACAAGTAGGTACCATATAAGATTCTAAATATTAATTTCCAGTTGATAATTAATATGTTTAAAGTATCTGCCTATATTATTTATTATATTATATTACAACATACCTGCAATTTTTGTTCGTATCGAATAATTTTAAATTATAATGTTTCACTTGTATTGCTGTAATATGTTATGGGTATACATTTTTTCAATAAGTTTATTTGAAGTTGATATAATATTTAAAACATTTTAATGAGATGATCAACACCTGGTTTGAAACTTAATACGTAATGATTATATTATTAATTCATGTCAATGATTTAGGTCATTTCAATAAGAAAAAAGTGTGTACAGTCTCAGTGCAGGTGTCGTGGTGACTAATGAATGACGAATAATTGAAATGAAGTATACAACAATAATATAATAATATGTAGGCTGTAAGGTATTGGCAAGTAATATTTCAATAAAGTCAATAAAGTCTCATTACTGTTATAGGTTAAGTATATTATAATAGTCACCATTCTCGTATTTAAAAATAATAAAGAACAGGCAATTTAGTTTCAAATTAATACAAAATACTGTGTTTAGCATACAATAATGAATTGCGGTACGGATATTTCTTGGTTTGATTGATTATACCACGTACTTGCCAGGTAGGTCCTACCTACGATATTATGGATAATATTATAAGTAGGTATTAAAATGATTAATTAATCATGGTATTTATATCATAATAACCAGAAATAATGTATACCTATTTTATTATTTTCATATAGGTAATATATTAATTATCTGAATAAGGTATCTTAGAAGGGTATTCATAATATTGTTTAACTGTGTTTGCGATCTAAATTGATATTTAATAATTTGTCTTTAAATATATTGTGGCTAAAGAATTTCAACTATCAAATAAACACGATGGACGTTAGTGTCTTTATCCTCCAACGCAATATTATTTAAGTGTTTCGGTTTGAATGGTGATTTATAATATTTTATTTATTTATATTTTATTACAGGTGTGCATATTATATATTATTATTTAATAGGTAGGCACTATAGGTTAAGGTCGTGTTAATGCCGCTATTACCTATTAATATACTTTTTATTCATAAAACAAATTCATTATTTATTTACAGGATGAATATAGGTGCATAGTGCATACATAATCTAATTAATAATTGGATGTAGGTATTAAATAAGCAGTTTAATTATATTTTGACATACTAATATTTATGACTATTTATATACAATTCCGCATATTTGCTACTGTCTACCAGAATCCTAGGATCCGAACCCCAAATTTTAGAGATTTTTAGAAGCTCCTCGTGAGATGAGTATGTAATTTTGTACCTTTTTTAAATAGTTTAATATTTTTTAAAATTATTATAATACTAACTATAGTTAAACAGCTAAACATTTCGAAATGCGATATAGTGTTTATCATCGAAGTATCGAGTTTTAAAGTCCTTAAAATCAATAATGATTTGAAATATAATTTTATAACGATAATGACTATTTAGTATAGATTAATTACATATTATTATTAACATACCTAACATTTTGTAATAATATTTAGTACACAGTAGGGCAGTAGCTATAATACGAAATATTTGGATAAAATGTAAAGTAAAAAGAAAAACACTGTACAAATAATAGATCGTTTGAAAAGGCTAAGTGAAAGTGTAGCAAACTTCAGTAACATGATTCGAATGGATTTGAATTTTTTAACGGTAATCGACAATCAACCTTGTATGAATGGAAATTAACGTTGTTATTTATGTGACAAGATTCATGTGCTTATATTTTAAGCAAACAATTTCACTTTGGAATAATCTTGAATAGATAATTTAATGCAACACATTTTTTTTCTCAAATGTATTTTCCGTGTTGTCGCATTGTAGGTATCTACGTAAGTACTATTGTTACTATTGTTAGTAATAATAACGGCCGTCTAGTTATAGATGTGACGATGTGATAACTAATAAGATGTGTTATCATCTTAATTTTTAGAATTTCTACAATTATGTTAGTGGTTTCTTCTTGTTATTATTGTCTGTCAATAATTTATACAGTAAACTTTTTTTTTATGTTTAATTGATATCTCCTAGAAACCACCCATATAATTGTAGAAATTCTAAAAATTAAGATAATAACACATCTTATATATATATATATATATTGGAATGATTCGTATACCTAGGTACTGTACCTATAATCGCTTATGAATTATTGTTTCATAAATAATCATATTTTACTTAAAAATTGAATTTCCAAGTAGGTATAAACTAAGATTTTAACCGATTTCTTAATTATTAATTACAACTTTATAAATAATTAAAAATCATTGATTTGTTTTTAATTAGGCAGGAACATCATATAATTATAATTATTATTATTTTAAACGATATTGTTTAATGGTGGTTCCTAGTAGTAATTTTAATCTAGTTTGTACAATTGTACCACGGAGGGTAAAATTTCCAGTACATTTCAAAAAATTAAAAACAAATAATGGAATAACGGAAATATTTACGTATAGTATACCAGTTCTTGACAAAATCGATTTTGTTTTAATTCAAAGTGAAATAATCATACATGAATTCGATATTATGTTTCTCGTGTTCACCAAATTTTTATATTTGCATATTATATATTTCATAAATCATAATAATTAATATTATAATATATGTAGGCATTTTTTTGAGCTATCTATAGGAAGATATTGGAAATATTATTTAACTTTTTTAATTTTAGTTTTCTCAGTCAAAAAACTTGATGAAAATGTTTTACATAAGTAATCATAGATCCTCATAATTTGTTATACAGCACTAAAAAAAAAAATGTCATAGTCAATTTTTTTTTATAAACATTTGAAGTTCAAAATTTGATGAAATTCGATACCTATTTGAACGAACAAACAATAACTTTTGAGTGTTTTTTTCTTATAGTTTCTAGTTATATTGTTTTAATAAAAAATATATTAACCTTAGGGGCTTTTTGCCTTTACGTATATTACTATTTTCTACACATAATAGCATTTTTAAGATATTTGTACTAATTTTAAGCCATTTATACTACAAAACTATAGCACCGTTCTATAACGTAGACTTATTTTATAATTTATATAATGTTATAATAATATTATTATGTAATATATTATGCGATGTTTTGTCAAACATGTATTCAAACTACCATATTATTACCAATTACAAAAATAAATTACTAATAAATGATTCCTAGTAATATTAATTAATTATGAAATATCCTTAGAAGTCGAGATTGGAGCCGCCATCTCAACATCGTTTTTTGTATGAATTGGTTTATTATTGAATTACCTACAATTTAAAACATTATCCATTGCAGTGACCTCTTACGCAACGATGATAGTACCTAAAATAGGTAATAGGTACGCTGGATCTACTACACAAAATGATTCACCAAGCATCCTCTTGCCCTAATTTTTCCGTTAATAATGAATTTATTCAAATTCTGATTTTCGGAATTCCTAAATATACTTATATACCTACTTAAAAACTAGGTATATTTTAAAATTGTTTAGATTTTTGTACTATCTAAGAATCTTGTGCCCTGTGGTGATTAGGCTTCTGTTATTTAAATGAGAACCTGGTTTAGAACCCCCTTTCATTCTTTTACGTATAGATAAGTTTGTTAAACACTTTATGTTCTTACACCTAGGTAATTCAAATTTCGAATGAATAGTTTCTCAGTTATTGATATGTTTATACTAAAGATAAAAGTCCTTAAAAACGATTTTACAAAAAATTAAAATGTATGTAATATTAGATCAGTTAGCATATATTTATTTTTCTTAGACTATTTTTACAAATTATAAACGTTGATAGATTAATATTAATCTATTAAAAATAAAATAAATAGAAGTTTGTATCTCTACAGGGCACTCTTTAAATAGTACACAAAATCTTACATAATTGAAATTTAAAGGTCTTTAAGTATATTTAAAAATTCTAAATCCTATACTTGAATAACTACATAATTGAAGAAGAATGATGAATCATCCCTTTATTGTTGCAAAGCAACTTTTTTGTTGTGTTTATTTTCGTTTGGTATAAATGTTTGTTATTTTTGTAGTTCACTACTTCACTGTATTTCTGGCTTATATAGTTTACACTGATTAATTCAAAAACGCCTTAAAAAATTTCACTCGTAATTTTTAATTACTATAGACTATGATATATATATTATATTTACTTAATTTTGGATAACATTTAGAGAGCCGTGTGAATTATTCTTGAAAGCGAAAATAAAATGTATAGTCATATAATGGGTTTTTGAACAAATTACATTTCTCTCACATAAAAGTAATTAATTTAAGTTTTTTAAAATAACTTCCACTTCCTATACAAAAACTACTCAATTAGTTTCAATGTTTATGTTTAAATATTATATATTTCTATAATATTTGTTATCTAATTTGGGAGATAACTTTTTATATAATAATATGTATTACTCTTTATCTCCGACACAAGCATCGCGTTCAGAAGATAATCATAAACTTTTTAGCTAGGTAAGCTCAACTTGTAAATGTTTTTATTTTAAAATTCTCAATAGTTTTCAAAAGCGCAAAGAAAAACAAAACAACAAACGATTTTGGTTTTTGGTGTAACTTTAAACAAATAATCGTAGATACATGAAATGTTCAATGAATGTTCACATTATTAGCTTTTTCTATACACAATCAAATTTTCCAAATATTTTAACTTGTTTAGAACGGTTTACTGACATTTACAGTTTTTTTTCTATAATTGTCGATAAAATGTTATTTGTTGGGTCAAAAAGCTTGAAAAATGAATACAAAGTACCTAATATACTGTTGCATTGACAGTTGAAAAATATTAAAAATACATAGTGGCATTTTTTTTTATAAGGATTTAAAGGTAAAAATCTAAAAAATGTGCAAATAATTTTGAGCAAAAATTTTTCTTTTTAAATATAAGATTTAAAAATTTAATTCAAGATTCCTCATAAGTTTGTCTCCCTTTATAAAAAAAAAAAATGTCTACCTAATGGTCAAATTACATTTTTATGAACGTTTGAAGTTAACGTTTTTACAACATTGGATATTCACTCGATTTCTCATGTATCGATTTTCTTATTTTGCTATAATTCAAAAACGAATAACTATAGATACATTAAAATTTCACTGAATGTTTATATTAGTTTTATCTATACGATAAAATATTCAAAATATTTTAACTTGTTTTGAGCGGTTTACGGACATTTACAAATTCCAATTTTTTTTCTATAAATGTCAATAAAATGTTGGGTCAAAAAGCTTGAACATATAATACAACGTTCCTAATATATTATTATAATGACAGCTTAAAAATATTAAAAATACATATCATATTTTTTTTTACAAGCATTTATAGTTTGACTTTCGACAAAATTTAAATTTAAAATTTAATAATTATTTTGAATTTAAAAATGTATAAAATGTTCAACTTTTATAGCCAAGGGTTGAAAATTTAAAACAAGGCCTCCCGTAAATAAGTAAATAAATTACTCTTTACACAATAATATCATCAAATATACTTAGTATATTTTAGTAATATATAATAGACTGTCAGACTGACGGCCACCGTCTTCGCTCAGAATCGTTTTTCGTATACAATGATATAATATCATCGAATTCAAATTTATCACCATCCATTACAGTGACTCACTTGGCCACTTATAACCTACTGTACAGCAGAGCGACACCCATTTGCTCATCTTTTTTATTCAACTATATCCATATTACCATATTAAATAGTGAGTTTGACTTGTGAACATTAAATTAAAGGAAGCGGCTAATCTAAAAACAATTTAGTAGCAGTGCGCGAGCGTATGTATAGCGTAAACTATATAACTTAACGTTCGCACTAATATTATTTTGTTATTTTCGTATAACCAAAAATAAATACTATAAAATATAATACATGTATATGCTATAGTTTATTAATGTAGGTAATTTTCAATTGGTTATACTAGCGTTCGTCGTGCGTGTTTTTAGTTGATTCTGTAGCGAAAATAATGGATTGAAATAATAATAACTTCATTTGCTAGGTAATTTAAGTGTATATAGTTAAATATTCATTGTAAATTGTAATCTAATATGTATTATCACGATTAATCAACTTAGTCTCTTAAAATTTACCAAACAAGTTTGAAGTTCTATAACAGTATTACACCGTCACCGTGTTATCCGTGGAAACCGTGTGGTCAGCATGTTACCTGTACAACTATAGTCTATAATATATCTACCAAATAATTGAAAATATTCAACTGCTTCATCGTGTACCATGTGGTTAGGTGGTTATTAAATGTGGTTTTTAATGACTAGTGAAATCGTTTTACCTTAACTATATTATTTAATTTGGTGAACACTGAACAATATGAAAAATTTTTTACGCAGACCACACGCGCGTTCTATACGGTACACGGTGATAGTGGAATACCTATGGCACATCTTCTAAAAATTGTCAAAAAGTACCAACCTATATTTGATCAAATTTTCAATAATTTTTTTAATAATTGCTTAATATTTTAAAAGTTTATTAAATTTTATATTTATAATAGGTACTCATATACTAGCTGAAAATAAACATTAAAAAAACTGATTTAAAATAAAATGTTCAATTCGGTCAATATTCAGTGTCCTTGTATAATTTTTATTTTATAATTATTTATAATTTTTATTGTTATTTAAATAGTATGTTTGGGGATCAAAATTTAAAAGTAATAATTTAGTATTTACATTTTATTAGACGAATATTTTAAATGTATGATACATTTTATAAAAATTAAAATATTAAATCGTCATTTTAATATGTAAATAATAAATGGCAATTGAATATTTTTTTAGTATTATTTATTGTTGGTATAGTCGTGCATGTAGACTGTAGTATATATAAAATCTATACCTATACGTCTTATATAAAAATCTAATACATTTTAATTAATAACAGATAGTTAGCCGATAGGTCATTCAGTAATTGTTATTTAATTGACAGGGAAATTTTAAATAGGTATTATATAATATAACTATAGGTATACATAATATTATATATAAATATTACTATATCCTATATATTGGGAGATTCACTATAAGTATGCCCCCTTTTTTTCTTCAATAATGCAGTTATTCAAAATCTGATTTTTTTAATTTCTAAATATACTGTAAGATCATATTTTCAAATTCTTGAGATTTTTTGTACTCCTTAAGGAGTGCCATGTGGAGGTACAAACTACTGTTTTTCAAATGAAAACACCCCTATTCAACTATAAATTATATAGTACATATTTTTCTGAAATTATTGACGTATTAAAATTAAAATTCATAGTACTCCTTAAGTAGTAAAAAAAATTCAAGGATTTGAAAATATAGTCTTCGAGTATATTTAAAAATTCCAAAAACCAGAATTTGAATAAATTCATTATTAAAGGAAAAAATAGAGTTGAGCATGCATGGTGAATCACCCTGTATATTATTTAATATATCTAATTACGTAATCTAATTTTAATGTTTTGTTCGATGTAGGTACCAATATATTTTTTAGATGCTGGTTATCATAAAAAATAAAAATGTTAATTTACAAACATTTGTATCATAACGAAAAAATAAAATCTAAACTCATACTATTTTCAAATATTGAGATGTCATTGCATGCGTCGTTTCTTGTAAATAGTATAAATTATTGTAGTGGTTGCCATGCAAAGTGTGCGTCGCGGTGCCCTGGGGAGACATGGGATTTTTAGACGGTATACCGTCTTTGGTTGGACTACCTGGTCTCACAAATAAATTGAAAAGTGTAAACCCAAAAGACAGGAGCGACTTTCTTCATGCTTTGACCTAGTAATAAGAGTCCTTGGAAAACCTTAGTTCAAAGAGGGCACCATGCAGACTCGTGAGTAAAAAAAGGTCTGGGGACAATTGAATTAGAGTATAAATAATGCATATAAATACTTATCTTACTTATGATATACCTATAATAAATAGTATAATTCGCATACTATAATGCAATAAATGTATTAGCTAGGAGAAATAATAAAACACCACTATAGTATACCTAATTTTATGTTTGTGTAATATAAGATTATTCAATGATTATTAAAGCGACCATCAACAACATTTTATTAAACAGTCTATAATTCATATTAGTTGTGCACAACTTTACTTATCAAAGTAAATATTATATTATATTGTGAACAACTGATGTTTTTTTTAAAATATGACCGTGGAATATGATTATTTATATAACTGAAAAAAAAAGAAAAATGTACTAGTCATCTCCTACATAATAGTTTTTGTGTACCTATTTATTTCTTTATATATTGGATATAAACAACTGCTACACCAGTACACCTATTACATTTCGTCAGTTCACTTTGCTCTCTTCTTGCATATTTCTTCACGCAGACATGGTTTGATTTACACCAAACTATATATTATATTTTTATCGTCTTGGTAGGGGGGAGTGGAGTCACGCGTATTGAGCGAAAGAAAGTCTGTTTGCAGTTTATCTTCAGATATTCTCTATAAACGTGTTAGCTTCGGGTCACGATATTCGGCCTTGTTACAAATATTATGAAATGGCAACGATAAATAATATTGTTATTTTTGAGGTCACAAAGAGTTATCAGCGAGTAAGGAGTAAATGTATAGCTGTAGCTACATAACACTTACTGTATACCTACTCGACCATTACAATTTCATGTTAAAGTTTAGAAATTAGAGCTAATATTCGAAATATAATTAGCAGAGCCATAGCTCATAGTAAAACGCAACAAATCATCTATAATTTTACTTCACTGGTATTTTATTTTTATTGCTGGTTTGAATTATTTGTGTTTTAGATTCTATAGGCGGAGCGATGGTTTTATATATGTACAATAATAACGTGTTTTATTTGGTCTGAACACACTTTTTATAAAAAAAAAGAATGCTTCAAATTTGTATATTAGGGTGGCTTGTAGTAGCAAATTAGATCTAGTTTGTACTTAAGAAGATCAAAAGTAAAAAATTATGAGTAGTTTCTCGAAACAATCGGAAAAAAACAAAAATAAATTACGAAAAAAACGAGAATATTTACGCAATTCTAGATTGTCCAATAAAATTTTGTTTTTTGTTCATTTGTTGTAATTCAAAAAGAAATAACCGATAGAAACTTGACATTTTTACCAACTATTTTTACTAGTATACTATATGCACTTACAAGAAATAATTATCAAATAATTTTGGCTTTGTCGTGCTATTTACAGATATTTTAAATTTCTAACTTTTTTGTTTTTTTTTTCTATTTATGTTCATTACATTTTTTTTCTTAGACAACGAGCTTAAAAATGTTATGCAAGGTTTATTAGAATTTATTCTTAAAGTAATAACAAAAAAAAGAAAATACAGTCGCATTTTTTTTATGAACGTTAGAAGTTATAATTTTGACAAAATTCATAAAAATCACATAATCTTACAAATTATTTAGTAGTCCAAAATGTATAAAAAATAGTAATTTAATAACAACAAGGCTTAAAAGTGATACATGATTAATTTTTTTTATTTGAATTTGTTTATGATGCATCATATGTAATTTAAAGTTATTGCAAATATTTATATATACCTATGTTTTATTATGCGTAAGCTGTATAGTCCCTTCAGCAGGCTATAGACTGTAGTTGGAAAGCATTAAAGTAGTGTCCAGTAATGTTATTCATAGTGATACACTGATACTTAAATACAACTTTAAAACGATTAAAAAATGTCCATCGATTGAAAATGTTAAAATCATATTATAATATTCCGAAAACTATAGGGAACAATATATATTTTACCTACTTATAAGATGTTATCGTAATAGTAAGTTTAATAACTTAATTAGTTATAAATCAATAAGTTGATATTTCATTGAAATGATGGTTAAAAAAAACTTATACCCTGCTGGCTGCTGGCTTATTTTATATTTTTTCCTGATATATTAAACTTTATATACTATTACATATTTTCTAATTATGGTTAGGTATAAATCGTCCTTTGTATGGAGTATTATAAAAAACTAATGTTACAGAAAGGAGAAAGTAGGTTGTACGAAAATTAGAATTATGATTAATTAATGGTTAACAATCTTCCGTTTTAAAGTGCATGGAAGAATTTGACATAATCAGAAAAATACATTAACAATTGTTGTTATTTAAATGTTATATAAATCATGGTATTCGCGATGACTAATCTACCATGGTCTGTGATAAAGTAATACAAATTTGATTTGTTATTATTATTATAGTTTTTTTTATAGACATATTTTACTTTACACATTTGTATTTCATACCAATAGTACACTATTATAATTTATTTAATAACTATAAACAGATATTTATAAAAGGAAATCTGTAAGATGTAACTAAAAAATGTTTCAACTTTTTTGTTTTATCATCTCGCACTTTATTATACACGCTCCAGTTCAGATGAAAACAATCGTTATCCCAGTACCTGAGAGGGCGTAAGCGTAAAATCTGTTATCTTTGTCAAAAACATCTAAGCTATAGTGAAAAAGCGCTCTTCGCATTTCTCATTTTGTAGCTAATCTGTTCAAATTAGACACCTAAATAATAAATATAGTGCCCATATTAGAAAATGTACGAAAGCTGACTTTAATAATTTATAGGCTTTTTTTCAATACAATACACTATATAAATATCACATATTATAATTTATTGCTTAAGATTATTTAAATGTTATCAGCGTATACATTTTTTTAACTGTTAAAAAAAATGGGTATAGTTAACAGTAAATAAGTAGTAATACGAGAAATTAGGAGTGTGGTTTTGCTAGGTATAATTAACAATAGAAAGATACGTAATGAATACATAGTATACAGTGTATAATATAGGTACATATACAATTTATGCTTGCAATTGGCATCCATAAAAAATATTCAATGGTGAAACCACTTTACCACTAGATATATTCTATATATGATATAGTTTAATTTATAATACGTCCTAATTCAACCTGCCTTTCTATTTTTAATTATTTTAATTCAAGTAATTTAGTTTATCTCCTTGATCACTGACATGAACTTTGTCATATGATATAATACTTCTGAGTCCTTAAATTAATTATATTTCTTTTTTCTTTTTGTATCCTCGTGTTAGTGTATATACGTATATATATCTCATTATTTTGAATTGAATTATTTTTTATAATATGTGCGACATAATGTAGTATGTAAAACAAAATATAAATAATTACCAGTTAGTAACCAAGATCTCATTAAAAATAATTACAACGATATAGGTGCTTTATAGTTTATACCAATGAATTGCAGTAACCTGTATCTAAACAAAGTCCTTCGCCGTGTTTGTCTTCGCTCGTCTACTGCACAATATTTATATAATATAATATACCAACTTTCTGTTTACACTTTTAAGCTTAAGATTATTATTTTAATATATAATTTAATATCACAATTAAATATAGGTACCTACTTACATTAAACATATTGTAGGTAGGTAGGTGGCTGAGTGGCTCTATCTGAATTGTCAATATTAGACTTTTATAAGTACCTAGGTACTTAGTAAGTAAAAAAAAATAGTACTTGTTTTGAATATTTATATTGAGTAGTTATTTTGTTTTGTTGGAAATAGAGGTCGAAGACATAGAATGGGACTATGAGACGAGCTATTTCGACTGGGAGGTTTGGATGCAATTAATATTTGAAGATTTGACTCTGAGCCCCAGAGTTGGATACCGTTGGTCCATATTTTTATAGGCATAATATAATATTGTACAAAAGTATTTGGGTTTGTTTTTGTTTAATAATAATAATATTTATGATCATGTGCTTTCGTGAACTGATTCATTATAATTTATAATATAAACATCGTAATTTAATATTAATTAGTTAGTTGTTTATTTAATTTCCATACTGTGGTATGAAACTTTTATTGAAATTGAATAAAAAAATCATTGGCCACTAAATCATGTTTAAGAGACCATATTATATTATTATATAGCTCACTATTGATTCATTATAAATGTTGAGTTATTGTTGTTGTTTATATAATATATGCAACCCAGAACGGCAGAACTTATATACTATAGTGTCATAAGCTGCCATTAATCTAAAAAAGTTAAAAAACTTACTTCCTTGCAAAGTTTACTCAAAATCTAAAAAGTATTTAGATTCATATACGGTCTGCGGGCTGACTGTAAAAAACTCGGTTCTTATATTATATATATACCTATAAGTACTGTTGTTATTTGCGTCTTGCACTGTGTAGTACCTATAATAAATATACAACAATAATCGTGCGTATTGCGTTGGGTATATACCTAAAACCTATAGATAGATACTGCGATAAACGATAATGAATATAATATAATATTTATATATGTATACATACAACGATCTAATATAAATCATATACTGTTTACCGATAATTTGTATTTTTCCTTTTAACATGGTCGTTTCTTTAATTGTTTTGTTCTCGGTCACAAGCAGCCAGAAGAGAATAGAGCGTTACGGCTGAAAAGCGACCGATACGGTTTAATGTCTGCCGACGATCCGTCGGTCGACAGGCACGTAGATAGCTCGCCAAGTTCTCTGACCGATGGCCAGGCAGAACTCTTTACGCCTTTTTCGACATTAAGCAGTTACCTGGACGAGGTTGCGTACGTGGCCGCTGGTGGTCTCAGACACGGCGACGATGCGTATTCACGTAACAAATTCAATCAATTGGCGAGCGATAGCCTGCGTAGCAATCGGCCGGTGCCCGACACTAGAAACGCAAAGTGAGATCGTCTATATTATTATTATATATCTTCCTAAAGCCTATAAAATAGCTGTTTGAAAAATTTTTAATGCGCATAATGTGTTTATCACAAAAAAAAGATTTGGCAATTTCACATTTAAATGTGCAGTCAGATCTCCGTTATATATTTGGCACACCATAAATACACAGTATACAACTAGCCTGCCCACTCTCAGTTTTTCTTCAATAATGTAATTATTCAAAATCTGATTTTTCAAATATTTATAGAAAATATGGGATGAGACAGTATAGGTACCAAATTCCGTATATTCCATATATACTAAATTGTATGCAACAGGTGGAGAAACGTTAAATGGGCGACAATGTGTGTCAGTATATGTTATTAACATTGAATTATTTTAAATATCCGGGTTGACTTGTATCACGATCTTTCATTAAATAATTAATAATATTCAGAAAAACACTATATTTGTGTAAAAATAATTTCCTTTCGTAAATGAATTGTGACAACATATTGCAACGAAAAACAGGAAATTGTACGTTTGAACTTATACTGTCAGTAATTTCGAGTTTGATTAATTTATACATTTTGTTTAATTGCAAAGGACTCAGGAAGTTAATATATTCTATACCATTATTGCGTCTGCTTAATTTCACAAAATAGAAATAATTCCTTGTTTATGTTAAATTTAAGTTTACATTACAATAATTATTTATTTCGTTGTTTTATTTTCAAGATGTTTAACTAAAAAATATCGCATTGATCTGCCTCAGACAAGTGTCATCATCACTTTTCATAACGAAGCCAGGTCTACTCTTTTGAGAACAGTTGTCAGGTATTATTTGAAATTGTGTTTTTTTTTTTTTTAATACAATTATAGTTGTACGTCATGTACTTTCAGTTCGTTATAATGTCCACTGAATAATTATTTTATTGTTATTTTAAATTTTAGCGTTTTAAATAGAAGTCCCGAACATTTAATCAAAGAAATAATTCTAGTGGACGATTTCAGCGATGACAGTAAGTATTTTATGACAAACATTAAATCTCGTTTTATATTGTAAATATATTATAAAACAATTATCATTATACCTAGACAAAATTTAATTTCGTATTGATTAATCAATTATAAAGGTACTAATAGATTTTTATTTTTACTTAAAGGTACTGATGGACAAGAATTATCAAAAATACAAAAAGTGAAGCTTATTAGAAATGAAAAAAGAGAAGGTAAAAATATATAACCTAATTAAAGTTATAATGATTGAGTTAAATTGTTTAATTTAAAATTAATATTTATAAAGTATGTTTCTCTTCTCTTTTAATTCGATTAAATAAATTTAATAAGTTTCATCTTTCTAAAAACCTAATATTTAATATTTTCATGTAATATTTTCTAACCTAACTGTCTTATTTAATTATGTAAATTTCCACGAGGTCTCATGTACAGTACAATAATATTACAAAATAGACGTATTCAATAATAACAGACATTTATAATAGATGTTTGGTAAATCTGAACAAATAACATAGATTAATTTAATAAAAGTTTATTTAAAAAATAAACTAATAAATACTTTATTTCAATACACTTTTATTGTAAGTATTGTAGATGTCATTTATTCTATAAAGCATGACTAAATGACTTATACTATATGAAGTTTATATGAAAATTATAAGAGCGTGTATATGTTTACCACCTAATATGTTTATCACAGGGTTAATGAGATCTAGAGTTCGTGGCTCAGAAATTGCGACAGCACCCGTGCTTACATTTTTGGACAGTCATGTAGAGTGTAACGTGAATTGGCTTGAACCACTTTTAGATCGTGTAGCGGAAGTATGTAATTTTGTTGTAATTATTATTGTCTAATGTGTATCTTGCAAAAATATAATATTACGCAATGTCAGGAATAAGACTTTATAGGTAATTGTATTTTAATAATAGGACCCGACTAGGGTGGTGTGCCCAATTATCGACGTCATCAATATGGATAATTTCCAATACATAGGAGCTTCGTCAGAACTTAGAGGTGGATTTGATTGGAACTTAGTGTTTAAATGGGAGTATTTATCGAAAGAAGTCAGAGCGCAACGTCAAAAAGATCCAACTTTACCAATCAGGTAAATTATTTAAAAATGTTAAATGCTCCTATAAGACTATATACCTATATGATATAACACTCTACAACAGTTTAATTAATAATTATTGGTTACTATTAAACTATTTATCATTTAAACCATTTAAGATGTTAAGCGAATACATAATAATGTTATAACAAATAATAAATGTAGGTACCATATACGTTCGTCACCCTTTAACTCGAGTGGTACTCGCGAACTCGTGAACTATAATATAACGTAGGTACTTACGCCTTTATTTTATTTGTAAATCATGTACAGATTTAATTTACATACCTATTACCTACTTACCTATTCAAGAACACTACCGATGAAAAGTTTAAATATTTTATAAATTAATTACCTAATAAAAAACAATTGCGGTGTTTACATATAAATATTCACACTGATTGTATCAGATTGGATTATGCAAATTTAAAACAAATATTAATTAATGTTAATAGACAGTCGCGTATACATATTATCAGGTTTATGTACCATAACACATACAAAGTTTTGTTTATTTTCACAGAACACCGATGATTGCTGGCGGTTTATTCGTGATGGACAAAGATTATTTCGTAAAACTTGGAACATATGACAAGGAAATGAACATTTGGGGTGGTGAAAATTTAGGTAAGGAGTGATTTTATATAATTACTATAAGTACTGAAACTATATTATAGTTAAATGCGTTAAACTCGTATATATTTTATAATCGACTATACCAGTGATATTTGCAGTATATTTATTATGTTTTTTCCCCCATATTTACAGAAATATCATTCAGGGTGTGGCAATGTGGTGGTAGCTTGGAAATCATCCCTTGTTCGCGAGTGGGACATGTGTTCCGAAAGAGACATCCTTATACGTTTCCGGGAGGCAGTGGCAATGTTTTCGCCCACAACACTCGTCGAGCAGCTGAAGTATGGATGGACCGGTATAAGCGATACTATTACAATGCCGTGCCATTATCTAGAATCGTCCCATTTGGAAAGTATGCTATTCGCTATTATAATATAATGTGCTCTAGAAAGAAGAAAAAGGCGATGACAATTTTAATGTGCATTGTTGTTGTTATTTCAGCATAGCAGATCGATTGGCATTGAAGAAAAATCTCGGCTGTAAACCGTTCAAATGGTATTTGGATAACGTTTACCCGGAACTTAAATTGCCAGCGACTGTAGACGAGTTCGTGGGCAGTATCAGACAGGGCTACATGTGCTTGGATACACTAGAAAACCAAGTAGGAAAAACAGCCGGAATCTTTCCTTGTCACGATTACGGTGGCAATCAGGTATGTATAATACTACAATTTACAAAACTATACTTTTTCGAATAACAGCAGCGGCGTTATTATAATATAAATATAATATTATTATGAACCGAATAATATAAGGTAATAATATTTTTTTACAGGAATGGACATTTACAATTGGTGGATCAATTAAACATGACACAATGTGTTTGTCTCCGACAGATTATTCTTCCATGAGCTTAATAATTATGAAACCATGCGACTCTACAACCGATGAAGTGAGTATACAAATTATTAATTTTCACTATTAGCATCGTGGGTTCTTCGGGGTTGTTCAAATTGAAAGATGAAAATATTACCTGTGATGCGCTGAGTGTCGAGTTGTATTTTCATGTTAGGGCAGTGGCGCCGTAATGTTTAAAATATACCTACTCTGACGTCGTACATCAAGGGCCCTCCCCCCATAATCCCCCTTTTTTAATTTCTCAATCAGATGCAAATCAAAGCACATACTTAATGCAATGTTCAATCATGTATTTTTACGTTTTAACGTGTACATTTTGGATCCACAGCGGGATCCTTGCAGTACCTTTTAGATAGGTATTGCTTAAAATATTATGTATCTACACGGTTACACCTAATTTAAAGATTACATTTAAGAAAATAATGTTAACGCACACGCCTACATCACAGAGAATAAAATCCGATACTTAATTAATAATCAGATAATAATCCGTTTCTAAAACAGTATTTGAACTGTGGCGTAATTAAGAATTCGGTTTGGGGAGGATTATACGTTTTTAGTAAACATAAATGTTCATTACCAATATTTTGATCAAAATTTATCCCCCTAATTACGCCCCTAGAAAATTACAAGGGAATTGGGAAAACACTTAGTATAGATTTTTAACTTTTGTTAATTATTATACATCTATACCGGGATTTTGCATCCGAATTTACCCGATATCCGACACCGTTTATAAAGTACCTAAAATAATAACAATGCCCGACACTCTGTAATAAACCGAAAATAAATATATTAACAAAAAAAACTATTCATAAAATACCAAAATTAAATATCCAATTGCAAAATATGAATTACAGTTGTATTAAGTTGTATTATTAATTATCATTTTAATAAAAGTATATGAATAATATGTTACTATATTTCTCTGAGGTATATCTAATAATCTGTAATAAATAGTTTAAAATACATTAGTTATACCTATTGTTCATAATATATCATATATTCGTATTAATATTTGGTGCAATGTTGCAAAAATGTAAAATGTATATAAGATGGAAAAAAAATATTAAAGATATTTTTAAAATTACCCCATAATAAAAATTAGAACCAAATACCTAATACGAAATTATCATAATAATTCGATTGACAAAAATCTAAAAACACGTTTATTAAAAAATAATTTCATAAAATATGAACGATTTTGATTCAAACAGGTAAAAATTCAGAAAAGTCTCAAAAACTCCAAAAAAGCACTAAAAACTAAAAAATTGCAAAATATGCAAAAGAAAACATTTTTTAATTTGAGTTCTCTGTATCATGAAACACATTTTTAGCTTACTATGTTATTTTTTAAGCATCTCATAAGAAATATGCAAATGCTATAAAATCCCAACCCTGTTAATAAAGTATTCATATAACTTACTCAACACCTAATAGTCTAATACCTATCTATAATCTATATGCCCTACTTACACGATTATGTATATCATTGTTTTAGTGGAAATTCGACGAAAACACTAAACAGTTAAGGCTTAAAGTCGTTAACCTATGTTTGGACACGCTTGGAGTACACGACATGATAAGTATAAATGTATGCGATAGTCTAAACTCAAATCAGAAATGGGAATACTTGGTTGCAGCAGGAATCGATAATAAGGTTTAAATGCTATTGAAAGTGGTAATAGACAGAAATACAGAACAATATAATATTTGTTTATTGATTTCCTAAATCAAAAATAAAAACTACTTAAATGAGAATCCAAAGATCAACTTTTTATATAGTTTTATACATTAAACAGGGAAGACATCAAATAAATACGAACGATGGTGTTTAAAATTATTATGTACCTACCAGCTTGTACCTACACAACACAATTAAGTTATTACCTACTTATATTGTACTGTGATAAATATTAAAACAAATAGATTTGAGTTATCTAATTAGTTATTACCTATATTTATAAGATTATATTATATACATATAGCCGGATAGCCGTATAATATAATATAGGTACAGTACTACAGTTAGCACATAATATATTATATGTATCCAATATTTTTAGTCTTAAAGTAATTTTGTATTAAATTTATGGAAAACCTTAGTATTATTACTTTAATATTATAATATAAGTATTTAAGTAGGTGTATAGGTACTTATGTCTTATACAATCCTATATATTATATGAATATTTGATATTATGTATAATTATTTTTATTTTAAAACGTCTAAGGTAAAAATAGTTTTATTTTAAATGTAAATATTATAATATATGATATTATTCATTTTTTTTTTTTGACATTTTTATACAATTTTATTTTTTGTGTTATTTTATTTTTAAGATTTATCATCATTATTTGTATATGTAATATAATATGTATCCTTGTAAAATACTTTATAATTGATAAGGCTGTGATTTAAATCTTACCATGATTATTAAATGATATGTACTTACATACACTATTGTAAATACCTATATTATTTTTATTTTTTCATTCAATATCCTATTTTGAGTGTCAAGTCTATAATATATAATGCCACCTAGCTTACTGTACAATATTAGCCAATTATGTAGGTGTGTTATTAGGTAATCAAAGACTGCGGTTAATTCAGAACGTAAACAATTTTATACGAGTGTTATTTTTATTTTTTATTTATGATTAAACGTTTAAGTTGATAATATTATAGATGAGTACCTAAACATTTAATGTTGCGTATTACAATTTTTATTTATTATAATAGGTATATCTACCATAAAGTTCCACTTCGATGTAAATAACATGAGCAATTTATTTTGCCATGGTTAATAAAAACATATGTATTAACTATAATCATTATTATAGCAAACAAATTATGCAATGGACGAATGGTCTATAATTCGTGACTCGTGTGATGCAAGACCAACAAGCTAGTCAAAATTTGCAAACTAATAGCGTACCTATACACATAATTAAAAAGTAATTAGTCACAACGATTTTTTGTGGTGGCTACATTTTTATCAGCAGCACAGACCCGCAGGTCAATTTATTTATTTACAAGTGGGTCAATTTATAATAAATTGTATTAAACTTGAATTCAATGTTATAATATCATTGTACAAGAAAAACGATTCTGAGCTAAGAAGGTTTGTCAGTCTAGATATTTTATATTATTATTATTTATTATAGTCTGTAAGTTGATTTAATATTATAATATTATTTTTCTTTTTCGTTTCTATGGTGATAAACAAAGTTTGAGAAATTTATTGAAATCCCGTTTTTAGCGGTTTTTTGTAATTTGTTGGTGGTTTGTCCCGTGGTCTTAAGGGGATTCGATACCGTGATTTTCTGTTTTTGTCAATACACGCGTGACATAGGATTTAAAACGGGCTATTTGCCAAACATACTATAAATGATATAATAAAGTGATAAGAATTTTGAAAACAGATTTGAATTTGTCCTCTATAGTCTACTTAATATCGACTTTCCCACAATTTTGATTTTTTGATTTTAAAATTTCCAAAAATTGAAATAAGAAATTTTTAAATACTCTTTTAGATTCTGGGCGAAGCGATGATATTGATTTTTATAATGATGTGTTTTTTTTTATTTTTGTGTCTGTCATCACATTTTAGGACAGTAAGAATGCTTGGATTTTCTTCAACAGTAACTTTTCTGATTTAAAAGTGAATCTAGTTGGTACTTTAGGGGTCAAAAGTAAACATTTCCCAGTAGTTTTCAAAAGCGACGTGAATAACAAAAGAAAAATTAAGGAAAAACAGGAAAACGAGAAAATCGATTTTGGCTTTTGGTGCAACTTTAAAACAAATGACCGTAGGTACATGAAATGTTGACTGAATGTTTATATAAGCATTTTCTATACACCATAACATTTTCCGAATATTTTTACTTATTTTAAGCTGTTTACGGACATTGTCTGTTTCCATTTTTTTTAGTTTTTTTCTCTATAAATATCAATAAAATTGTATTTGTTGGTTAAAAAAGCTTGAAAATTTAATAAAAGGCTCCTAGGTTATTGTTTCAAAGGCAGATGAAAAAAATTAAAAATCCTTAGTCACAATATTTTTTAATAAGCATTTAAAGTTCAAATATTGACAAAATACCTAAAATTACGAAAATTTGCAAATTATTTTGAGTAAGAAATTCATAAAAAATTTTATTTTTAAATCTAGCATTTTAAAATGTAATACAAGATTCCTCATAAGTTTGTCTACCTTTATCAAAAAAAAAATGTCTACAAGAAAGTCAAATTAAATTTTTATGAGCGTTTTGAAATTCATATTTTTACAACATTTGATATTCACTCGATTTCTCATGTAACGATTTTCTTATTTTATTGTAATTAAAAAACGAATGACTGTAGATACTTGAAAATTTCACTGAATGTTTATATTAGCATTTTCTATACACGATAAAATTTTGAAAATAATTTGACTCATTTTGAGCTGTTTGCGGACATAGTCAGTTTTCAATTTTTTTCTATAAATATCAATAAATTTTTATTTGTTGGGTGGAAAAGCGTGAAAATTTAATGCAAGGCCCCTGATATATTTTTACAATAGCAGTTGAAAAATATTAAAAATATATAGGCACAGTTTTTTTTATAAGCATTTAAAGTTCAAATTTTGACAAAATTTATCAAATTTTAATCTTAATAATTATTTTGTAGTTAAAAATTTATAAAATGTTCAACTTTTATAGTTAAGAATTGAAAATTGAAAACAAGGCTCCACTTAATAGGTTATGTATAAATTACTTTATTCACAATAATATCATCAAATATACTTGGTAATATCATAGGCTGACTGACCGTTTTCGCTCAGAATCGTTTTTCTTAGTCTTATACAATGATATATCATTGAATTCAAATTTAACACCATTCAGTACAGTGACCCACTTGTAACCTACTGTACAGCAGAGCGGCATCCACTTACCCACCTTTTTTAATATGACGTTTTTAGGATTTTGGGGGCACAATATCATACATTTGGGAAAGTCGATTTCAAGTAGATTTGCCGACAAATTCAAATGTTATCAGAATTCTTATCGCTTGGTTAGATAAATTGCTATGTTTGACAAAAAAACATCTACGATACTATGTTTAGCGTGTGTTAGACAAAGACAGAAAATCAACGGGTGGAATCTCCTTAAATAACCATTGGGAAAATCAAAAACCTCTAAGTACCATCTTGATCCAATTTTTTAAAAGATAAGATACTATAAGTTGAAATCAAAACACTCCTTCAGTCCTGCTTGTAGATAATTTGTATACAGGATAAAAAAACATTGTAAAACTACTAGCTTCCTTGCTCCGCTCTGAATATCTAAAAACACACATCACTGTAAAATCAATATATTCATCGCTCCACTCAGAATCTAAAATATACTTCTTAACACGAAAAAAAAAACACATTTTCTTGTATTTGTGAACAATTGAATAAACTTTATTACAGCGAACAATTTTTTGAAGAAATAAGATTTTTAGTTTTATTTTTACCAAAATGTGGTCGACAAACAAACAGAAATGTATTTAAGTATATTCGATTTTTGAATTTTTTGTAATAAATTTGCAATTTAACAAAAACACTGTTGGTTGCATGATCAGAGTGGAACATTTTTATGTTGAAATAAATAAAAATATACTTCTTAACACGAAAAAAAGATACAATATCTTGTTTTCGGAAACAATTAAGTATAACTGTATTATACAAAAAAAAATTACTTACCTAAATATTTATAATTTTGAGTCTTTTACGTTGAAGAATATTTTAATAGAAATATTTTTTTTTAAGTATTATACAAACAAACAAAATGTAGCTATGTTGACTATAACATTGTCTTAAATTATTTAAAAAAAATATTTTTTTACAAAATGTCAATAGGTATGCAAGATAAATAATTAAAAATTATAAAAGTGTATGATTAACTATCTATTACATCCCTTGGCTTCTGATTTCTGACCATGCTGTTCCAAACGCGGCGAAAATCAAGCTGTTTTGTTTTTCACCGCGTTCACGTAGGACATAGCGTTACCGCCATGACAACATTTTGTCATGGTTACCTATAGATAATAAAGATATGGATAGGCCACGGCTTTGTTAAATATATTTGAGGCCGCGTTCCCGGAGGGGAAGGCAATTGAGGCTCCTTTATCCATAGCCGTGATTGACAGTCGATACTCGATATAGGCATTGTTATTGTTATTGTTCTATGAAATAGGTATACTTTATTCGGCCTCAATTGTTTCCCTCGAAGACCACTGATTAGTTCGCGCATTATGTCCTATCCATATCTTTATTATCTATGTGGTTACCGCCATAGACCTATTAACTAGTTAACAGTAACTAGTTAATAAGTCTATGGTTACCGCGCAGATAGTACTATCTTAAATCGTGTTATGAATTTAGAATTATGATATCTCATAAAAAACATAATGATAAAATCGGTACCTTTTATCAATTGTTCAATGTGATTTTCGAAAATCCAATCCTTATCATACTTTTGATAGTGTACAACCAATACATTATACAAGTTACAACAGACTGAATAGCTGAATCTAATTTATAATTTCCAATTTGTATTTGAAGTTTGAACTGTTGTTCCCACCTACGACGGTTCCGTGTTTATACTTCGCACTTTCGCAGTTCGCAATGCTCTGTAAATAGTTGATAGTTGTTACGAATTATGTGAAGTCTGTTGACCGATTTGTTAAAAGTATGAACGTAATATTATGTAGTTTTATACGTAAATGGTTTCTTGTAAATATGTCAACTGTTACACACGTATTTACATCTGAACAATGATCATTTGATAATATTGGCTGCACAAAATTAATATGGTGTATGTTTCAAGTTATGATTAAATCATTCAAACTATATCTGTGCACACCAAACATTGTGATATTAAAACATTTTTAATTTTTTTTAGTTTAAATATGAAAGTTACTTGGAACTGGACCGAGCTCTGTGGTCCCGACGATTTTGTTCCAATATTTCGACCAGGGTATGTGTTGAGTATTTGTGGAGAAATGGCAGTCATACGCCTGCCTATTCTGTTTATATTCTTGTTGACTTCAACATATTACTGTGCTCATCTGTCTGATTGGATAATACGTACGAGGCGCGAAACCAATGTTCTTCGCTGCCGTATAATTATTGCTAGTATGCTGTCAATGTTACCAGCAGTTCAACTAATTTGGGAAGTATACGAATTCACTGAAAGCCAATTGTATCCAATTGAAAATTTAGTTTTAGTAATGCAATGTTTTACATGGTTGGTGCATACTTTATACATTGTATGTATACTCCATCATTTGGGAACGAGCTTAAGAGGTTCAAAAGTTGTAATAATTGCTTGGTTTTTATGTTTTTTATCATCGATAATATCCTTACGTAGCACTTTCGTAGTGTTTATCGAAAGTAATTATGTACCTATTTTACAAGCAAGATTGTGGTTCACATTATTCAATTGGATGCTTCAGGCGTTTTATTTCATTACCATGGTCTTCAAAGAAGATACTGTAAGAATAAGACATGTAGATAGACTTCGTTTTCTTGCCCAGGTAAATCTTTTATGAACACTTTAAATTCATTAAGAAATTATGGTATTAAGTATATTATATTTTAGAGAAAAACAATTAAGAATAATTTGTGGTGACATCTTGATTTTTTAATTTAATATTTCAATTAAATACTTTGAAAACACAGAATAATATACATTTTTAACACAGTTCAAGTAATCTAAACTATACAGTATGCACTGATAATATACTTTTTATGAAAATATCTAGGTATGTCTTAGAAAGTAAATAATTTAATGTATCTAATCTGTATATAAATGTTTATAATTTTAGCAATCACTCGAGAGACGTTCTTTAATGACATCATCATATAGTCGTTTTAATGATGAATTCGATCCATACTATTTGGGTATGGCATGTGATAATGAACACTATGGTTTTATGTCTTGGCTCACGTTTGGTTGGGTCGGTAATTTAATTACCAAAGGAGACAACAAAAGATTGCATCATACAAACGATTTGTTTGATTTACCTGAATGGCTGACACCAGTAAATGTATCAGCTAAAGTGGAAGAAGTATTTCGACATCAGCCCTCTGTGACAGCTGCATCACCAATTCATTTGCCTTCTGACCATGAATCTAGAGTACCAAAAATGTCATTGCTACAAGCTCTACACAAATGTTATGGAAAACAATTCTATGGGATTGGATTACTAAAATTATTCGCAGACATTTTTGGATTTGCAGCTCCAATTTTTTTAAGTAAACTGATAACATTTGTCTCGCATCATGAAGAACCAATAAGCCATGGATATATATACATGGCAGGGCTTGTTTTAATGTCACTAATAAGTAAGAATATACTTTAAATTGTTTTATTTATATCTTTGAATTCAATTTTTAGTAATTTTAATAGCAAAAAATGTCTTATTAATTTTGAAAAAGTATTTTTTGAGTTATAACTTTTAATATAATGCTATTAAAGTAACTAAATTTTATACTTTTAAATTGTTCGAACAATATATGAGCAATATACTATGTATTTATTGTATTTATATAAACCCAATACATTTCTCTTGATTTTTTCCTACAGGTAATATTATACTTATAAAAAATATTAAAGAACTAAAGCCTCTGTGAATTTAGTGTGCCCATAATGTATTCATTTTTTTTTTTAGGTTCATTATTTGGTATTCATTATGATTACCAAATACACATGATTGGAATGAAAATTAGAGGTGCCTTAGTCACAATGATTTATAAAAAGACATTAGAATTAAACACAGTAACGCTGAACAACTTTAGGTAATTGAAATTGTGTGAACTTTTTCATTATATTTTTAATTAAATCTATGTTATTGAATACATAATTTATTTTCCTTTTTTTTGTAGTATTGGGGAAATATTAAATTTTATAAGTACTGATACCACTAATTTAGTAAACGCTTGCAACAGTTTTCATTCAATGTGGAGTGTACCTTTTCAAGTAAAATTAAAAAATATTTGTATATTAATTTATATATTTATTTTACTGGTCTTGCTTATTTTTATTTCATGTTTTAGTTGGTTGTCGTTTTATACTTACTTTATCAACAATTGGGAATCGCTTTCTTGTCGGGAGTGTTTGTATCTATTTTACTGATACCGGTAAACAAGATTATTACTTCAAATATTGGTATGCATGTGTATATAAATTAAAAGCATACTGTTATTAATAATATAAATAAAACCTGATTGTTATTTTATTTTATTTTTTTTTTTTATAGGTAAATTAACTGGAAAATTGATGACAGAAAAAGATAAACGTGTTAAATTGATGTCTGAAATTATAAGAGGTATTCGAGTAATTAAATTTCATGTTTGGGAAAAATATTTTATTGACAAAGTCAGCGGTATGTTATGCTATATTTTACTATTTTATTATATTCTAGTTAAAACTGTCTTGTTTTTAGATTATCGAAAACTCGAGGTATTAAACCTGAAAAAAAGGAAATATTTAGACGCTTTGTGTGTTTATTTTTGGGCTACAACTCCAGTAACAATATCGATGTTGACTTTCTCAACTTATATTTTTCTTGGAGGTCAATTAACAGCGTCAAAAGTTAGTGTATACCAGAGTAGGTTTTAAAATTAATGTTTATGAAAAACTATATTCTAAAATGTGTTAAGGTTTTTACCAGTATGGCTCTACTTCATATGCTAATAACACCATTAAATGCTTTTCCTTGGATACTGAATGGTGTCACTGAAGCTTGGGTCTCTGTTAAAAGAATTCAACGTTTAATTGAAGTAATTAACTCATAATATTTTTACACTAAAGAGTATCAATCGAATTTATACTTTTGATAAATTTATTTTTCAGGTAGATGACCTACAGACACAGTCTTATTATAGTCTAATGCCAGTCCAGTATGGAAAAACATTTGATAATGCTGTGTCATTGACAAAGTGTTCATTTAACTGGGGCCCTAGATCATTCCAACTTACAAATATAAATTTTTCTGTTGCCAAAGGATCTTTTGTTGGTATAGTTGGGCCTGTAGGCAGTGGAAAATCCACTCTATTGGCCGGAATTTTAGCTGAAATTAACAAAGACGAAGGAATGATTGCATCATCTAATATGAGAGATGGTAAGTCTAATGTTATTTTATACTATGTTATTAGTTTTCTTTATATGCTAAAATATATGCATTTACTTCTTTTTTAGGATTTGCATTTGTTGCACAGACACCATGGATTCAAAAAGGAACTATTAAAGATAATATTCTATTTGGTCAGAATTTCAGTTTAGAAAAATACAAGTAATAATTATTTACTTTTGATAAAGAATACGCCTTTATTGATTTACTATAGTTTTTGTGCAAATGGGCAATAATATTGGTTACTTTAAATAAAAAAAATCAAATTTGACACTGATGGTAGGTAGACAATGACAAATTATTTTTATTTATATATTTTAAAAGAACACTATAACCAACTGTATTAACATTGAAAATCTACATACCAAACTTTTACTACAGTTAGTTAGTTACTTACTAGGCATTTTATTATTTTTTAATTTTAAAGCGAGTTATGAGTATTTTTAGATGTACAAACAATTGACAATTTTAAAATACTCATAATTTGCTTAAAATTAAAACATAAAAAAATTCCCATGACGTTGCCTAGATCATAATCTTACCCTTAACTTTTTTAAAGGTCAATTCACTCTTCTTTTTGAATTAGTGGAACTAAACGAGATCTGCCGATCGTAAAAGTTGCTATGATAGACACTTATCAGTTATAAGACGGAGACAACACATGCGGGAGGCACGTCCTCTTAATAATATAAGAAAAAATGTACATATTATCAAATTTGTACAAAATTAAATTAAATTTTTATCATTTATTTAATTTAAACGAGTTATATCAATTTAAAAAAAAATAAAAAAACTTAATAATATTATGTACATTTTCTCTATTATTAACTTATTATAAATAGTAGTAAGAATCTGGTACATACATGATGCATATTCTAATGTTATACATGTGTTAGACAGAGACAACTTATCTCTCAACATTTATAATAAAATTATTACCCATTCATAAGTTCATAACTATAATCTATTTCATAAAGGCACAACCTAAAGCGGCAACTGATTTTTGTCAAGTGCTTAGACATTATTTGTGCATTATTTAGTTTTATAAATATTTATTTTGTTTGTAGAACAGTCATAAAAAGTTGTGGTTTGGTTAAGGACTTACAAGAATTTCCTAGAGGTGATTTAACTCTTATTGGTGAAGCTGGTGTAACTCTGAGTGGTGGTCAGAAAGCTCGTTTAGCTCTTGCCCGTGCTGTATATCAGGTAATAACCAATAAATTATTACTAATAAGTATGCAATAAAAAAAACTTTTCACATAACTTACTATATTTATTCCCATCTAATTGAAAATCATAAAATTAAAAGTGAAGAATAACTGTAAATTAAATATTTGCTATTATTATCATATGCGGTTTACCACACACTTTATTTTTACCTCATTAACATATGTTAAAATATTTTAACTAGGGCTAAGATTTATACAGTGGCGTAATTAGGAATTTGGTTTGGGGGGATATACGTTTTTAGCAAACATGAATGGTCATTATCAATACTTTGATCAAAATGTTAACGGTAAAAAAAAAGTTTTGGGAATCCATCACCCTCATCACCCCCCCCCCCCCCTAATTACGCCCCTGGATTTATATGCATTTGAATGTTTTTTAACAGTCAAAAAAGTAGCTAGAAGTTTGAATTATAGTCAATATATCCAGAATACAATGTTTTATTTTGCATATTTTTGCATACTTTGTCATTTTTTTTATATATACTGCATATTTCTGTATTTTACGAATACAAAAGTGTTCCCACTTTTCATTGGTTTTACTATTTTGTTACTACATTCGTTGTTCCTTACTATTCCGGACCGGTCAACATTAAGAAAAGACTATTTTATTTCGTATCAAAAAATATGAATAAAAATATTATGTAATATAATAAAACTATTGCAATTTGGTACACGTTTTTCTTCTGATCTAAATTTTATTATTAATAAATATTTAAAATGCATTTTTGTTTGCATATTTTAAGTGCATATTTGTGTAATTATCAGTGCATAAATGCATGCATATTTCAAATGTTTTTTTGTGTACAATATTTTGGGCCCTAATTATAACAAACCATAAGAATAATTATCAATAAATATTGATTATGTATTATAATGTAATTTGATGTTTCTTAGAAAACATTCATCATATAAGCCTTCTTTATTATTTTCCCTTAAAAATTGGGTAATAATATTTTTCTTACTGAATAATTCAATTTAAATTGTTGGCTAACAATTAATATAATTAACTACTTTGGTTTAGAATTAAATTTAATCGTCAACTTTATGGAAATGACTCTGTAGATGTGTGGTAGACAACAAGTATAGTTAGACTGCACACATCATGAATACCAAACATTTTTAATTGAATTGATACATTTTAAATATACTGCATAGTATATAATGTCCTATGAATATTCCCAATTTTATAATTGCTAAATGTGTTTATTATTCATTCATTATGTGTATAGTATATTCTTATATATTATATTTTTATAAAATAATAACACCAGTACTGGTCTAAGGTATTGAGTGTATCACCGCTGAAATTGGGCTGAATACTTTAAATAATGTAAAAGACAGATTTTTCTACTTGAATCAATTTTCTCCCAGCATTGAAACTCCTAAATATATGTAATAACATTTTTTAAGTTAATAATTACTTCTAAAATCAATAAATATATTGTACTGATTTTTTTTCAGAACAAATTTATGTATTTAATGGATGACATTTTTGCTTCAGTAGATATTAATGTTGCTCAACATCTATATACCCATTGTATTAATGGGTTACTTAAAGATAAAACACGTATTATTTGTACCCATAATAGTCAATTTTTACACTCAGCTGATTGGGTACTAATAATGAATAATGGTACTATTGTAAATCAAGGTCGGCCTTTTGAAGTACTTAATGATTATGATGTAAAAGCTGTGGATGTCAAGTTTGAGGAAGCAAATAGTAACTCATACTTGTCTATGGATGATTGGACACCAATTAAAGAATCAGAAATTAAAAATGATTTGAATGACATAGAAAACCAAGAAGAAGGAGTGGTTGATTCATCTGTTTATAAAAAATATTGGAAATCTGTTGGAAATTTGATTGTAATACTGCTAGTTTTTGCTATGATTATTATGCAGGTACATACAAGTTTAATTTTTGTCATATTTTAAATAATACATCATTGAATATACTATGTTCAATTAAGAGCACATGGCTACTGCGTTCACACCAGTACCATAATATCCTCTCCTGGGACCTACTATGTTGGCCGACCCGGTAATGTTATATTGCCTCCGCTGTATACTCACATGGTGTAAGGTGGGGGGAAGAATACGCAACTATGACCAGTGCTAACCAGTTTTGGTCAAAGTGCCGTGTGCTGTCTTGTTGAACAGAGAATAATAACATGCAAAAAATCAATTTTTTTGTCATCATTTAGACAATTTTTATTTTTATACATTTTAGGGTACGCGAAATATATCAGATTTATGGTTATCTCACTGGGTGAATGAAATAACAAATAAACATTATGGTTAGTAAAAAACAATTTAATGTTGAAAAATATTATTTTAATTCTTTAATATCCGCTTATAATATGTTTTATTTATAACATACAAACACTTAATTGTTAATTTAAAGACATTTATATTTATAAATCAAAATGTATTACATTAAAAAAACGGAATCATTGATTTTTTAATTTTATTTTATTTCAGGTAATGCTGTTAATGATTTTAAAAGTTTACAAGATGAAAACAGTAAATATTTATATACTTATACAATAATTGGTATGGTAAACTCTGTAGCCACATTTTTTAGAGCCTTTATATTTGCATATGGTGGAATTAAGGCTTGTAAAATAATTCACGACTGCTTGTTGACTTCTATTATGAACGTGTGTATTTATTAATGTTTAATTTCTATATACCTACTTTTTATTTTACATATATTATTAATATTATTTTATTTTTCATTCAGGTAAAAACTACATTTTTTGATGTAAATCCTCTTGGTAGAATATTAAATCGATTTTCATCCGACACAAATGTTATTGATGATTCATTACCATTTATTTTAAATATTTTTTTAGCCCAAATTTTTCACGTTATTGGTACTCTAGGCTCCATTATATTTGGTGTACCTTGGGCTATAATTATTGCTGTGGTACTTACTCCTGTATATTATAAATTGCAAATACGATACAGAAATTCATCTCGTGAACTTAGACGTATATCAACTGTTGCACTATCGCCACTTTATAACCACATAAATGAATCTTTCCAGGGGTTAGCAACAATACGTGCTTTTAGAGCTGTATCCAGGTTAATATTGACCATAGTAAAATTATTTTATAACAATAAAATATAATCAGTTGCTTCATTTTTAATTGATGTTTTTGAAATGTTTAGATTTGAACGTGAAAATGAAGACAAACTTGAAAACTATTTAAAAGCAGAATTTTCTTCCCACTTAGCGTCTTTATGGTTTAATTTTAGATTAAGAATCATTGGAATAACTATATTATTTTTTATTAGTTTAATTTCTGTATTTATTCATCAGTGGAATCTCACTAATGCAGGTTTGTATTGATTAATAAATTATATGGGTTAATTAAAATGGAATTTTAGAATTTCAACCATTAAATGATCCAAGAGTGTCAGAGTGTCTTGAAAAACAAAATACATTTTTAAATATTAATCGATATGGGTTGTGCATAATTATTTTTTGTTGCTTGTTAATGTTACTAATGATATAACATATTTTTATTCATAGGATATCTTGGGTTGTCATTGACCTATGCATTAACATTGACTAATATGCTTGGAGGATTAGTAAGTGCCATTGCATCAACAGAATGCGATATGATTAGTTTGGAACGTGTTCTTGGGTATTCTGAAAACATTGAGAATGAGACTGAAGTTGAAGACACTATTTCACCGCCATTTGCATGGCCAACAAATGGAATCATACAATTTTCTAATGTTTTTCTCAAATATAGGTAAATTATTAAAATTTCAATATTATGTTTTTTAATTTTTTCAATTTTTTAGACATGATAGTCCTATGTCTTTGAATGGGGTTTCGTTTGAAACTACTTCCTCAGAAAAGATTGGTGTCATTGGTCGGACAGGAGCTGGAAAAAGTTCATTATTAGCTGCTTTGTGTAAAATATGTGATATTAGCAGTGGAGCTATTTTTATAGATGCTGTGAACCTTTCTAAAATTTCTTCACGACAAATAAGGTAAGATTAAAAAATATTATAACATCTTAAATGTATTACTTAAAATTTAAGTTTAAAGTAATTCAATGTGCTCTTCTCATTTTTAGAAACCGTATATGTGTAATACCTCAGGATCCATTTTTATTTAATGGTACTATACGTGAAAACATTGATCCGTTTAAAGAGTATATGGATTCAAATATATGGTCTGCATTGCAACGTTGTCATTTAGTTGCAACTGTTAAACGTTTAGGCGGTTTAGGGTGTTATTTAGGAGACAATATTAACTTATCTGTGGGTGAAAAACAGTTGTTGTGCTTAGTGAGAGCAATATTGAAGAATGCAAAAGTAGTATGTGTGGATGAAGCAACTGCAAATGTAGATGAAATGACTGATCGCAAAATACAAGAAACAATAAGAACTGCATTCAAGCATAGTACTGTTATTACTATTGCTCATAGAATTCGCACGGTTATGGACAGTGATCGGTATGTCAATAATTGATTAAACAAAAAATGAATTAAGATCTATTCCATGATTTATACATATTATATTTTTTGTAGAATATTAGTGATGGACAATGGAAAAGTAATAGAATTTGAGTCTCCAAATGTACTCTTAGAGGATAAAAATTCTTATTTTTATAACTTGGTTCAACAAGAGTTCAAGTAACAACTTGTGAACTCAGTTTCACAATTTTAATGGTGCGAGTTGAAATAAATAATTTAAGTATTTTTGATTACATATTTGTTAATATTTTATGAAATTAATTATTTACTCTGTGATTTATATTTTATAATATATAACTATTCGTTTAATAAGATACTAAGACAACAATATTAGTGAATTTTTATATGTATTTAATATTTTTAGTGTGGACGTCTGTATTAATATATAAAAAATAATATCATTATCATTATGTAAATATTATATTATTTTTGTTTATTGACTAATCAACTTGTCATTTGACAAAATTAAATGTATTAAATTGTTATTGTAGATACATTTTACTATATGTTACCTATAGGTTTAAAAATTATTATTGTTACAAAATTGAATTCATTTTTGAATATGAAAACTATTTTTTTTATCCTAACTCAATGTCTAAATTGTATACCAAAAAATAATAAATAATTTGTGAATCAATTAATTTGTTTTGTATACATTAAAATAAGATTCTCATGACCTCGAGTACTTCGAAACTGTACGCTTTTTAATGCGAGTATATGAAATCTTTGATTAAAGTGTGAATTAAATATTTATGATTAACAGTTTGAAGAATCATATTTGACATAATAAATAAATAAAAAAAATCCCTCAAACTTAATTAGTAAGTTATAGTCAAAAACTTCAAAATGCTCGATTTTTGGAAAAATCTTGTTTTTGAATATTTTTTTTTTGGAATTTTGATATTTTTATGCTCAACATATTGGTGAACTCTGAGTTTACCTATCTCACTTCCTTTTTTTTTTTATTGATCTTAAAAACATCGGCTTCTATGGCCATTAGTTTGACATTAACTTAAAATTAGTTTACAAAGGTTTATTTAACTTATGGTGATGTTTGGCTAAAATTAAGTTATATAGCTGAATTTCTTTTATGAATTTTAGTATGTTGGTGATTGATTGAGGGTCAGGGTTATTTTTTTGTTATTGTTAATAAATCACTTACAAACAATTTTCACGTGGCTTAATAACATTAAAAATAAGTAAGATAGGTAAATTCTGATTTCACCAACACGTTGAGCATAAAAATACTAACATTTCAAAATAAAAAGTTCCAAAAAACCGTTTGGGAAGTAAACTACATTTGTTCCCAAAGTTTTAATGTGTATACCGCTACATGTAATTCAAAGAATCTGCCTAACAAATTCACGTTCATCTTGTTAAAAAGAAACGTAATCCTTTTCCGTTCCTAGCTTAGAGAAAGGAACTATATAGGTAGTTGAGTTCCTAGTTTATATAGTACTTCTTTTCCTTGTCCTCAATAATTTAAAAACTATCTCATTATAATTTGCAAATTGTAAATCCCTTTAATTGTGTACCTACCAAGATGTTTTGTTTTTCAGACATAATTTATCAAAGTAGAGCATAGACAGTAAGCAACAAAGTGTAGGTAATGATAGTTATCTAATATATTATACCGAAAAAGAGACAATGCAAATCGCAATAGTGCATTATTATTTATTGCATTAATTACCCATAGCTATAGGTCATATAGGTATATATTTTCTATGGCTATATACGATATACGGTTAGGTTACGGTGTACGTATGTAAGTAGGTACTATTATAAAATTATTATTATAGTTTAAAAATGGAAAATAATAATAAAATATATTAAATGATTAACGGCGATGTCAATTATTAAATAATAAACAATATAGGTTACGACTTACCCGTATCTTCAAGCGGGTTTTCCTGCAGACATTAACGATGTCACGTCGATAGACTTCCATGGAATGCTAATGGCTTGATATTATGTAAACATTTTAAATATTACATATTATTATTATGGTAAGAATATAGGTTTAACTGTATAGCTCATTAGTTATTATTAGAGCGCGGATTTATATGCATTAAAAACCAACCAAATATGCACTAAAAAATCCTAAATATGCATAAATATATGCACTAAAATGTTAAAATATGCACAAAAAAATAAAAATATGCATAATAAAATTAGCAAAAAATTATCGAACCCTCTATAAATATTTATCTACTTATTTTTGTAGGTAGTTTTAATTCATAAGAAAAAAATAGGAATCAATTTATATCAACAAGTATTCTAAAATAAATTTTAGTCTTTAAAATCTTTTTCTTATTATGTATTTTATTGCCCCGATTATTGATCTAAGGTCATATTTGAGAAAACCGTTTATACCTACAAGTATACCTATTAATTTATTTTGATATTAATCGAAACTATAAAAATATGATATTTTTTTCTTATATTATAATACTATATATTTTTAAAATATCTAAAAAACATCGAAATATGCACTAAAAGATGAAATATGCTATTAAAATTGTGAAATAAGCCCTTAAAATAGAAAAATGTCAAAATATGCAAAAATATGCGCTAAAAAGTTTCATTTTTTAAATCGTCATGTCATGAAACAAATTATGTGCTCACTTAGCATATCATACGATCAACCAGAATAAATATGCAAATGCATACAAATCCGCGCTCTAGTTATTATAATGGCACATATTATTATTATTTAATTACTTAGTATTGGCTAAATTTCTTGAGAAAAAATTTAAAAACCTCGTAATTCGAAAGGAACAAAACTTCTCGGGCAAGCGACCTTTTTGTAACGAATTATACAATGATAGTACAAACAACAAAAATCAGCAGAGATATTTAATTTTTCCGTTTTACAACGCACGCAATCAAAACTATTTAGTTAACCACTCATTCAGTATTCAGGCCATTCACAAATTACGACTTTTTCTATTGGAGCTTACGTATTTTTTTCGATTCACGAACGATGGTGCAATATAGAGTTGTCGTTCGGACTTGGTTTCAAAGTTATACCGATTTAGGTGGAAATAGTTCACCATATTGTGGGTGGGGGAAAATTGGGTGATTTTAATCCAAATAGGCAATAGCTAATATAACCTCGGATGCCCTAACCTATACTAAAAAAGTTGTAGTAGACAAGTCAGTAACAAATTCTAATTTCCAAAAAAAAAAAAAATCAAAATTTGTGAACAGCGTCGTAGTACCTAAACTAGAGCGTTTTTCATGGAGAAATCTTAAAATTTAGAAGGCTTGAAGGCTAGGTATAACACTATAATACTTGTTCTATTATGTGCTATAATAACTTTAAACCTAAAGATTTCCTGTTTACGGATATTTTAAATTTTAGATTCTGAACGGAGCGATGAATTTATTGATTTTACAACGATGTGTGTTTTTTATTATTTTTATTTGTGCCATTGTAGGTACACGATATATAGTCGAAATAATGCTTCGATTATTCTTCAACTTCAGTATCTTGTTTGATAGGAAAGTGAATCTAATTGGTGCATTGGGGATGTAAAATTCCTAGTAATTTTCAAAAATGCCAGGTAAAACAAAAAAAAACTGAGGAAAACCGGGATTACTTACGCAAAATCGGTTTTTGACAAATTCGATTTTGGTTTTTGGTGTAACTCTAAAACAAATAACCGTAGAGACATGAAATTTATGGTTATTTATACTAGCATTTGCCATTTTCTATACACGATAGAATTTTAAAAATATTTTGATTTATTTTGAGCTGTGTACAGACATTTTCAGTTTCCAATTTTTTTTAGTTTTAGATTCTGAGTGGAACGATGAATGTATTGATTTTACAATGATGTGTGTTTTTATATTTTTTAGATTCTGAGTGAAACGATGAATGTATTGATTTTACAATGATGTGTGTTTTTATATTTTTTTTTTATTTTTTTTGTGTCTGTGTACACGATAAGTAGTCGAAATAATGCTTCGATTTTCAACTTCAGTAGCTTTTTCGATTGGAAAGTGAATATCTTTGGTGCATTGGGAGGTCAAAATTTAAAATTCCCAGTAATTTTCAAAAACGCCAAGAAAAACAAAAGAAAAATTAAGGAAAAACGGGAATTTTTACGCAAAATCGATTTTTCACAAAATTGAATTTGGTTTTTGTTATAACTTTAAAACAAATGACCGTAGATACATAAAATTTTCACTGGTTGTTTATATTTCCATTTTCTATACACCATAACATTTTCCAAATATTTTGACTTATTTTGAGCTGTTTACGGAAATTGTCAGTTTCCATTTTTTTTAGATTTTTTTTCTATGAATTTCAATAAAATTTTATCTGTTGAGTAAAAAAGCTTGAAAATTTAATAGGAGGATCCTAGGTTATTGTTTCAAAGGCGGATGAAAAAAATTAAAAATCCTTAGTCACAGTTTTTATTTATAAGCATTTAAAGTTCAAATCTTGACAAAAAACGGAAAAATCACGAAAATTAGCAAATTATTTTGAGTTGAGAATTCATAAAAATTTTTCTTTTTAAATCTAAGATTTGAAAATATAATACAAGATTACCCATAAGTTTGTCTACCTTTATCAAAAAAAAAAATGTCTACAAGCAAATCAAATTAAATTTTTATGAGCGTTTTGAAATTCATATTTTTACAACATTTGATATTCACTCGATTTCTCATGTAACGATTTTCTTATTTTATTGTAATTAAAAAACGAATGACTGTAGATACTTGAAAATTTCACTGAATGTTTATATTAGCATTTTCTATACACGATAAAATTTTGAAAATAATTTGACTCTTTTTGAGCTGTTTACGGAAATTGTCAGTTTCCATTTTTTTTAGATTTTTTTCTATGAATTTCAATAAAATTTTATCTGTTGAGTAAAAAAGCTTGAAAATTTAATAGGAGGATCCTAGGTTATTGTTTCAAAGGCGGATGAAAAAAATTAAAAATCCTTAGTCACAGTTTTTATTTATAAGCATTTAAAGTTCAAATCTTGACAAAAAACGGAAAAATCACGAAAATTAGCAAATTATTTTGAGTTGAGAATTCATAAAAATTTTTCTTTTTAAATCTAAGATTTGAAAATATAATACAAGATTACCCATAAGTTTGTCTACCTTTATCAAAAAAAAAAATGTCTACAAGCAAATCAAATTAAATTTTTATGAGCGTTTTGAAATTCATATTTTTACAACATTTGATATTCACTCGATTTCTCATGTAACGATTTTCTTATTTTATTGTAATTAAAAAACGAATGACTGTAGATACTTGAAAATTTCACTGAATGTTTATATTAGCATTTTCTATACACGATAAAATTTTGAAAATAATTTGACTCTTTTTGAGCTGTTTACGGACATTGTCAGTTTCCATTTTTTTTAGATTTTTTTTCTATGAATTTCAATAAAATTTTATCTGTTGAGTAAAAAAGCTTGAAAATTTAATAGGAGGCTCCTAGGTTATTGTTTCAAAGGCAGATGAAAAAAATTAAAAATCCTTAGTCACAGTTTTTATTTATAAGCATTTAAAGTTCAAATCTTGACAAAAAACGGAAAAATCACGAAAATTAGCAAATTATTTTAAGTTGAGAATTCATAAAAATTTTTCTTTTTAAATCTAAGATTTGAAAATGTAATACAAGATAATCTATAAGTTAGTCTACCTTTATCAGAAAAAAAAAATGTCTACAAGAAAGTCAAATTAAATTTTTATGAGCGTTTAAAATTCATATTTTTACAGCATTTGATATTCACTCGATTTCTCATGTAACGATTTTCTTATTTTGTTGTAATTAAAAAACGTATGACTGTAGATACTTGAAAATTTCACTGAATGTTTATATTAGCATTTTCTATACACGATAAAATTTTGAAAATAATTTGACCCTTTTTGATTTATTTACGGACATTGTCAGTTTCAATTTTTTTTTTCTGTAAAAATATCAATAAAATGTTATTTGTTGGGTAAAAAAAACGTGAAAATTTAATATAAGGCTCCTGATATATCGTTTTAATAGCATTTGAAAAATATTAAAAATGCATAGGCAGAATTTTTTTTAATAAGCGTTTAAAGTTCAAATTTATCAAATTTAGAATTTAATAATTATTTTATAGTTAAAAATTTATAAAACGTTCAATTTTTTTAGCTAAGGATTGAAAATTGAAGACAAGGCTCTACGTAAATAGGTTATATATAAATTACTTTATGCACAATAATATCATCAAATATACTTAGTAACATCATAGTCTGACTGACCGTTTTCGCTCAGAATCGTTTTTCTTATACAATGATATTATATCATTGAATTCAAATTTAACACTATCCATGGTGACCCACTTGTAACCTACTGTACAGCAGAGCGACATCCACTTACCCACCTTTTTTTCTATGAATGTCAATAAAATTGTATTTTTTGGGTAAAAAAGCTTAAAAATGTAATACAAGGCTGACATTTGAAAAATATTAAAAATCCAGTCACAATTTTTCTTATATCTATTTATAACCATTTAGAGTTTAAATGTTGACAAAACACGAAAATGTGCAAATTACTTTAAGTGAAAAAATTCATAAAAATATTTCTTTTTAAATCTAAGATTTTAAAATTTAATACAAGATTTCTTATTAGTTTGTCTACCTAACCTTTATCAATAAAAAAATCTATACCACAAAGTCAAATTAAATTTTTATGAGCGTTAGAATAAGTTCATATTTTTACAACATTGGATATTCACTTGACTTCTCGAGTAGCGATTTTCTTATTTTGTTGTAATTCAAAAACGAATTACTGTAGATACATACAAATTTGACTTAATACTTATATTCTAATTTTTTATGCACCATACAATTTTGAAAATTTTGACTCGTTTTGAGCTGTATAGTGTATACAGAGAATTTCAAATTTCAATGTTTTTAGTTTTTTTTTCTATAAATATCAATAAATTGTTATTTGTTGAGTTAAAAAAGTGTGAATATTTAATACAAGGCTCCTGATACATTGTTACAATAGCATTTGAAAAATATACATGGGCACAATTTTTTTTATAAGCACTTAAGCCAATGGTTCGTATGACTTTAAGAAGTAGGTAGTGTGCTTTGACACATTTTCATGAACGTTTAAATGTTCGATTGCAATATTGTCCAATATTTAACCACAGACAGACCCTGTTTCTAACTAAGTACACACTGAATAAACATTTGACTTCATTGTCCCTGCAGTACAAATAAATGTACAAAGTATAATCTGACCACGACTCGAATACTATATAAGATTACTAACTTTTTAATAACTATTTAAACAAATTTGTTCAACCATAGTGCTATGTGAAACTTCTGTAAACAATAAATGTTTTGTTCAATAGTATACCTATGTGCCATGTCGCTTCATAGCTTATAACTACGAAATAACGTGGTTTATAATAAATTATATTAATATAAACATTTTCTTTTCGATTCTGGCCACAACATTGGGCATTGCGTAGCAATAAAGAACGATAAACACTACACAGTACAGTCGTACGGATCACAACTAAAATCAATATACAAGTGGACTATAATTTCATTTAGTATTTTTCGGACGGTCAAATACAACATTTTCAAAATCGATTATATAAGACAGTGAATACTTACAACTTATACAAACAGCATATTATACTTGTGCACTAGTTGTGATGACGCCAGGTCGTATAGTTTGCTTAGTACCGTCCGACCGAAGTTTTGCTAGGACTTACTTTCGTATATATTGTATATATTGTATATATTATAGGTAATATGTACAGGACGCCCAATAAAGACATGACCAAACGTTAAACTACTAGAATGAAGATATATTATTATGACAATTTAAGAACAGAACGACCTAAAGTTTTACATTTCTAATATTTAGTTGTTGTTCGCTCATTACTGCACGGTTTGTACATAATATGTTTGTAGGTTCAACTTACTGTCTGGCGGGTCTTCATATCAACGTACCAAACGTTTATGCACTATTTGCAAGGAGTCAGAAGTCAGAATGTCAAGTCGTATACAGTTTGCTTAGTATCGCCCGGCTAGGATACTTCCACTTTTGTGTATATACATTTATAGTATATTATATATTATAAATTATAATATTATGTATAGGACCACCAATAAAGACATGACAGAACGTTATACAAATATAATACGGATGCAATATGAAATTAAAGAACAACGTGACTTAAAGTTTTTACAATTTAAAATATTCGATATTGAATTTCGGTCTTGACTGGACGGCGGCGGACCCCTTACATATAATTTTGTATGTTCAACAGTGCAAACTGCAGGTCTTAGTGTCAACGCATTTTACTTACATATATGTAATATTTGTCAGGTCGTATAATACTTTATTACTTGACCGTAGTTTTGCTAGGACTTTTACTTTTATATATATATTATAAGTATTATGTACACAGGACGCCCAACAAAGACATGACCAAACGTTATACTATAAGAATGAAGATATATTATGATCATTTAAGAACAAATCGACTTAAAGTTTTAAGTCTTGCTAGGACTTAAACTTTTGTCTTTTATGTATACATTTATAGTATATTATATCTTATAATAAGTATAGGACCACCAGTGGCACCAATAAAGACATGACTAAGCGTTATACAAGTATTATGTGGATTTATGAATAATATATGATATTTAAAGAACAACGTGACTTAAAGTTTTTACAATTTCAAATATTCTACATTGATTATTGGTCTTGATGACTGAACGGCAGCGGACTTCTTTAAAATAATTTTTTATGTTCAACAGTTCAAGCAGGACTTGGTGTCAACGCATTTTACATACATATACGTAATATTCGTCAGGACGTCAGGTCGTATTATACTTTATTACCTGGTTATAGCTTTGCTAAGACTTTTACTTTACTTTTTTGTATATATATATATTATATTATAGGTAATATATACAGGACGCCCAAAATAGACATGACCAAACGTTATACTATAAAAATGAAGATATATTTAATATAGATCATTTATAAGAACAAAGCGACCTAAAGTTTTACATTTCTATTATTTGATCGATGTTTGCTCATTACTGTATGGTCTGTACATATGTTTGTAGGTTCGACTTACTGACTGACGGGTTTTCGTATCAACGTACCACAGTATGCACTATTCGCATGGAGTCAGAAGTCAAAACGTCAGGTCGTATATAGTTTGCTTATAGACTATAGTACCGTCCGAGCGAAGTCTTACTATAGGAGTTTTACTTTTGTCTTTTGTGTATACATTTATAGTATATTATATCTTATAATATGTATAGGACCACCAATAAAGACATGACTAAGCGTTATATAAGTATAATGTGCATATATGAATATATGATAATTAAAGAACAACGTGACTTAAAGTTTTTACAATTTCAAATATTCGATATTGATTTTTGGTCCTGATTGGACGGCGGCGGACTCCTTTCACATAATTTTGTATGTTCAACAGTGCAAGCAGGTCTTTGTGTCAATGCATTATACTTATAATATGTAATATTTGTATGCAGGACGCCAGGTCGTATTATACTTTATTACTTGACTGTAGTTTTGCTAGGACTTTTACTTTGATGTATATATATATATATATAGGTATTATAGGTAATATTTACGCAGGACGCCCAACAAAGACATGACTTAACGTTATATAAATATAATGTGCATATATGAATATATGATAATTAAAGAACAACGTGACTTAAAGTTTTTACAATTTCAAATATTCGATATTGATTTTTGGTCTTGACTGGATGGCGGCGAACTTCTTTCACATAATTTTGTATGTTCAACAGTGCAAGCAGGTCTTCGTGTCAACGCATTATACTTATAATATGTAATATTCGTCTGCAGGACGTCAGGTCGTATTATACTTTGTTACTCGACCGTAGATTGGCGAGGACTTTTGTATAAATGCATTATAGTATACAATATAATATATTTTATTATTATAAATGTACAGGACTCTCAATAAATACATGGTCAAAATATGTTATACAAAATATAGAACAAAGATATTATATGCGAAACTAAAGCACGTGGCTTAAAGTTTTAAATTTCTGATATTTGGCCGATGTTTACTTTTTATTGGACACTCTGTACAATTTTTAGCAGGATATGATTATCGAGTATGTGGTTCACTGCCTTCCACTGAACTGATTATGCACTTGTAGCCTCTAGTCGCATGTGCAGTATGCGTGCCTATAATATAATATATGGTTTGATGCGTGAACAACGGAAGCCCGAATTACTTCCGGTATGGAATTTGTGAACGACCACGTGTTACACATTAAACTTATAGTTTTTATTAAAATTTTATTTCAACTTCTGCAGTAACAGGTGTTTCCCGGAGCGCCCGTCTCATCGCAGCTTCCTGAAGCAGTTGTCGGACGCGCGGACTATAGTTGGAAGTCCTTTGGGCTTCCGGTAAATGATTTAATCACACTAATGTTTCAATTTACATACGAGTAAATCTTTGTTTTATTTTGTTTTGGGGTATTGTGATTGTTGCCGTAATTTGACATTGTGAAAATGGGCCTATACTCGCTGGAATGATCGGAGTGGAGTCAATGGATGTTTAAATGAAAACGAATATAACAAAATAATCTATTTAATAGTTTTGAGCACATCGTTTCAGCGGTGTAAACAAACTATCCAAAATCAAAACCTTACAAATGTATTAATTTGATGGAAATAAAGACATTTTTTGAGTTTATTATTATTGACATTTTATAACCTATACTCAATGACGAGGTAGGTACACTCGAACCTACAGTTTTGTACGCCGGAGACGACTACAACCGTAGTCCGTACCGAAAAAAGCCGGTTTTTAAACAAAAACCTTTTAAAAATCTAATGCACCGAAACTTAAAATAATTTTTTTTAGAAACCTCGTAACCTACCTATTTTTTGATTTAGAGGTATTTTTGATTCAAAATTCCAATAGATCATTGCAGTATCTATTCTTAATGGATAGTAGTAGGTATTAGGTACCTAATAACTAATAAGTAATAGCTAACAATTATTATAAAATCTTAGATGTGTAAAAGCATATCAATAATTAGAATATTATTATTTTTTTTGTACCAGAGTAGTACCTTTTATAATAAAGTGTCCTACACCAATACGCCATACAGCTGTACAGTCATAAAACAAAATAATATAAATTCCAATTTCCATTTAATCGATAATAAGCTATAATCCGTACCACATATTATTATTTCAAAATAAATATCGATTGCAGATACCTACTAACTACCGTGTATTGGGTGTACCAGTAACAATGTTATATATTTGAATGGTATTTTCGTTTGAAAAAATTGGTTTATCTATAGTTAGACTAATACATTACTGGAAGTCAATGTTCCAGAGTCAATATTTCCAGAAATTTATCAAATATAGTTTATTTTTCCGTTCCGGCAGCGTAACTTTCAATATTATGTTAATGCACACAATATAAAATCAACACTCATAAAATTTCAATCCACTCGGTTTACTTCAAATCACATTAGAGTGGTTACTTTTATATAGATTCACACCCATACGGTTGATTTAAAAAAAGTAGCCCATGTCCTTGGTACTTGGTAAATGGTAAAGTTTTTTTGCAGAGTTGGTACTTTGAAAATGTATTTCAGTATAGGTAATATGTATTTATATTCAAATAGGTATAGGTATACCTACTTTTGAAAGACAGTGTATTTGAATAACGTGTTTCAAATTTCAAATACAAATTACTCCAAGCATTTAAACACACAAAAAGACAGTGGTCGGGACGCTTCTAGTTTTTTTGTAGCACGCTAACGCTACAGCTGCTACAGCCCCAAAAAAGTAGATTGCTATAGTTATCGCTACTTTTTTTTTTAAATGTAGTGCGCTGCTATTGTAAAAAAACGCTATTGTTTGAATTTAACGCGCTACTTTCACGCTAGATTTTTTTTTTAATGTTCTAATTGAAAATTGATAGTTTATATGGTTTGCACTGATTTAACATTTGGTCACAGGACGAGTTTTAAGTAATCGAGTTAATCGTGCATTAAATCCGAAAAAATCATTTATATACCTACTGACCATTATTATAATTTAAGTATAATAGTTATCATAATATTTTAACTAACAGCAAATAGGTATAGAAGGAAGCGATAAAATAATGGTAATTTTCGATACGCTAACTGAAAATTAGTAGCGCATTAAAGTATATCGCTACATTAGGTGTATTGTAGCGACGCTATACCGTCAAAGCTGGCGAAATGGAACTTGAGTGGTGACTTCTCTTTATTGAATTTGATAAAACTTCGTAAGTTTTGATTAGATATCGTTTATCTTTCTATAATATTTTATGTTGTTACATTTCAAAACTTTTACTTTTCAAAGAAATATTTTATCAGATTTTTTAATATTTCTTAATATTAAACAGAAATTAATGTTACAAACTGTTATCAAAAAAACACATTTTTCGTAGACCACAAATTTAAGTTACCAAACTAATACCGTTTGAGGCATAAAATTCGGGTATGCATATTTTTTAATTGATGTACAACAGTTTTATTACAAATTAGTCCAAATATTATTTAAAACCGTTCATAATCTGATTTTAGATTCTGAGCGAAGCGATAAATGTATTGATTTTACAATGATGTGTGTTTTTTTTTAAATTTTTTTTTGTGTCTGTCATCAACTTTTGGGACAATAAAAATGCTTGGATTTTCTTTAATAGTAACTTTTCTGATAGGAAAGTGAATCTAGTTGGTACTTAAGGGGGTCAAAAGTAAAAATTCCCAGTAGTTTCCAAAAGCATCGTGAAAAACAAAAGAAAAATTAAGGAAAAATGGGATTTTTTACGCAAAATCTGTTTTCGAGAAAGTCGATTTTGGATTTTGGTGCAACTCAAAAACAAATGACCGTAGATACTTGAAAATTTCACTGAATGTTTATATTAGCATTTTTTATACACGATAAGATTTTGAAAATAATTTGACTCTTTTTGAGCTGTTTACGGACATTGTCAGTTTTCAATTTTTTTAGTTTTTTTTTCTACAAATATCAACACAATTTTATTTGTTGGTTAAAAAAGCTTAAAAATTTAATAGAAGGCTCCTGGGTTATTGTTTCAAAGGCAGAAAAAAATTAAAATCCTTAATCACAGTTTTTATTTATAAGCATTTAAAGTTCAAATCTTGACAAAATACGGAAAAATCACGAAAATTAGCAAATTATTTTAAGTTGAGAATTCATAAAAATTTTTCTTTTTAAATCTAAGATTTGAAAATGTAATACAAGATAATCTATAAGTTAGTCTATCTTTATCAGAAAAAAAAATGTCTACAAGAAAGTCAAATTAAATTTTTATGAGCGTTTAAAATTCATATTTTTACAGCATTTGATATTCACTCGATTTCTCATGTAACGATTTTCTTATTTTGTTGTAATTAAAAAACGTATGACTGTAGATACTTGAAAATTTCACTGAATGTTTATATTAGCATTTTCTATACACGATAAAATTTTGAAAATAATTTGACCCTTTTTGATTTATTTACGGACATTGTCAGTTTCAATTTTTTTTTTCTGTAAAAATATCAATAAAATGTTATTTGTTGGGTAAAAAAACGTGAAAATTTAATATAAGGCTCCTGATATATCGTTTTAATAGCATTTGAAAAATATTAAAAATGCATAGGCAGAATTTTTTTTAATAAGCGTTTAAAGTTCAAATTTATCAAATTTAGAATTTAATAATTATTTTATAGTTAAAAATTTATAAAACGTTCAATTTTTTTAGCTAAGGATTGAAAATTCATCAAATATACTTGGTAATATCATAGGCTGACTGACCGTTTTCGCTCAGAATCGTTTTTCTTATACAATGATATTATATCATTGAATTCAAATTTAACACCATCCATTACAGTGACTTACTTGTAACCTTCTGTACAGCAGAGCGAAATCCACTTACCCACCTTTTTTAAGAATGATTTTATTTTTCATTGTTAAAAAAAAGGTGACTTGAAACATACTGAACCGATATAAGAGACAGACGGTTTGTAACGAAACTTTTTTGATAAAACTTTACAAAATGCTATTTTTGAATTGAAAAATGGTAACTTTTTTTCCATGGAAACTACCTCCTAACTATATTAAATGAAGTAAAAACATTATATTTCAGTAATGAGAATGTGTTTAATTTATTTTTTATATAATATTTAGGTTACCTATTGACTTATTTACTATATGTACAAAGATGTTTTTAAAAACCTTATTTGTGTTCCAAGTAAATGCTCAAAAACATAAAAAAAACCTTACTGTTTCATGTCCAAAACTCAATATGTGACTTATTGGAATTTTTATTTTTTTTAACCTAGTTATTACTTCATTTTTGTTTTTATGCAAATTTAGTCATTTATACTGTGCGTCTATACTAGATTTTTTCAGATTTAAAAATTTAATATTGAATAGTTGTAGGAGGTTGGGAAAGTTCAAAATCGTTCTCATTTCACCCGTTTTGACAGCGTATTATTGAAGTAGCGTCGCTACAATTAGCGCGCTGCTCCTGACCACTGCAAAAAGACTGACTGCAGTAGTGTACTAGTGTAGTCCTGTATAAAGTCATTAGGAAAATAGGTATATCTATAAAAAATATAGGAACATTAGGATTGTATAGTACAAAAAGTATAAAAATCGACTATAGATATGGTCAATGGAATACTTTTTCTACAGGTATTCAATGGCATTATAATTATTGTAAAAACAGTAAAATGTCACAATCATACACCAACAATATACCTATATAATATTCCAATCTTACACGAAAAACGTACGTATAATGTCCTAACCGTTGACGAAAAACATACGTAGTATTATATCCCAATTTTTGTGAAAAAACATATCTAAAATGTATCGAACATACACCAAAAACGTACGTACAATATCACCTATCTAAACGTATACTATACGAAAAGGACGTGTAGTTAATTGAAGAGTATCATTCGTTGAATATCCGTGATATAGTGGTCTTTTGACCCGACAATAGACCGCGATCAATAGGTATCGCTCTAATAAACGTAATCTGTACTTACATTATTATACGTGTATTGGTGTACGCATATTTACGTATATAGCCAGTGGCGTAGCGAGCAATTTTCAAACTCTATAAGCATACCTGCGTAAAATGTTCGTATTTTTGTTAATATTCGGCCGAAATCTGAATTTTTATTCGAATAAGCGCCATGACCGAGGCCGAATGAAATTCACGAATGGGTTGCTAGCACCGTAGACCTATAAACTAATGGACAGCGCATTACACTCCGCCTTGCCGTCAATGCACAGGAATTATATAAGAGAAAGAAAGAAAAAAGAACGAAGAGAGAAAAGAGAGAAGAACATAAAAGAGGGTAATCATTGACGCATGAAACTAGTACTATATTTCCCTCACGTTCTCTTTTCTCTTTTACTCTATATTGTACCTCTGACCCTCTCTCTAAGCGCTGTCCGTTAGTTTATAGGTCTATGCCTAAAATGGTAAAATGTCACAATCATACACCAACACTAGCCTATAATATGACAATCTTACACAAAAAACGTACGTATAATGTCCCTTATCTAAACGTATACTATACGAAAAGGATGTGAAGTTAATTGAAGAGTATTATTATTCGTTGAATATCCGTGAAATAGTGGTCGTTTGACCCGACAATTGACCGCGATCAATAGGTATCGCTCTAATAAACGTAATCTGTACTTACATTATTATACGTGTATTGGTGTACGCATATTTACGAATATAGCCAGTGGCGTAGCGAGCAATTTTCAAACTCCATAAGCATACATAAAATGTTCGTATTTTTGTTAATATTCGGCTGAAATCTGAATTTTTATTCGAATAAGCGCCATAACCGAGGCCGAATGAAATTCACGAATGGGTTGCTAGCACTGTGTGCCGGTGCACGTGACTACATCGCAGAATTTCCCGCCGGTATGCGTATTGTTCAATGGTAATTACCATTATGGCGGCATTCCGGCATTCATACTATCGTAGCGTCGTGGGCGCAGGTTGGTTTGTTATTGTTGTCCGTCAGTCGTGCCGGCAGCCCGTAATCGTTACTTTTGAACGTGCTTTCGAGTGTTTTTGAGCAGCGGACTACATGATATTATTTTTACCACGTGTTTTTTCCCGTAAACCATTTTCGAAATGGATCAAGACGAAGACTGGGATTCACCCAACGATATACAATATCAACCGCGACAGGAGTACGTGCCTCAGCAAAAGTACAGGCAAACGAGGCCCGCCAATCCCGACGACTTGCTCGTGGACATCGACTCCCAGTTCGCGGGCTTGATCATCGGAAAGGGTGGCTCGGTGATCAAAGGCCTGAGAAAGGAAACCGGCGCGTTCATATCGGTATTGGACAGCGATTCGTACGGTTTGAAAACCGTGAAGATATCGGGAAATCCAAAAGCCAGAGAACATGCTCTGAAGCTCGTCAACGACATCGTCGACGCGAACGACCCGGAAAAAATTAAACAAAAGTTGCAACAAGAATCGGAACAAGCACCGGTTCAGTCGACTTTTAACTGGGACGAGTTGATGAAAGAAGAAGCAGAGAACCTTAAACAAAGATTGGCAGCCTTGCCACCAATTGTTAAGAATTTCTATAAAGAACACCCCGAAGTGACAAGGATGACTGATCAGGAGGTCGAAGACTTCAGAATGTCCAAGAACAACATTATGATCAAATATATCGAAGAAAATAACGTGAATCCAATTCCTAAACCAGTGATGAAATTTTCACACGCATTTGAAGATTATCCGGACATATTGGAAGAAATACAAAAGCAAAAATTTGAAACCCCGTCCCCCGTACAGTGTCAGGCGTGGCCTGTCATCATGAGCGGCCACGACTTGATAGCTATCGCACAAACTGGGACGGGCAAGACATTGGCCTTCTTGCTTCCTGCTTTCATTCATATCGATTTTCAATCGACTCCTCGTAGTGAACGAAAAGGTCCATCTATATTAGTATTAGCTCCAACCAGGGAATTGGTGTTGCAAATTGAAAGCGAAGTATGTATATATTTTACATGTTTATATAAGTTTAATCATAGTATTAATTATTATTTTGTCTTGTTTAGGTTAAAAAATATAGTTATAAAGGCATTAAAGCTATGAGTATTTATGGTGGGGCAAGTTCTGGAAAGCAAAAAGAAGTTCTGCGGAAAGGAGTCGAAATCGTTATTGCTACTCCTGGTCGACTTAATGATTTTGTTGGTAGTGGTGCTATTGACTTATCTGATGTGACGTTTTTGATACTCGACGAAGCTGATCGTATGTTGGATTTAGGTTTTGAACCTCAAATACGTGTTTCATTACTGAGGGTTAGGCCAGATAGACAAACTATAATGACCAGCGCAACCTGGCCACCTGGAGTTAAACGTCTTGCTAAAAGCTATACGACTAACCCTATTCAAGTTATGGTCGGATCATTGGATTTGACAACAGTCAATACTGTAAAACAAGATATTCTTATAATGGACGAAGAAGAAAAAGAAATATGGCTTGACGATTTTTTGAAAAGCTGTAGTGCAGATGATAAGATCATAATATTTGTGAACCGAAAAGTAACTGTGGATCAGCTTTCATCAGATTTATGTATGAAGGGGTACATAGTTGAATCCATTCATGGTGGTCGAGAACAAAGTGATCGTGAAATGGCTCTGGAAAGCTTACGTAATGGTGAAGTTAATATTTTAATAGCAACAGATGTGGCTTCTCGTGGTATTGATATCAATGACATTACAGTGGTAATAAATTACGATTTTACTAAGGATATTGAAGAGTATGTGCATAGGGTAGGACGTACAGGGCGAGCTGGTAAAACTGGCCTGGCAATTACTTTAATGACCAGAAGAGATTGGGGTAAGGCCAAAGATTTAGTTGAAGTGATGGAAAAATCTGGACAAGATGTACCTCCAGAGTTGCAAGAAATGGCATCGAGGTATGAAGCCAAGAAAGAACGAGACAGAGCTGAAGGAGGTGACAGGCCATTTAGGGGTGGAAGAGGAGGTGGACGAGGATTTTCGAGAGGAGGAGATGGAGGATTTTCGGGAAATAGAAGAAATAATTATTAAGTTGTAAAGATCTGATTAATAATCTAAAGTTTCTATGAATTACGTTATTCCTTATTATTTGTTATTTTAATTTCAAATTGTTCAAGTACTAGTTTTATATTATTTTTATTTAATGTTTATAATTATCTAAACTGTTAATGTTAAAACATAATTCTTTAAAAAATGATTAAACGAGAATGTTTAATACAATTGTGTGTATGTAAATAATTTTGTTTCACCTGTATGTTAAATTACGTATTATACGCACATAATTCTTTTTGAGAAATTAACTGTTAAGTGTTAAGTATATTCAATACAAAATGTGATGTAAATATTCATTAAGTTTTGAACACTGAGCTTTACTGAGTATGCTGTTTGGGATTACTCCAATAAATCTCGAACTACGCAAGTATAATACCTATTGCTGACACACAAATATTGCTCAAACTTGATTAAAAATTCAAATAAATTTTAACTAACATTATATTAAAAATGTAATATTCTTTTAGCATACATTAAGAAACAGGTATTTAAATGTGTAATGTACATGAGTTAATAAGCTTTATACTTAATTGATTTTAACTTACTGGTCAAATTTTCATTGACACATAAAATATTTAATTTTGTTTTTTGTAATTTAAAGTGAACTAAACAAATACTTTTTGTTCAATTGGTTGATCTCATTGTTTAACAAGACGCTTTTTTTTCCATGACAAACGTTTATGATAATTTATGACGAATCGATATTGAAAAGTATTAAGCTATAAACACTGAGTCTTGGGTATTATCGACTTGATCTTATCACTAGTTACCACGTACAATCGCACAGGTGACTACAACTGAAACTTGAGTTTTTCTACAAGTTTTATTGAAGTAATTTTTTCTTATCGTTATTAACATATTGTACAGATGTATGGATTATATATAAAGTTTATTGTTGTTAATACAATTAAATATGTTATAGCATATTGGTTATTACTAACAATTATTTATTTTATAACAATTAAGTATTATATTACATAAATGTTTCCATAATATACAATTTTTTACAACAGACATGTTTTTATTTATTTATTTATAAACATTTTAGAAAACCGTAAGTATTTCAATACCAAGTAAAACCGAAATGTTAGAAAATGTACAATAAATCATTATTTTAATAACTCAATTTAAAATAATTTACATTTGTAATGTATTATTCATAAGAATTATTAATACACAAAGATAACAATTAACTAGTCTGCAGTTTACTCAATATGACTGATGCTAAAAACATTTCAACTAATAATTTTGTAGTACATTTGCTGCTAAAAATTCAATATTATAAATGATAAAATTGATAAATATGGTAATATACGAACATATTAAAAAAACATTAAAATTTGTCAAAAATAAATTGTTAACTTCATGTCTAACCTAACCTTTGTCTTAGTCCTGTCAATTATCTGAATAAGTTTAATTGTCTGATCCGAAAATCCTCTGACCTAACCTCCCACAAAAGCAATGTGTAAAGGCAATAAAAATATAACTTAAGTATATTAGTTACCATTACTTGTTACTTAAAAGCTTTTTTCAAAAAGCTGATTAAGGCTCACTATACTAATCTTTTTCTAAGCCCTATACGAGTTCGTTCTTCTTCATCGTCACTTCCATAAGCTGATGACATACCCGATACAGCACCACGCCAAGATGTAGCTTGCATGAGCTCTGGGTCTGGTTCTGTGCGATTTTCATAAAGCATAAGATTAAGACATTCTTCATAGATTCTTGCTTCTGGGAAATCAACCTAAATAAGTAAACATTAGCTTGTTAATATTTTATCTTTCCAGTTAGCCTGCCGAGGGAATATATAATAGAAAGTTTTCAAGGATTAATATAATTAATTTAAAAATAAACATATATTAAAACCAAATATAGCAATATAAAAACCTCAATACCTTTGTATGTTTTTTATCTGTAGCATATACAATAGATGTGCAACAAACTTCAGCGACTTTAGTTGCCAATCCAAAATAACTCCAGCAACATATTTCACTTGAACCACTAACATCTTTGATAAACAAAAATCTTGAACCAAACCGCAATGAAAGTTTATCAAATAATTCAACATTTTTTAGTAAGTTATCATCAGAAGCACTGAAAATGAAAAATTATTAAAAATGTATCACATGGGATAAATAGTTATATATCTTTTTTACCTTGTATATGAATACTTGTTGTTATGTCTATTTATAAGAAGTTTAACGGTTGGCTAAAATAAAAGACAAATAAATTAAAAGGATATCAGCGCACTATTTGTTTTCTCTCTATGGCCCACGCGCAGCATAGACAAAACACATTAACACAGAATCATTTTTTCTATATTTTTAAGTAATCTTAGAGTAAAATCACCCATTACAAAAAAGATAGAAAATAATATTTTTGAAGGAATGACATATCGACTTTATATTTTATTGTTATTTTAACAGTAAAATGTTGTACGTTATAATTATGTTTAAATTGTTTTGAGACAATATTTAGACAAATCGATATGACATTCCTTCAAAAATATAATTCTTTATCATTTTTGGTAAGGGTGATTTCACTCTAAAATTACTTAAAAACATAGAAAAAATGATTCTGCATAAATGCGTTTTGTCTATGTTACGCGTGGACCAGGGAGAGAAAACAAATAGTGCGCTAAAATCCTCTCAAAATTTTTTTTTTTTTAAATATGGTATTTACTTACTTTTGTACTCATTGTAATAAGTTGACTTAAGTCTGCACTACAAGACGTAAGAGGTATACGACATTGAGGTTCGATTTTACATTGTCTTGATCGTAAAGCTTGTTGACAAGATTCAACAAGTGGTGATATTAAATAGAATTTGGCTTCAGCTAATAGCTCAGCGATTTCATGTGTCTTATCTGGAAGAGCTACATGTTCATCACGCAAAAAGTTCAACACAGAATTAAAGTGCTTGCCACAACGATCAATTAGGACCCAACCTGAAAATTTTTTTAATGTAGCAAAACTTTATTAATACATGATTTAGCCATTTAGGTAGGTATGTTATAAAATGTGTCATGAAGTACCTTCAGTATCAGTAAGTACTTTCATCCGACCACTAAACATAGCTTTCAGCATTGTATCATGCTTGGTCAAGGTACCAATTGTAGTGTAAAATAACGAACCACCTATATTTAATTTTGCATATTTGGGTTGAATTTCTTGAGGCTGCATTTTAGTATGATGCTTACATTTGTTTTTATCAGCAGAATCTAAATGGTGTTGCCATTTGTGTTAGTTATACACTTCAATAATATACAATTACTTTTTATTTAAATAGACCAAATATTTAAGAAATGTCATTAACTTTTTATTATGGAAACTAAATAATTGTTTTCGGTTTGACATAAATTCTACAAAAAAAAAGGAATACGATAATGATAAATAAAACGTTGAGATCACTCACATTAGGACACGTTAATTAAGTAAAACCTTACTCAGTATTTAACTACAAGTGTCTACAACCATAATAAATTATATATTATGATGTCCATAAAGCCTCAATTTACTCCCGGACGTTCAAACTCGGTCTCAAAGATAATAACATAGACAAAATAAATATAAACAAGATTCTGTCTTCAGCTGTCGTCTGTCACTTTGATAGTGTGATAACAAAGTGATATCAGAGATGTGCCAACCACGGTTTAAGATAATATAGACCATAACCACAAAACAAAACCCAAATCCGACGGGCAGCAGCCGGCTTATCATATTATTATCAACACGAAATTCTGTGCTCGTAGCTGTTGTTCACCAGGTAGCAGTCTACGATTTATTAAAATTAAATTATTCGTTTGATTGGTCCAATTTAAAATCAAACGGCAACGGCCAACCGTAAACTCCGGAGTCCGGACAGTCAAACACAATACTTCGTATACCCTGCGGTATAAATGTATTGTAATTGTCTGTACGACCGAGGTTTCTTACTTCCTACATCAATACATCATAGTTACTTCGTTCCTTGCGAGTTCAGTGTGAGTTCCTTGTGACTTGTGTTCCTACAAGGCTAGTGCCATCATGGCAATAAGTACAGTTTTGTACAGTTCACTCGGCGTTAGGATTTGACGTATATGTTTCAGATTTGGACTGACCTATTCTCTATGTTCTAAATGTCAACCTAAAACTATTATTTAAATATACAGTGTGTGTTAAAACCTTTAAAATAACGTGAACAAAATATTAATACACCGCTTTGTAACCTGTTGATGTCTCAAATATGAAGTCTTCGCGTTCCACATCTTCTAGAATCACCAGTAGATCTGCGAGAAGGTTAATGTCCGGATCGTCGGACGATAGTGACGACGGAGGATCGTCAAATGCACAGATGGATAGCGCTCGGGCGGAGAAAGCGTTTTCTCGCCGCAGACGACCAATACCTACTCCAAACAGTTCGGATGTAACAAATGATTCTCTTTGTATTAAACCTGACAGATCATTATTCAGAGTGTCCGATACTGATTCGGAGGTATCATATGTGTGAGTTATTTTTTCATTCAGTAACTAATCGAACTTGAAAAATTAAACATAGGTAGGTGCAATACATAAATAGTAATTAATAATAGGTAGGTACCCATCATTATATTATATTATATTATTTTAATTTACTATGATTACTAGCAAAATTAACATACATACTATTGGGAAAAACAACGAATTAATGTTTGATATTTGCCTGACATTTTTAGTATGCACACCTATACTCTCGCATTAAATAATAAATAATTAATCCTTGCTGGTCGCGTGGGTCTGACCTCTTTAATTAAAAAGGTTTTAAAATGTATTTTTTTTGTAGGTTGTTGTGATCATTTTATTGTCATTGTGTACCTTTTTAAATTCAGTTAGGTCTTAATAACTCAAATTTTTTCTTGTCCCTTGAAATGTTTTTAGGTTGTATTTGAGGGATATAACTCGAAAAAAGTCGAATTTATTTTTATTCTCCTTGAGATTCAAGTTATTTACACAGCTTTACAAATAAATAAAATATAATAAATGTTTATTAGGTATAATTAGGTAATTCCAATTTGATTTGTACTTAAATTAGGTACCTATTATTTTATTAATAGATTTAATTTTTTTTAAAAATAGGTTCATCTAATTTGTACTATTAAAAAAAATACTAAAAACTGGCTAGAGGCTCATTTGAGATAAAAAGCTATACTTGAGCTAGATCCCTATGCATCTAAATTCTGTAATTTTTCTTGAATCGTGGATGAACTATTCTATATTTAAGCATATACATTTTACTTAATATGCATTTAAATAAGCACAAAGTTCTAAATTTGGGAATGAAGATGATGTTTTCATGCGATCCCTGCCATTTTTGTCACATGAAACACTTCTTAAAATATGTGAACACTAGAATTTTGATTAACATACATTTTTTACATGTACAGGTTATTATAAAATTATCACTAATTAGGTATATACATCAATAGGAAAAACCAAAAATTATTTGTTATTACTACCTATTGCATTTAAAACTTTTAATTTTTAGTTTGTACTTTCAGACTAGATGAATGATAAATGATAATGAATAAATTATATAAACAAAATGCTAACATTTCTGTTATTTATAATATACTTAATATTATTCATAGTGCTTAAACTTCGGCTTAAACTTTGTTATTTTGCCTCTATATTTTACTCATTGGATGCTGGTACTTACTCATACTTCTTAAACGTTTGATTTTGCACTAATACAATATTGTATTGATACACTCAATAAAATACACAATCATTTTCTCTAAAATCCGAAATATTTCCAGATTTTACATTTTCTTGCTCATATTAGATGATTAATAATATTTTAGTAGGTACTGTAGTAGGACCATCTGAATGCGCCCTGCTTTTTTTGTAGTTATTTTAACTATGTACGATTGTACAATACATTTATTTTTTTATGTAGTTACCTATTCTTTACATCTTTCATTCTGATTCTGTCATCAAATTTTTTGATTTTGTAGACATTTGGTAATATTATAACTTATAATATGGCTGTAGACAATACTAAAGTAGGTAAGAGCTGTAGCATATAGGATCCAGTTTTACACTGATGTATGAACTAATTTATGTTAGATATTTTAATTCATAAACACCTAAATAGAAACTTGCATTTATTTTTTTTATACCATGTAGGTATTTGCTTTTCCTTTTTTTTTTATTTAAGGTATCTGCCTGGTAGTATTTAAGCTTGCTGCCATTAAAACGACCCAACTTATCCATCATCAATCTTAAATTCATAATACGAATTACTACTTCCAAAATGTATCATTTTTATCAATAACCAATATGTAGGTCCTCAGTAGTTTTATAATGTTATGCATGTACTGTGTACTTTATTAGAATAGCTTCATTTAGAATATAACTCATTAATTTCCTTATTCCTTTATAATTATAGGTAATTATATTATACAAAAAACACATAGATAGTATGTGCAAAAATATGTTTTAATAGACAAGCATTTTTTTTTTATAATATATTCAATACCTGATATGGATCTTGTTTCATAAAATTATCATTATGTTCTGTTGATATTGATATTTTAATGTTGATTTTTTTAGTATCTGTAGTACCTATGTTATAACATTTTAAATACCTTTATATTTATGTATAATCTTTTAATTTTATTACAAGTAATTTAATTTTGTATTTTTGTTTTAGAAATAGTAAAGTTGATAAAAAACAACCATATAAATATCACGATAAAACAACTTCTCCTGATAGCTCCGAAAATGAATCAATTTTTAAACCTAAAAAAAGAGATTTGGCCAAGTATAGAAATGCATTACTTTCAAGCGATGATGAACAATCAAAATTTAGTAGTTGTGATGTAAGTTTTTTTCTTCAATTTATTCTTAACTTTTAATATTGATACTAAGTATTTATTATTTAGGAATCGGGTAACAACCTTTTGTCTAAAAAAAGTCCATCTTTAATAGAATCGGATGAAAGTGGTGAAGAATGTTTACTTGAAGAATATATAGATAAATCCACAGAATCAAAAATTATAGCTAATGAATCTTTTAAACCTCTTGGAAAGTTTAAAACCAAACAAGCTTTAATTTTAAGCTCTAGCGATGAAAGTCAAACAGTGAAAAACAGTGATATTTTTGTTGTAAGTTTTTTATTAGTGTAAATATTTTTGTATAAGCTTATTATTCACAATGATTTTAGGAAACTAATCCAAATTTGGAGTCAGATTCGGATATTATAAATTCACCACAATATCAAAAGTTCAAAATACCTAAAAAAGTTAATAATGAAGAATCTCAAATTGAAACAAAATTAAATGATTTATCTATAATTGAACCTAGTGATTCTGATGATGATGTTTCTGCACATCATAAATCAACCGTTACATCTTCTAATCAAAACCGACCATTTATTGATGACTTGAAATTTTCAAATACTATCTATTCGTTACATGATCCAATATCTCAGAGTAGTATTCTAGAATATCCAAATTCCAAAGAGATAATCATAGAACAGTCACCTAAGATTAAGAAAAATGAGAAAATTATTGAAACAATTGATTTGGTTGGCGATAGCCCAAAAACCTCGAAAATATGGTTTCCGAAACAACGTAATTTAACAATTGATTTAACTGAAGAAAAAGTAAATGAAAAATCTTCCATATCTTCAAAAGATATTTCAATTGGTGATACAAACAAATTGAGTAGTGGAGATTTTCAATCTCTGAAAATGGAAAAACTAAGATTAGAAGAAATTCTAAGCCGATATACAAAAAATATCACCAACATGAAAGTTAGTATAAAAATAATATAATAATTATGTATATATATTTATTTGATTAAATTGATTTTACCATAACTTTTAGAACACTATGAAAATAACAAATTTAAATTTATTGCCCGATGGAGGTTATAAATTAAAAAGAGCAATTATAAAAGAAGAAAGTGCATTTACAGATATAAGAACACAATTAAATAATGTACTAAAAAAAATGGAAGATTACCCAGGTTTACTATGTCTATACGTCTTCTCAACAAACTAAATTTAATTAATTAAGAGGATGCCACACCCACATATGTTGTTTCCGTCTTACAAATATACAACATAGCAAAAACTGTTATGCGTGGGACAACTTTTATCTTTCTGTGTTTGTAGAAGTGGCTCCAAAATTTCTGAACATGTAGGGTGGACAATTATCCATGCAACAGCATGCCCATATTTTAGATAACATAAATACAATAAAAGTTATTTGCTTCTAAACATTAGGTTTTTATGTTTTTTCATTTGCTTTTAAAAAATGATTGGATAATGCTATCAAAAAAAAAGCACGCTGTTGTACAGATTAAGTTCTTCTTTACTTGTTCTTAAAATTTGGTAATTATACAGCAAATATGGTGCGAGAAAAGTTGTCCTGTGAAAACCAGTTTTTGCTATGTTGTACATTTGTAAGACGGAGACAACACATGCAGGTGTGATATCCTCTTAATTATAATACTTAATATGTATTTCTTATTTGAATGTTTACAGAAGAATTAAAAATAACTCAAAAACCTCACTCATATAATTTACAAACATTGGATATTAATAATGCATTGACTAAAAAGGCGGCCGGTAATATTGACTTAAATGCAATGGGTGACAAAGGTATTTTTAAATATATATTACTTATTGAAAAACAACAATTTTTTAATTATAAAATAAAACCTTAAACCGTCTTATTGTTTGCTTTTATAGCTTTGAGTACTTATCGCACACAGCAAACTATGACTTTGGATGTACTTAATAGTTTACACAAATCATTAGGAACCTGTCCGTCTTCCGATATTTTAGCTGATGACCCAGAAAAACTTAAAGTGGAACTTATGCCCCACCAAAAACATGCTATAGCGTGGCTTATGTGGAGAGAGAGTCAAAAACCACACGGGGGCATTTTAGGTACCTAAATAACATAATATATTATGTACACAAAAAAATTGCTCAAATATCAATATTATTTTATGTTATAACATTTTCAGCTGATGATATGGGTTTAGGAAAGACTTTATCGATGATTTCTCTAGTTCTTAAAGCTTATGAAGCTCAAGAAGACCAAGAAGAAGATTCGGAAACAGATGATTCTTTTGAAGACTCAAATCTAAATTGTATACATTTATAATTTACTATAGACTAAGTATTATTTAAATTATTTATTTTATAATGCTTTATTTTTCAGCTTTCAAAGGTGGAACTCTTATCATTTGCCCATCATCATTAATCAGCCAATGGGATAATGAAGTCAAATCAAAAGTAAAGCCAAGAGTTTTAGATGTAGTTAAATATTATGGGCCAAATAGAGAGTCTTCTGCTAGACGATTGGCCAAAAAACATATAGTCTTAACCACATATCATACAGTCATGTGGGATCAAAAAAATCATAAGAATACAGTTCGTACCTATTCTATATAAAAACTTCAAAGTTTTTGTATTAACTAGTTTATTTTTAAATAGAGCCCCCTATATAATATTAAATGGTGCAGAATAATTCTCGATGAAGCCCATACAATAAGGAATCATAAAAGTCAAACGTCTGTAGCTGTAAGTTCGCTTTCTGGTATCAATCGATGGGCGTTAACTGGCACTCCAATCCATAATAAGGAAGCTGATTTTTTTGCATTGTTAAAATTCATTAAGTGTCGTCCTTTCGATGAATGGGTTGTAAGTATGAGTTATTATTTTTAAATTCTTTAGAAAAAATGGTAAATATGTATGATATAAGTACAAATATATTGTTATTCCTAATTTCTTTATTGTATTATCATAGTTTATAAACATTGAGAATTAAGTTAAAATAGAACGTTTAATCTGATTTGTGGTAGATGCTGACCTTAAGTTTAATCTTTTGGTCTATAAATATTATAATTACAAATTTATTACATGTATATGTTACAGTCTGAGTAATATGCAAAAGTATTAGTATAGTTATTAATCGAAATGCTATTTTTTTTTAACAATTCAACAATGTTTTTGCTGTATGTACGCGCTGCCTTTATTTCTCCTTCAAACTGGACTATGATTTCGGCCTATATCTATGTATATTTCCACGGCATATCGGTTGCAATTGCTAATTAAGTGGACGCCAAACCAGCATGTGTTGTCTCCGTCTTATAAACGCGTAACATACCAAATTTGCGCTAAGGAGCTCACGTTTTATGCCGTTAGCTTTAAAATTAGAGTGAATCAACCTATTATGAAACTTGATGGTAAGAACATTATTCGTGTTTTGATGGAAGATTTTTTACGATAATCCAGTTTTTAAGTGAGTTATGTGTATATAATAAATTTAAATTAAAAATGCTCATAACTCACTTAAAAACTGAATTATCTTAAAAAAACTTCCACCGTAACAGATAATGTTCTTACCATCAAGTTTCATAATCAGTCGATTCACTCTAATTTTTAAGCTAACGGCATAAAACGTGAACTGCTGAATGTAAATTTGGTATCTTACTTATTTGTAAGATGGAGACAACATATGCAGGTGTGCATTCTCTTAATCAATACGTAGTAGTTGGGATGACACCGTCCGACTCATTGCGTACAGTACATCTATGCATTTATTTTATATTCGTTGCCACAGTATTAAAGTTTTGCTTTTGATATCTGTGTGTCGCTATATTTTGTTTATTTATTTTATCGCAGCAATAATATACCTAGTCCACTATATGTCTTATTTAACTAAGTTGTTTATATGACGTATACTTGTTATTAATATTTATGTATTACCTAGTCTTTTTAACCAATTTAAAAAAAAAATAGGTTAATTGTATCCGAATTTGTAACAAAAAAATGAATGATATCTCAATAAAAGTACTATGTCTAAAATAAACTCAAGTTAAAAAAGTTGTGATATCAAAAAGGGTTTAAGTAAATTCTTAAATTCATTGGTATGGAAATTGTTTATAATTGTTTGTATTTTATGAAGTGAAATAATCTAATACAAATAAATTACTTAGCTTGGCTGTTACTTATAGTATGTACTTAAATAGTGTTATGGTAATATTGTTCAAATTTAAAATAGGGATGTAATTATTTATGTCAGCAGTATAATATGTTTAGTTGTAGTCGTACATATTGGTAGCTGACAAGCTAAGTTAATTTATTTGTATTAAATTATCGCACTTCATCAAATACAAAAAATTATAAACAATTTCTATGCTAATGAATTTAAGAAATTACTTAGTCCCTTTTTGATACTACAACTTGTCTAACATAAGTTTTTTTTTCTTAGGGAGGTTTTTTACCCAAGTTTGTGTTGAGATACATTTTTGATATTTTAGTATTGATTTTACAATGAATGATATGTATTTTTTTGGTCTGTGTACATGATAATAATTCAAAATAATGTTTAAATTTTTCGAATTTTCTTGTGGAAAAGTGAATCTAGTTGGTGCATTTGAGAAGTCAAAATTGAAAATTCCCAATGGTTTTCAAAAGCTTAGGTAAAAATAAAACAAATAAATAAAAACTGGAATTTTTACGTTAAATCAGTTTTTGACAAAATCGATATTGTATTTTGGTAAAACTAAATAACAAATAACTAGAAATTTGACATTTTCACCAAATGTTTATATAAGCATTTTCTATACATGGTCTAGTATGGTATATTTTGAATTTTTGGCACTTAATGTACAGCAATAGAGCGATTACCCACTGCCCGCCTTTTTTTAAATTTATTTATTAATATTTTTATTGCTAATTGTTATTACAAAGCTTAAAATTTTGAACAGTTATTATGTGTTAATAGTGCTCCTATTTGTATTTTGTTTGCTATTCATGAAATATGAATCTGGTTCTATTTTGTATTAGTTTCTAGATGCTTTGTAAATAAAATGCATACCTTTAAAACCTCTAAATTTAAATCAACAAACATTTTCTCCAATAATTTAATGTTTTAATAAAAATAAATTCAGAGCAATACTGTACTAAATGTCCTGTTACTCTAAACTTTTTTGTATGTAATTCATTTTGATTATAGGTTTGGAAACGTTGGGTAGGTAATAATGATGAAGCTGGTAGAAACCGACTTTCTTTATTAACTAAGGCACTAATGTTGAGACGAACAAAAGATCAGTTACAAAAAACAACAACATTCATTTTACCAGAAAAAACATTTCATAACATCAAAGTCGAATTATTTAAAGAAGAAAAAGAAGCATATGAAAAAGTTTTGCAATTCTCGAGGTTTGTAGTCACTTGAGTAAATTTTATATAAACTTAATTTTTTTTAATGTCTTAGCTCACTGTTTGCAACATATCTGTATGAAAAAGCTGACAAAGAAAATGCTATAGAACGTGGTTTTCCAGTAAAACACAAAGCTAAATATTTAAGCCGTAAGTAACACTGAAAATAATTTTATCTTTTAGTAATAATCAATTGAAACTATTCTTTTATTTTTAATAGAAAATAAGGACGATATTTTTAAAGACCATCCTGAACTGGACAAATTATTCAAGCAATTAATGAATAACAAAAGTATTCAAACTCATCATATCTTAGTTTTAATATTGCGACTAAGACAGCTTTGTTGTCATCCTTGCTTATTGAAAAATGTATGGGTATTATTATTATTATTATTATTGATAAATAATTTATTGATGAAATAAAATATATTAATATTGTTGTTATAGATGCTGGAAGATGAATGTCTCAAGACTGATGGCATACAAAATAATGGAGATTTAGATATAGTAGACAAATTGAGTCGAATGTCTATTGGCATTCCTAATGTTGTAAACGATACTATTAAAAGTAGTAATGCAATTTTTAATGAAAAATGGATTAGTTCAAAGGTATGAAAACAATTTTTTAAGTTTTAAAATATTGTTATTTTTTCCCACATTATTTTATGTTTCTTGAACTAAAATTACTGACTTATGCATGTATTCATTTGTTTTAAAAATAATCAAAAAAAAATTCTTGTGAAACCAAGTAATTTTTTCAATTATTTAACACAAATTTTGGATCAGCATGTATATTTTGTTTTTACTACGATTTATTTGTCATAGATTAAAGCCGTCTGTGATATGGTGAAAGAAAAAGTATTGCATACTGATGATAAGGCTGTAATTGTGTCCCAGTGGCCAAGCGTGTTAAACTTAGTTAACAAACAATTATCTCAATATAACGTTAAAACTGAGATATTCAGTGGAGCTGTTCCTGTTTTACTTAGAAACAAAATAATAAGTGAATTTGACAAAGTCAATGGCGGACCAAAAGTAAGTAAAAATATAATTGTATATGTTAAAATTATTACAAAATATGTTTATCATTATAACTTAACATAGAATCCCTAATTTATTATTCTTTTTAAATTGTACACAAAACTTCAATCATAAATAGTTAATTAGTTTTACCTAACTGTAAACTTACTCTTGGATTGTTACTACTTAAATTCCTATTTAATACTCATCCTGGATGTCAGGTCTACTGTAATATTTGTATTAGATCCCAAAAATCCCATGAATTATTTTTTAATTCCCAGTATGGCAGGTAGGTTAGATTAGTTTAATCCCAGTATGACAGTTTTTACCCTTAGGTAAAGTTTGTGTAGGTGATTCTTTTATCATTATTTCTAAAGTTATAAATGTTTTTAAAAAATTTAAATTTTACCTATATGGTTTCTAGTCGTTAAAAAAACTATCATTAAAAAAATATTATTTGTAAGTATTTTACTTTTTTGAATGACAACATACAGTTGTATTTTTTTATTCCAAAGCAGAATATTTTGATGCATAAAAATAGAATTTAGGACGACTAGTTTATGAGTTGTATAAGTATTTAAAGTTTTGATGAACGAAGTGGAATGCAGTTACCTCGCAAAATGTTGGTCCACTACTTTGCTCGTCTATACTTAAAAAGGATGTGGTACCCGAATGTGTTGTCTTTATCTTACATATATACAACATAGCAAAAACTGTTTCGCGCGGAACTCCCCTGAATTTATAGTAGTTACCAATATTACACAACGCATAAGGAAGAACTTTATCTGTGAAGTTAAGTTTTTATAATTTAGATAACATAAATACAATTAAAGTTATCAGGTTGAGAACATTAGATTTTTTTGGTTTTTTTCATTTAATTACTAAACATTTTCGGTTAGTGACAGACAAAGTACTTCTATATGCTTGTAGAATTTTCATAATTCTACTATAAATATAAAGGGTGTAAAGTTGTTCTGCGCAAAACAGTTTTTGCTATATTGTACATTGTAAGACTGAGACTCAACAGTTTACAATTTTAACATACTCATCACTCACTTTAAACTTAGAATTTATTAAAAAGCCTTGAGATACCTGGGATAATAATCTTACCTTTAAATTTTATAAGAGGTAAATTCACTCTTAATTTTAAACTAACGGAGCTAAATGTGATCTGCTGAGCGTAACATTTTTTATGTTACACACTTGTAAAACGGAGACAACAAATGTCTGTGCAGCGTCCGCTTAAGAGTAAGTATTGCTGAAGCTAATTTTGATAATTTTAAAAATAAAAAATGTGTGGCAGTAACTAAAATCAATTCTTAAGGTTGGTCTCGAAACAAGTAGTACTTTTTCTTTACTTAAGCTAAAGTCTCGTTTATGAATCTTATTTGAGTCATAAGTATAGCTTAAGCAATACTTATTCTTAAGCATCACCTATGAATACAGCCCAAGTACTTTTTGAATAATGGGTGTCCTACACTCAATGAATCACCCAGTACATGAATAGCCACACCTTAATGTAATATATTGTAATTTCTTTTCTTTCAGATTTTGTTATTGTCATTAACTGCTGGTGGTGTTGGTCTTAATTTGGTAGTTGCCAACCACTTGTTTCTTGTGGATATCCACTGGAATCCACAACTTGAAGCACAAGCATGTGATCGCATTTATAGAGTAGGACAAAAAAAACCAGTCAATGTGTACAAGTTCATTTGTGATAATACTATTGAATCATCAATTCAAAAAATTCAAACACAGAAGCTTGAAATTGCTAGTAATGTTTTTGGTGGTTCCAGAAATGTTGAAGGCACTAAGATAACTTTAGATGACCTTAAACAAATATTTAATATAAACCCTAATAAAGTTAACACTTGAATTGGTTAAATTTGCTCATACTTTTATACTTTGTTTTATAATTACGACTTAAATTGTTTTTAAGTGTATACATACTTCATAATTTATGATTTATTTTAGTTATTAGTTTGGAAACAAATGTTCAAATATTTTGCAGTTTTATATTTTGTATTTATAAGTTTTTTAAAATCAAAATGTTTAGAAATAAAAAAATAAATACTCTTTGTTATTTATTTATTATGTTTTATTTTTTCGGTTTTATGGGATTTAAACCGGGTATAATGTTATTCTCACTTCTCAGTTCAAAGTAATAACCTTTATGTTAAATGGGTATTAAGTAAATAATTCAAATTCTGTATAAAATAAACAATTATAGCAACATAATGACAGAATGGAATACTTTTAATTATAAATTTTATACTTAAATGCAAATTTAAAACAACCAATATTTTAACATTTTCTTATAAGTATAGAGAACCATCTGCTGGACCAAGGTATCTGATAGATATTAATAATACATCAATAAGTGTCCAAACTCCAAGGCCTCCGAAGCTGAATAGTTTGCCTATGCCTTCTTGCCAATGTCCCAAGTAAAACCTGAAACAAAAAATATAATATATTTTAAACTAACATTTCAGTTTTAATCACATTAATGAATATGCATATCATACCTATCTATACCGAATCCTCCTAGAGTAATACTTAATATTAAAGCTGTCGACCATCGATGGCCACCTGTCCAATTGCAGCGCAATCTTTTCAAAAATGTTCTTCTTCCCAAACACAAAACATCTCTGTTCACTGTACAATTAGTCCTATAATAAACATTGGTTATTAAAAATACACTATAAAATGTAAGTTAAGAATGTTCAGAAAAATTGTATAGGTTATTTTAAAAATCTAATGATAAACAGCAACATTAGTTTTAATTTTAATTACAAAATGTATTCATTAAGTTACTAAGCCATTTACATTTTGTGAAAAGCAAATGAAATATTTATTTTATGAAAGTATTGATTCATTTTTTTTACACGATCTTATGTTTTTTGTGTCTAAAAGAAATGAATAACTTTTAATAGGTATTAATCATACAAATATTTATTTATTCAATTATAACCGGTAATAAGTTGGCGGAGAAGCAGCAGAATTACAGATTTTTTTCTCACACTTATATTCCCAGAACTCCGTCTGATAACAAAACCGACAAGTCAAGTTTTTAGCAAAAGTATTTTCTCCCTAAAAAAAATACACAACTTAGTTAAATGAAATTAAAAATTTTTGATTATTAAATACCAGACAATCCACATTAGCTTTACATATAGCGATTGTTTGATTTCCATACACGCATGTCGTATTCATATGACAACTAATACTTGGATATGGCATACTTGAACAAGTCTTGTGTTCAGAGCCCATACGTTCCAAATCACCTTCATGGCGTATCTTTAAACAGAAAAAATCTATTATAGAATATTTGTAAGTTTTCAACTACATGACATTATGTTATGTTCATTTTCAATAGTGGTATCTTCCGAATCCAATTTATAAGATAAACACAAGACTTAAATATATTAATAAATCAATATTTAATGCTTTTAGGTACACTTTTTTTTTTTGATTCCTTAGGTTTAATATCTTATTATTTTGAAGAAAATCATTTACTTTGTTGATTAGATGTTAATTAGATAATTAATATAAAATCTGTATAAACAACATCCATACAGTCGGAACTCTTGTGCCGTTTAATAACATATTAACAAAAATAACCTACCATCCTGGGATGTGTCGAATTATTCATATTTGCAATTGATTTTTGCTTCTGTTTGGCGATTGATAAATCAACATGGTCATCATCTAAGAAAAATAAATTTTTAATTAATCAACAATGATTGAACACTATCAATTTTTATTTTGTCAAAAACTAAATACATAAATAAGTAATTTTTAATTTACCGTTTTGAGAGGCTATGCTGTTAACTGTGAGTTGAAATAAGAATATGATTGCACAGTGATAATATTGAGACTTCATAATTCATTTCAATATTTCAAAACAGTTATGACAATGAATAAAATTTACTTAAAAAGAATAGAAAAATTTTGAATTTATTGATACCTATTTCTGGTCAATTGTTAGATGAATAAGTTTATTTTTATTATTTCACTTTATTATTTATCGCGTGTGTACTATAATATCTAAGAGTTTAATACCGCCAGCACAGGACAAATAAACTCTGTTACATACTACAGTTTATAGAAAATAAAATGATTGAAATGACAAAATGTTGCATTTAACCTTTGACAACAGAGGAGGAGTTGTCACTACTCAGTACTCGTTGATGTCATTGAGACACCGAGTTCTGAGTACTGAGTACTGACGAGCAACTTATCTTTCTTCTATGCTGTCGGTTTACGGAGCCGGGAAGCACAAAAACGGCACAAGCAAAAATAATAACTACAGAACAAGGTTGTATTGAATTGTGTATTTGTGCGTTGTACTGTTGTCATAAACTCATAACAGAACAAAGCATTATCAAATAGCAATATCTGAGAAACACCGATAACTGATAAGAAAAATCGAGCAGCAAGTGGAGGTATAAATTAATATCATCACAGATTTTGTAATTTGTAATTTACTTGTAGTCGTGGTTGAAATCATGGAAATACACAACCATGTTTGTAGTATAGAATGTTATAGAAGTCTGTGGCCCCACATCATAGATTTACAAAAATATTTTTATGGTGATTGGTGATATAAACATCGTAATGTAATTGCAGCATTGAGCGAGTTTTCCTCGACTCATCGTTGTACCAAAAGCAAACGGTTTACTATAAAATTCATTCATCACAGAACAATAAAAAAAGAACACAATATCTATGATTTAAATAACAGTTGTTTTAATTTACAAAAACAATAAAACTATGGAGGTAGGTAGCTATATATAATATACTTATGTATTATAAAACCATGAAATATGCCTTATTATATTATTATAGCACTAAGGCACTAAGCCGTCATATAATTTAATTTAAAGTAGTTATAGTAGGTACAATTATTCAATTAATATACTAACCTATCATAACGATTAATGAATTAGTCTTCGCTCAAAGTCAATTTTCGTGTGCAATAAATATTTAGTAGGTATTTACGTTTTTAAAAAATTATTCAGACTTCAGAGTTAAATTATTAGATACCTATAAAAATAGTTTTAGTTTCTGAGCTGAGCGATGAATGTATTGAATTTACAATGATGTGTTTTATTTTATTTTTAAATTTGTGTCGATAAAACAATAAACGATTCTTTTGATTTTTTTCTATAATTATCAATACAATTTTATTTGTTAAGGGTCAAAAAGCGTGAAAGGCTCCTAAAATTGTCACTATAAAAGTAGTATACTGTTAATATATATAACAGTTAAAAAATATTAATAATACGTAGGCAAAATTTTTTTTTATACAAACATTTTAATTTCGAATTTTGACAAAATGTATCATATTTAATTATTTTTTAGTTAAAAATGTATAAAATGTATAAAAGGCTCCTAATATATTGTTTCAAAGACAGATGGAAAATATTAAAAATCCAGTCACAGTGTTTTTTCATAAGCATTTAAAGTTCAAGTATTTACAAGATAATTAAAATTCACAAAAATGTGCAAATAATTTTGAGTTAGAAATTCATAAAAATTTTTCTTTTTAAATCTAAGATTTGAAAATGTAATTACAAGATTCCTCATAACTTTGTCTACCTTTATCAAAAAAAAAACAATGTCTACATGCTAGATCAAATTAATTTTTTATGAGCGTTTAAAGTTCATATTTTTACAAGATTAGATATTCACTCGATTTTTCATGTAGCGATTTTGTTATTTTGTTGTTATTGAAAAATGAATAACTGTAGAGTGTAGATACTTGAAAATTTCACTGAATGTTCATTTCATCAATTCCTATATTTTGACTCTTTTTGAGCTGTTTATGGACATTGTCTGTTTTTAATATTTATTTTTTTTCTCTCAGTTCCGTGGTGATCGTCGTCCGATGCACACGTGCCTATCGCTGTTCATTAGTGCTATCCAACGTTCATTTTCCATACGGAATTTCACGAGTGTTTGAACGCATGCTTCAAACGACTAAAATATTTATTAAATAATCTATTTATCCTACATTACGTAACACTACTACAGTCGCGTTGCGTTCTTATCTTAAGGCCGTCGCCCGACGGTCTAATTACCTTAATCACCCACCGCTATCGCCACAATGTCTACTACGTCGACCACTGTCAAAAACAAAAATAATTCCAACACAACGTCACTATCAAATCAAATCAAAAATAAAACAATCCAGAATAATAATTCGAATAAAACGAATATAAACAACAACTCAAATACGTCGCTGCCAAATTCCGCCGAAAAAAACGGCTGGACTACTAAATCGTCAAAAAGAAATCATTCAAGCTCTTCATACACATCCTCGGATCCACCGCTGTCACCCCAAGAGAGCCGGCATGTCAATAAAAAACTATTCTCGTCAAGAAATCGCTACGAAGTATTCAGTTCAATGGAACAGTCACCCAATCCCTCTGCCGAGGACGGACAGACTTCATTTACAGAACCTGTAGCAAATACAATTACTAAACCTATTATACCCCCCCCTATTTTCATAAAAGGCGTCGATGATTTTCCGGGCGTGTGCACAGAACTGATCGATCTGATTGGTGTTGACAATTTCCACTGCAAATCATCAGCCGACCGTTTAAAAATACAAACAGCAAATCCTGAGTCGTATAGAGCTCTTGTTCAATTTCTAAGAAAAGAAAATGCAGAATTCCACACTTACCAACTTCAGGAGGATAAACCAATTCGAGTGGTAATTCGCAACATACACCCAACCACACCTTGTGATTTAATAAAAGAAGAGCTAGTCTTGCGCTTATTTGAGGTCAGACAAGTTACTCCAGTCCTTCACAGACTGAACAAAAACCCGTTACCTCTCTTCTTCGTAGACTTAGAACCCACGACTCACTCAAACGAAATTTTCCAACTCACTTCTTTACTTCACACTAAAATTATTGTTGAAGAACCCTACAAACCCAAAACAATCTCTCAATGTGCGAACTGCCAGGATTACGGACATACCAAGGCCTACTGTGGGTACTCACCTCGCTGCGTACGCTGCGGTAAGGACCATCATTCATCTTCTTGCCCAAATTCACGTGATGAACCCCCCAAATGTGCTCTTTGTCAAGAAAATCATCCTGCGAGCTACAAGGGATGCGCAGTCTACAAAAATCTTCAACGTCGTAAGAACCCAAATACTATAAATAATAACAAAAATTTAACTGTAAAAACTAATCATAATCTTAAATCTCAAAATGTACAAGATAGTCACCCACCAAACTCCTCCATGCACCTTCCTGCTCATCCATTAACTTATGCAGATGCAACTTCCGGCCTATCCCCCAAACCTACTCCACCTCCTCTAGATCCAGTCACACCCCCCTCAGCCACTGATATAAATACTCTGTTGACAAGTTTCTTAAGTGAATTCAAAACTCTTTTAAATCCATTAATTGCTCTACTTACAAAAGTAATCACCAGCCTTTTAGATAAAAAAAATGAATAACTCAATCACAAACAATTCCCTCTTAATCTTACTTTTCAACGCTAATGGTCTCAAAAACCACATAAACGAGCTCCAATCTGTTTTATACAATAGTCGTATTGACATTGCATTGATAACTGAAACCCACTTCACTAAGTACTCTAAATTCCATATCCCAGGATTTCATCTAATAAAAACAAACCATCCAGATAATACGGCACATGGTGGAGTAGCCTTACTAATCAAAACCTCCTTATTTTTTCAACCACTCCCTGAATATAGCCATGATTATATTCAATCTTGCTTCATCCAAATTAAATTGAATAACATCCCAATCACCATAGGTGCTCTATACTCCCCCCCTCGTCACAATATTACCAGAGCTATACTTAATGATTTTTTTGGTTCAATTAAAAACAACTTCATTATCGGGGGTGATTACAATGCCAAGCACCAAAGTTGGGGCTGTCGTGTTAATAACCCTCGTGGCATCATTTTACACAGCTTTTCCAACGAAAAAAATTTTAATATCCTCTCACCACCTGGACCTACTTATTGGCCTACCTCACTCAAAAAAAACCTGACATTCTTGATATCTTTACCGCCAAGATACCCAGCAACATACACTTCTGTACCAAAAACATACTCGATTAAACTCTGATCATTCCTCAGTTCTCCTAACTATTTCAGCCACGCCATTAGCACGTATTAATCCACCCAAATTATTCTCACCCCTTACGGATCACATCAAATTTCATGATACAGTAAATAAAAATATTAACCTAAATATCAGGTTGAAATCTAATCTCGATATTGACGAAGCAGTCAACAATTTCACAACTCTAATTCAATCGGCAGCGTGGACCGCCCTAAAACCTGTCAAAACTGTTAATTCAAACAATATAATAAACTCTAAATTTAATTACCCATTATTACCAGAAGGAATTCGATGTTTAATTGTGGAAAAACGTAGAGCGAGGGCAAGGTACCACCTCTCTCGTCTTCCTTCACACAAATCCGCCTATAACAAACTTGCCAATTCTTTGAAAAAAATCCTTACAAAACATAAAGCCAATGCTTTCGAGCAAAAATTGCACAACCTATCTGTTGCAAACGGTTCCCTTTGGAGAGAAACTAAACAGCTTTTAAAATACAAATCTCCCTCAACTCCTCTTAAAAAAGTAGACAATACATTAGCTATTAGTGACGCAGAAAAAGCAGAAGTATTCAAAACGCATTTATCAAATATTTTTCAACCTCACGCTGATATTCTAGACCCTCAACACATAGATAATGTTAGAAAATATTTAGACTCTCCGTTACCTAATGGACCTCCCGTGAAATACACCACACCAAACGAGATTAAAAATATAATTTTAAAACACTCGAATAAAAAGCTCCCGGTTTTGACCTTATAACAGCAGAGGTTGCAAAATGCTTACCCAAAAAGGCAATAGTCCTCTTGACTTATATTTTTAATGCAATATTTCGTCTATCATATTTCCCACTTATGTGGAAATTTTCACACATTGTCATGTTTGCAAAGCCAAACAAACCTCCAGATGCTCCAAACTCATATAGACCAATAAGCCTCTTACCATTTTTTTCAAAAATTGCGAAAGGCTTATTCTTCATCGACTATCCCCACATGTTATTTCAAATAACATTCTTCCTTCATCTCAATTCGGATTAGAGCTAAACACAACACAATTCATCAAGTACACCGCCTGGTTGATTCTATATCTACCTCGCTGGAACGTAAACATATTGTTCCTGTGTTTTTCTAGATATTTCACAGGCATTCGATCGGGTTTGGCACGATGGCCTACTTTATAAACTTCGCAATTTTCTTCCACCTTCCCTGTTTCTCCTAACTAAATCCTACCTCACCGATCGATACTTTCAAATTCGCATTGGAACATGTACCTCACAAATGGCCATGATAAATGCAGGCGTACCCCAAGGTGGTATCCTATCTCCATTATTGTTCAACATCTATGCCTCTGATCAACCCGTCACTGAAAACACCATTGTTGCTGATTACGCTGACGACAAAGCTTTAATTTCAATTCACGAAAATCCCCTAATAGCCTCTGGTAATTTACAAACTCATCTTAATCTTATTTCACCTTGGTACACCAAGTGGAGAATAAAACTGAATCACGCCAAGTCAATACATACCACCTTCTCCCTAAAACATGGCCTCTGTCCTCCAGTTTCATTGGATAACATACCTATACCCACTTCCGATACAGTAAAATATTTAGGCCTTATCTTAGATAAAAGATTGACTTGGAATCCACACATCAAATCCAAAAGACTAATTCTAAACTCTCGTTCTCGTATGCTCAAAACTTGTTATCAAAAAATAAATGTTCAAGCCTAAAAAATAAACTACTAATTTACAAAGCATTTCTAAAACCAATCTGGACTTATGGTCTACAACTTTGGGGTGCGGCAAAGAAATCGAATCTCAATAAAATTCAATCTTATCAGAATATCACTCTACGTCAGCTCACTAACGCTCCACCATACATTTCTAATTAACACTCCACAACGATCTACATGTCAAAACGATTGAAGAGGAGTCGGTTATATATTACAAGCGATTCTTCTCACGTCTGGCAAACCATATCAACCCTCTAATTAGGAACCTAAATACCTTAACACTTCCCGATAATCCTCGCCGTCGACTGAAAAGGAGATGGTGCAGAGATCGTTTACTATAATCATTAATCATCCCTCTCTCTCTCTCTCTCTCCTTAAAAAAAAAAAAAAAAAAAAAAAAAAAAAAAATAATAATAATAATAATAACTAAAAAAAAAAATTCTATTCCTTCCTTCCTAATCTTCCATCACGCAAAGAGTCACTAGTGGGCGACTTCTTAATCACGCTTATCATGTTTTTTTTGTCACTTGTCACTTATACTTATTATGCTTCAAAGTATAGATTGTATAATTATTATAAAAAAATAAAAAAAATTTTTTTTCTCTAATTATCAATAAAATTTTATTAAAAATGCGTGAACATTTAATACAAGATTCCTGATAAACTGTTACAATAGCAGTTTAAAAATATTAAAAATACATAGGCACAATTTCTTTTTATATATGCATTTTAAGTTCGAATTTTAACAAAATGTTATAATTTATTTTGTAGTTAAAAATTTATAAAATGTTCAACTTTTTTAACTAAGGATTGAAAATTTAAAACAATGCTTCACGTAAAATGTAAATTCGTTACATATAAATTACTTTATTCACAATAATATCATTAAATATACCTATTGTACCTGACACCACATGCTAACTGACTGAACCACCTATTGTGCGGTTATGCCTATAATTATTATATTATTGTACAACTGTCAAAAAGTGATTTCCTAGTACAAAATATTAGGGAAAAGGTACCTAACCTGTTACAAGTCTTGTTCATATTAGGATATTACAACTCAAGTCAATAATTATGTAGAAAATAATATGTTATCGGTACATGCACGTATACATGGAGGTTTAAGGGTTCAAACCTCAACCAATATTAAACAATATTATTTTTTTCAAACAATATTATTTTTCTACATGCAGCTATTATATCATATAAATATTACATTATAATTTTACCTAGGTATGTAAAATACAATTTTAAATTTTTTTTAAAATTATTTTGTATTAACTATTCGACTATATTTACGTTCGCATGTTCTACACCAGCGTTTCCCAACCTTTTTGCAATGGCGACCCATAAATTTAATCTTTATTAGGTATGCGACCCCCCCCCCCTAAAAAAAGTATGCCGTAAATAAATAAATGTAATCGTAATAACCGCGAGTCGCGACCCATCAAAAAAGTTTCGCGACCCAATAATGGGTCGCGACCCATGGTTTGGGAAACGCTGTTCTACACAATACATTATATTGTTATTTAGAACCCTTGTATAGTTTAGTTTATAAAACTGTTCATGTCGTTCCCGCCGCGGTGTAATGCGTTATTTTATTATTTATTCAGCAGTTTTCGTCGCCTTTAGTGTTTGATGGCTTAAATATTTCTTGGTACATATTATAATATCCGTGTAGCGTTTATACTTTGTATAATTAACTAACGAGTTTTTTTATTTAAAATATATATTTTAACGATTTTTTAGTCGTTAAATCTGTAAAAAATTGATTAGGTATACACTCGACAAAACGAAAAAAAAGAAACAATATTTTTTTGTGTTCACAAAATATGTTTATTAATTAGAAAAACAAAAAATAATACAAAAATGTATAAACAACATTTTTCAAAATAGAAACAGTATTTTGTTTGAAAAAAATTAGCACATTGGCTATCAATAATATTATATGTTCATAATAACAAAAGGGCCGAGAATAAGAAAAAAAAAAATCGAAATTTACAATGTGAACTATTTGAAATAATTTAAAGAAATAAAAGGAAAAAAAAAAAATTCGGACAGGAGACGGGACTAGACAATAAATTAGTGGGGGGGGGGGAGGGGAGAGTATGCGAGATGGCGAATATTGGTGCAGAAATATGCAGTTTTATTGGCCACTGGTCACCTCTGTACGGTCTCACGACCTGTCCCGCGGGTTGCTGAGTATGTCGCTGGCGCGTTTGCTCGGACGCTTGACGACCTTGCCCAGCCGGCGAGGCCAGACCGATACGGCCGCAGAGCGACCACGGATGTCGGCAACGAACGGCGGCTAGAGCGCGATGTTGCGCGCGTGGACGGTCGACGGCGCGACGACTCTGCCGACGGACGGCGAAGACCAAGACATGGAGCGAGCGAAACGAGATTTTGTGCTGCGGCACCGGCGGGGACGAGCGAAACGGCCAATGTGGGATTACCGCGAAGCGAAAAGGCGAAAGTCAGCGGACCGCAGCGCGATCCTCAACTCTCGGTAATTTTCGCACTGGCGTTGTCCCTTCGGCCGCTTCTTCGTTCCACCGCCGCGGTGTTGAAGTCGCGCGCCGCCAGACCCTGAAACCGTTAATTTTCCTTGGATCCGGCGGCGCTGACGTCCCCGTGTTCCTAACACGCAATCTCCATACCACTCACCCCGTGCCAAGGTTTCCGCCGCTGCCGTCGTCATCGTCGGTGTACCGTCGGGGCGGAATCGTTGCCCGCGCCGGTACCTCTACTAGCCGCCGTGTCATCGCCGTCGTCCGTCGCCGCCGCTCCACGTGACCGTAACTGCAGCCGGGCGCTCTCCGAGCCGCCAGAGGGTCTCGCGCGTCAAAGACGACCGAGCGCGCTACGCCCGCGAACCCGTCGCGCCACGGGTGGTCGGAGAATGTGCGTGGGTGACTTACCGCCGCGCACCATCCGTGCTCTTTCTCACATACTCCCCTCCTGTGCGTCACTGTCATTCTATCCGCCGTCTACGGCCAAGGGGTGACCTGCGGACGGGTTTTTACCGGCAGAAGCACAGAGCGCGGAAAAAGCGTCTGACGCTTTTCCACTTCGTGCGAGGTGCATCGCTTTTTTCGGGTGCTTCCGCCGGGTCCACCCAACCGACCAGCTCACCAAGACTATTTTTTACAGCTATACCCCTGGCCGGCTCAATTTTGTCATCCAACACGTTTTCTGTACGCAAAACGTCGTCGAGCGGACCGCCCTCGGGGGTCGGGGTGGGTTCGACAGGCCCCGATTCCGAGGACGGCGCGTCCTCACACGACGACGTACAGCTGCTCTTCAACAAAACGGAAGGGACCTCTTCTGCAGCTTCCGAAATTTTCGAATTATCTTCCTGGCCCGTGTTGTTGTTGCCGAGCGGTGCTATCTCTGAGATCGGAGCAAGCTCCGACTCTGCTGCAGATGACAGCGCATCGCCGCTCGGCAATCCATCACTGTGCAAGGAGACGTCCTCGGCGTTTTCGTCGAACTCCTGTCTATCTGCGCCTCCAAGAATCGGATTTTGTCTTTCCGACTCCGGGGTCTGATCGTCGCCTGTACTTGCAGTAGTTGCGACCGAATCAATGGCAGACAGAAGAAGGGTAACTAAACCCACGAGATATTCGTCACTTTCGTCGGCGTAAGTGTCTTCCATAATGTTTACTACAATGTCTTCTAAGATTTCGAGCAATATGACGTTTACCGCGTCGATGTCATAATAGTTGGTTGCCATCTTTTGTTTTAGCGAAGATAATATATACGTGTACGTTGGGATTTAATTGAGAATTGCTAATGAGCTAAATACAAATCGTCAAACATAGAGACCGACCTCGGAGAAAATCTCCCAGACGACGACGTGTATTACAAGCCGGCCAGTAATATGTTTATCGTTTTCGTCGGCCCGCAGCATTAGAATTTCGAGCACGTTAAGTTTTCTAAAGACCATTATTGATATAATAATATTATACCTATAATATTTTAACGAGGATAAATTCTGGTATATCAATTTGTATTATTCTGTGACTCGATATATACTTTTAGGTGATCTTATATATATATATATATATATAAATGTTACGGGCAAACTCGCAAACTGTAGGGGCGTCATTTCAACTTTTTTTGTTGGTGCCAAAATGTTTGCAGGCCATTCAAATCATTACCAGGCCAAAAAGAAAACTTTTTTTTTTTTTTTGGGGGCGGGGGAGTCAATTGGTGACAAAAACTGTAAAATATTTGTATAATTTATTTAATATGTCGCTTATATTAGTATGAAAATAACAATATTGTTTCTATTTTAGAGGAACTATGTGTAGGTACTTTTAATGTATTTATTATGGATACCAATGTGCAGTGGTATTTACACTTGGTAAATAAATGTATGGGTAATGGGCATAAAACACCTTTATAATAAAATACCCAATCGAATCTAACCTACACATTTTTTCTCCCTGCATACTCAAAATCCATAATATAGCTTAATAAAACCAGAATTTTTTTTTATGGGTACCCTTCTTCACAATGTTTGTGTTATAATTTTATCAATAATTATAATATTGTGGGACCACAAAACCACATCAAACATTCTTGGAAATTAAACATTATAGTACAATACATTTTTTTAAAACAGAAAAAATATAAAACACATCAGCGCTTATATTTAATGTTGGCAGGCCAAAGAAGGCGTTTTAAAAAAAAAATGTTGGTGCAAATGTACACCCAAAAAAAAAAAAAAAAAATGACACCTCTCAGCAAAGTAGAAAATTGAACATTGTGCACAGTATATAGTTAAATATTGAATGTATTAAAAATCATGTAAAACATCTTACTGTGAGTACTTAAATAATCATAAAAAATACTTGAATTACTTGACACATCAAAATATTAGTTGCCTATTAATAGTTTTTAAATCTATAATCAAATATATGGTTGGTACCTCCTATACTGAAGAATTAATATTTATCTTTTAAAGTGGTTTGAAATTAATAAGATGATTGATGAATATTATTGATTATTATTAAATTATAGTCATTTTAATAGTTTTATTTAAATTAATTATTACTAAAAAATAATGTTAGGCATATAGGATAGCATTATATTATTTTATTAATATTAAAATTACAGGCACAACTAATATGGCACTTTGAGTTACATAGTCGACCAGAATTTTTGCATTTACACCGATTGGGTTTACATAATAATACAGTACTCTTCGCTCAGAATCGTTTTTCTTATGCAATGATATTTAATTATATTATTGAATTCAAATTTAACACAATCCATTACAATGACCCACTTGTAACCTAATGTACAGCAGAGCGACACCCACTTGCTCACCTTTTTTAAAATTATTGTCGATAAAAAAATGAAAAAAAATGAATCGTTATATTTTTTTTTAAGTTTTTTTCTGTTTTGATTAACACCAATACACCATCATACATTTTAGTTTCTTAGCAAAGCGATGAATGTATTAATTTAACAATGGTGTGTGTTTTCTTATTTCATTTTTTTTTTGTGTGTCAGTTTACACATTACACGATGAATAGACGAAATAACGCTTCAATTTACAACTTTTTAGTATCTTTTCTGGTGGTAAAGTGTATATAACTGGTGCATTTCGGAGTTGAAATTTAAAATTCCCAGAATCTAGTTTTCAAAAGCGCCGGGGAAAAATAAACAAAAAAATGGGAAATTTTACGCGAAATCTGTTTCTGCAAAATCGATTTTGATTTTGGTGTAACTCTAAAAAAAATTACATGTAGATACATGAAATGTTCACTGAATGTGTAAATTTGCAATTTTAATACACCATAACGTTTAAAAATTACTTATTTTGAAACATTGGATATTCACTCGATTTCTTAAGGAGTGATTTTATTATTTTGTTGTAATTCAAATACGAATAATCGAAATTTCCACTATAATATGTTTATTTTATAATCTTCTATACTTGATTGTTTTGAGCTGTTTACGGACCTTTTAAATCGAACAATTTTTTTAGTTTTTTTCCATCGAGAATCGATTTATCGATATAAATTATAAACTATATTATATTGTAAAAGCTTTATTCTACTAAATTAAAAACTATAAAGATTAAAATATAAAGTTTATCTCGATGTTTTTTCATAGACTTATCACATGTTCACATTCTGTGCTGATATCAGTGAAACCTATTATCAGAATCTGATACAGCCGAGATCATCGAGATTAAAGATAAACGGTTATCATATTATCATAATAATATTCCTATTTGGGTTTTCGTGAGAACTGATATTATTATTATTGTAAATTTATTTTATAATTTTAATTTTTCAGTTATTTGATATTTATTAAATTAGAATTAATTTAAATTAAAAATGAGTTTGTCACCCACTCGCAGTTTATTGCAGGTAAACTATTATACATACTTGATACTTTATAGTGTTCACATTCAATGTACACAACTACTATTTTGTTGTGAACACAATATTTAACTACAGAAAAATAAATTGTTCATTGCTGATCAAAGTGTATAGAATATAGATGTCCATTATAATGTTTGAACCTATTTGTTTTTACAAATATAAATTAAAACTAAATCTTATATTTTGAATTCATTACTTCAGCAATGTTCAGAATATTGTAATATTAAATAATTCATTTTCAGCACTCGAGCAAAATTTTGCAACTGAGTAATGGCCCAATTACCAATAGTATTCGTGGATTGACTATACCAATTGTTGTAGAACAAACTGGTCGTGGTGAACGTTCTTATGATATATTTTCTAGACTTCTTAAAGAACGTATCATTTGCGTTATGGGAGAGGTAATTATATTTAAGCTATATAATCTATTTCATATTTATGTGAAAAAATATTTTACATTGCTTAGATCAATGATCATGTCGCCTCATTGGTAATAGCTCAGTTATTGTTTTTACAATTTGAAAATCAAAAAGCCACAATCAACATGTATATTAACAGGTAAAATATTTTTCATTTGTATAAGTATACAATAATATAATATGAATTATAAATTTATGATTTTTGTTTAGCCCCGGTGGTAGTGTTACAGCTGGTCTAGGCATTTATGACACTATGATGTATATTAAGCCAGATGTTTCAACTTGGTGCATAGGACAAGCTTGTAGTATGGGAAGTGTTTTACTAGCTGCAGGGGCAAAGGGTAAAAGGCATGCATTGCCCCATTCAAGGATCATGATTCATCAGCCATCTGGCGGAATGCAGGTACTTGGTTCTCACTTGTATATAAATAGAATTTATTATGTTTGTATAAACAAAATATTTTTGTGTACATTTAGTATATTTTTTATTTGTCTGAGAAATATTAGTAAAACATTACATTTACACTAATGAAGAAATATTAATATTAAATAAGTTATATGCATTAGTAGATATAATATAATAAACTTGCTATGTTTAAGGGTGTATTTTAAACTCAAAAAAGATTAAATAAACTTTAATGAATGAAACTGCACCACAGAAAGCAAAGTCACAAATAGAAATATAATTATATTTAATAGTTATTAGTTGGCCATCTAGTTTCAATTAATTTTTATCTGAAATAATGTTATTGATAATGTTTGCTTAATTTTAAACAATAGTTTTATTACCTGTGATGCACCAAACATTATGTAATTGTACATACAATTAATGTAAATTAATACCCTGATTGGATTATACCATCTACTCAAATATTCTATGCACATAAATAAAATAGAATAAGTATTTAAACTTAATGGAATTGTATATTTTTATTTTATCTTTTATCCAGTTTATTGATTATTTACTAAAAATTAACTACTAACCAAAATTATAAATTATAATATCACAGGTATATGTACCCAAAATAATACATTTTTTTATATACATTTGTATTATACTATAAATACAATTCAACTCTAAACCCAGTTACTACTTTTAACTTGCTAGTACATATTTTTGTTTTAAAATTTAGTGAACAGAAATTCAGAAATAAAAACTGACCATACTAGAACCCTAAATAATATATTACCTATTATAATATATTTAGACAATATGTATGATAAATCATGTTTTTGTATATTTAATTATGTTTATACATTTTCAATTACTTTGATGAATGAAGAATTGAAAATCAATTTAATAAGTTTATTAAAACTATTGCAGGGAAAAGCATCAGATATGAAAATTGTAACTGATGAAATTCTAAGACTTAAATCGTCATTAATTGACATTTATGGTAAACACACAGGAATGCCTGCAGATAAAATTGGTAAGCTTATTCCATTATTATAAAAATATTTGAAATTATAAGTTATGTAAAATAAATCAATGTTTTTTTTCTTTAGTCAACTGTTAATTTTTTAATTATTTTATAATTTTTAATTTATGTACAGTTGAGGTTTGTATACTAAAAAAAATATTCAACTGATTCTGACAAAAAACAATTAAGAATATTTTAACTGAAGCAAAATGAAATAATAGATGTATAGTTTATAACTCATAATAGATAGTTTCCTAAGACAGATAATATTAGGCGGGTTATATCTAAATGAAGCGTATGAAAATCCAGTTTTTGACCAGGCACATTTTTCCCATATATTTTTTGGGATCCCGGACGTGTTGTAAAAGTATTAGAAAAGAAGCCATGGGTAACAGCTATTATGTATTAAAGGCAAAGTATATGGCTAAAACTTAAGGAATAAAAATATATTTTACCTATTTTTATGATTCAAGGAAGGTTTAGACTTAAGATAATAGATTGAACCAGGGTGGTTAATTCGCTATTCATAATGCATATAATATAATCAAAAATGCAAATTCATTATTACTATCTACCGCATTTTCATTGTCCATCTTGGTTTTATTTATCCTCAAGCAATACAGCTAATAAGGCTGACAGACTTTCCCTTGCATTTTTCATATGCAACGATTTATAATTAAATTAATGTTTAACACACCCATTACCTACTCAATGACAAGATATAATAGACACATAATGTACAGTAAATCGTTACCTACTTACCCACTTATTTTATCTGATGTCTACAGTGACAGTTAAATGATTCTGAAAAGGAGGGAGATATGGCTGATTTTGTAACATAAAAAATATAATTAAGATTTATCGGCAATTAAACATTGAAAAAAGGTATGCAAGTGGGTGTCGCTTTGCTGTACAGTAGGTTAGTGGGGGTCACTGTAATGGATGGTGTTAGATTTGAATTCAATGATATAATATAAGAAAAACGATTATGAGCAAAAATGGTACCTGTGATATTGCTAAATATATTTGATGATATTATTGTGAATAAAGTAATTTATATATTTACCTATTTACGAGGAACCTTGTTTTAAATTTTCAATCCTTAGCTATAAAAGTTGATCATTTTATAAATTTTTAACTACAAAATAATTATTAAATTTTAAATGTGATAAATTTTGTCAACATTTAAACTTTAAATGCTTATAAAAAAAAAAACTATGCCTATATATTTTTAATATTTTTGAACTGCTATTGTAACAATATATCAGAAGCCTTGCATTAAATTTTCACGCAGTTTTACCCAATAAATAAAATTTCATTGATATTTATAGAAAAAAAAACTAAAAAAAATTGAAAACTGATTATGTCCGTAAACAGCTCAAAAAGACTCAAATTATTTTATACATTTTACCGTGTTTAGAAAATGCTAATATAAACATTCAGTGAAATTTTCAAGCATCTACAGTCATTTGTTTTTTAATTATAACAATATAAGGAAATCGTTACATAAGAAATCGAGTGAATTTCAAATGTTGTAAAAATATGAATTTCAAACACTCATAAAAATTTAATTTGACTTTCTTGTGAATATTATTTTTTTGATAAAGGTAGACAAATTTATGAAAAATCTTGTATTATATTTTAAAATCTTTGATTTAAAAACAAAAATTTTTATGAATTTCTAACTCAAAATAATTTGTGAATTTTTGTGTTTTTTCCATATTTTGTCAATATTGGAACTTCAAATGCTTATAAAAAAAATTGTGACAATGGATTTTTAATTTTTTTCATCTGCTTTTGATACAATAATCTAGGAGCCTTCTATTAAATTTTCAAGATTTTTTAACCAACAAATACAACTTTATTGATATTTATAGAAAAGAAAACTAAATAAAATGGAAACTGACAATGTCTGTAAACAGCTCAAAATAAGTCAATATATTTTGAAAACAGCATAGTGTATAGAAAATGTTAATATAAATATTCAGTATAAATTTCATGTATCTACGGTCATTTGTTTTAGAGTTACACCAAAAACCAAATTTAGCAAAAAATTGATTTTGCGTAAAAATTCTCGTTTTTCTTCTGTTTTTCACGACGCTTTTGAAAACTACTAGAAAAATTTATTTTTACCCCCCTAAGTACTAACTAAACCCACTTTCCTATCAGAAAAGATACTGTTGAAGAAAGTCTAAGTACTTTTACTGTCCTAAAATGTGGTGACAGACACAAAAAAATAATAAAAAAACACACATCATTGTAAAATCAATACATTCATCGTTCAACTCAGAATCTAAAAGGGTCACGTGGGGGATCTATCACTGTCTATAACTAAGAAGTAAACTTGTTAAATTACTAAATTTAATTATTTAATATGAATTAAAAATAGCATAAATAATATATATACATATATTTTTTAGATGCTAGTATGGAATCTGATCATTTCATGAGTGCGGACGAAGCTGTTACTTTTGGATTGATTGACAAAGTTGAACAACCATCAATAAATTGATTTAATGTACTATTGTATTTTTCCTGTATTTTTTACCCTTGTTAATGTTGTTTAATTGAAATATTAATATTAAAATATTGTGGTTGTCCTTTTAAATTAGTCTAATTTTTCTTAAAAAAAAATTGTTGTTAATTATCAAGGAATATCATCCAATATTGAAAGTAATTTTTCAAAAAATGGTTACCTGATATATTTATATACATAAGCGTGCGCAGACATTTCTGGCAGGGTAGTCATACATAACACATTAACACACATACGTCATATTACATATGTATATTCATATTTACTCCTAAGTTATAAAAACTAATTTAGATGGGGTAACCTCATTTAACTAAATTTACTGTACTAAAAAAGTATTTTATAAATAAAAATAAAATTATTGACTATTATAATAATATTGAATACTGTGGGGGAAGGGGAAAGTTCGCAGAGTAGTCAAGTGCCTATCATAAATACCCCAAGTGCACACTTATGTTTGTATATTATGTAATGTTAGAAATTATAAAATAAACATAAAAAAAGAAAATGTTTGTTCAATTATTCTATATAGGTACCTACACTTTTTATGATTTTTTTTTAAGGTGAAGGCACTTTACTAAAGGTTACTGAATAATTAAAATTTCTAGACGTCTAATTTTGTCTATAATATCTAAATTAATAAAAGTTGAGTTAATTCTGAAGTAAATTGGCTACCATCCAAGAGTGGGAATACATGTGTCTATATTTAGATTACAGATATGCTAAAGAGTGTATCCCTAAAGGTTATAAAATCTGCTGAAACCAAAACTGTTTAAATGTGTAATTGCATTGGTTAGTGAATAAAGTAAAAATTCTAAGTATGAATATTTGTGTAAGTGTAAGTACATTCCTTGTTGCAGTTCTATTTGTTATATATGCTATAGATGTTCAAGATGATAAAAAGAATAATCTGGAAGAACTTTTGTAAGTAATACTTACAATAATTTTTTTCCTGCTTTATGCAAACATTTAAAGTTATTGCTTTTTTAATTTAATTTAGGGTGGAAAATTGGGCTGAGACATTTGGAAAAGAATTGTGGTATCTGGGACAAAATATAACTAAATCTGATGAGATTAGATTGGTATATACTAGATAATAGTATTAATCGTGTTCTTATTATTACATGCATATAACATTTTTAAATTAAAGTCTAAATTGTGTTTAGCGTTACAAAAAATTGAACGAGACACACGTGTTTAGAACAAATGCCAGTCAACTTCTACAAAACATATCAACAGCAATGAATCGTATGATAAGATTGAAAATGACAGCTGTATCTGTAAATAAATCTAATTCTATGTTCCAACTAAATTAAATTACTATATTGAATGATAAAATAATTTTGTAGTGTCTAATGGATGCAGCAGAACGTTTATCTGAAGAATTTGAATGGAAATTCTATGGAGAAAATGGAATTTCAAACTACACTTATTATAATGCAAAGTATTCACCAGTTGAGGGTATCGATGATTGTAATGATACCGACCGAACTACCCCAAATATATCTTTGGATCTAGGAAAAATTATTATTCAATTAGAATTCAAAACAATGAACCTGACAAAAAATGATCATTTTTATGGATTATCTGTTAATACTGATTACAGCGCAGTTTATTTACCCACAATATTATTTGAAAAACGTACGTGTACTTTTGATTGTTTCAACATTTTATCTAAAATTCTAAAGTAATAATATTTTCAGTTGAACATGTCCAAAAACCTCTACAATGGTCTGAAAAAATGGACGAAGTGTTTTTACAAAATTATCGCAGTGATCCATCACTTTCTTGGCAATATTTTGGAAGTACAGCAGGGTTTATGCGTCATTATCCTGGTAATATTATGTTATAGCTCTAATTATTATAGTTATAAAACATACTGATAAGTATGAGCATTTATTTAATAATATTATAAAACCAATGTTATGAGACATGAGTAATGAGAGTATTTTTTCCTATGGTCATCATACTATCAGTACATTCAGCACAGAAACATTGATGTTTAATATTATTTTATTTTTAGCTATAAGATGGTCAGCTAAACCTAGTGTATTTGACACCCGTCTGCGACCCTGGTACATACAAGCTGCAACTTGTTCAAAGGATGTAGTAATTTTGTTAGATATTTCCGGTTCCATGAGTGGCATGCATCAATCAATTTCTCAGCTTGTAATTAAATCTCTATTGAAAACATTCAATAATGATGATTCGATTAATATTATTTTTTTTAATACTGGTTTTACTTACTTAGTAACTTGCTTTAAAGAATTATTAGTCCAGGTAATAATAAACAAAATTATTATTTATTCAACGTTAATCAGTACTAGTAATGTTTAATAGTTTTTATATTGTAGGCGACTCCTGAAAATCTTTACACATTTCATAAAGCTATAATTGAAGATCCAAGATTATTACCATCTTCTACAGCAAACTACAGCAAGGCATTTATTGAAGCTTTTCAACTTTTATCTAATGTAGGTAGTATTCAAACTACAGTAAAACCCATTAAATACTTAAAAGACATTGCGAGCAGGAGCAACGAAAATTTTTTTTTTTTTTACAAAATTGTGCATACAACAAAATAATGTAATCTTTTCCAAGTTTTAGGAACTAGAAAATAAGACAATATTTCTTTTAAAAATAATGTATTGGGTTCTTGTTGTATGACTTCCTACCTAATGTGTAAAATTTTAGTAAATATTCTTTTATTTTAGAACAGAAATAACAACAGGTGTTCTGAGGAAACGTGTAATCAAATGATTATGTTGGTCACGGATGACGATCCTAATGAAGAACTTTTTGATGTTGTACAAAAGTACAATCGCATTGATGATAATAAATTTACAAACATACCAGTTCGAATATTTACCTACATGATGGGTCGTGATACTACTACAACACCTGAACTAGAGCGACTAGCTTGTGAAAACAGAGGTTTGTGTTAACATTATATTATTAACTTAATCTTAATTACACTTATTACTTAATATAGAGTAGCGCTTATACAAAATGAGAGTAAATTTTGAGCTATATTTATTATTTTATACTTGCAGGTAGCTTTGCACACGTACATTCAAAAGATGAAGTACTTGAAAGTGTATTGAAATACATCGCTGTTTTAGCAAGACCTTTAGTATTACAAGCTGAAAAACATCCTGTTACATGGTCCCATACATTTATGGACATTTCTGTAAGTGAAAACATTTGTATATCTAACATAAGTTATTAGTTGTATTACTGACGTTCCAGTTCATAGCCATAATTAATGTTAAGAGCATTTTGTTAGGATCCATATGTAACAAGTGCATTAAAAAATTCAATGGATTTTGATAAGCAGATGAGTGATCTCGCTGCTAATTTGAATGAACAAAAACAATTCCCTAACCAACATAAAATGGATTCTAAGTATTTGATATTGAACTCTGAGGTAACACGTGTGCACCAGTGTCTATCCAAACCAAAATCCTAAATATTAGACTCGTTGGTTCCAATCCTCTGAAATAAACAACACAACATTAACTAATAATAGTTATAACCATTAATGTTGGTATATTATATATTTTAATATTTATAATGTATATAAATACACTTTTAGAATTTGTACCTAGTGTGAAACCCAAAGTTTTTACTGTTTCATTATAGTATTGGCTTATATTTTTATTTTGTTGAATACCAAATAATAATATTAGAACAATTGTTGTACAGAGTGTAGATGAGGATGGAAATTATCAAGAATACAGGCCAATGACTGCAATTTCTATACCAATATTTAATAAAAAAAGAGATGAAAATAATAAGGTTGGTTTCATTTATTTGTTTTTATTATAAAGTTCTTGGCATATGGTAATAACTATATTTTAAATTTTCAACGAGTTATACTACTTCCTAAATAGGTACTTATAGTAAACTCGTTTATTATTTTTTTTAAATGTGTATATTTTATTTAAGACCAGAGTTAAAGGAGATTTGCTTGGTGTTGCTGGAACTGATGTACCAATTGCTGAATTTGAAAAACTAACACTTCCATACAAAGTAAGCATAATAATATAAATTCTATACATAAAAATTATTAATAGAACGCTCTTTTTTAAGGAGCTTTGATTCAAAGTTACTTTTAATGGTTTTACATTATTACTATTGATAGTACTTGATAGTTGCAAAAATTTAAAATTATAAGGATAAAATACAAAACTTTCGTAATAAAAATAGGAGCATTTTGACTGTGGCATTCTCTTATTTAATTAGTATTTTAGATTCTGAGCGGAGCGATGAATGTATTAATTTTACAATGATGTGTGTTTTTTTTTTTTTTGTTTTTGTGACTGTCATCACCTTTTAGGACAGTAAAATTGCTTGGATTTTCTTTAATAGTAACTTTTCTGATAGGAAAGTAAATCTAGTTGGTACTTTGAGGGGGTCAAAAGTAAAATTTACTAGTTGTTTTCAAAAGCGTCGTAAAAAACAAAAGAAAAATTAAAGGAAAACGAGAATTTTTACGCAAAATCAATTACAATATTGGATATTCACTCGATTTCTCATGTAACGATTTTCTTATTTTGTTCTAATTAAAAAAGAATGACTGTAGATGCTTGAAAATTTCACTGAATGTTTATATTAGCATTTTCTAAACACGATAAAATGTATAAAATAATTTGAGTCTTTTTGAGCTGTTTACGGACATAATCAGTTTTCAATTTTTTTTAGTTTTTTTTTCTATAAATATCAATGAAATTTTATTTATTGGGTAAAACTGCGTGAAAATTTAATGCAAGGCTTCTGATATATTGTTACAATAGCAGTTCAAAAATATTAAAAATATATAGGCACAGTTTTTTTTTTTTTATAAGCATTTAAAGTTTAAATGTTGACAAAATTTATCACATTTAAAATTTAATAATTATTTTGTAGTTAAAAATTTATAAAATGATCAACTTTTATAGCTAAGGATTGAAAATTTAAAACAAGGTTCCTCGTAAATAGGTAAATATATAAATTACTTTATTCACAATAATATCATCAAATATACTTAGTATTTTAGTAATATATCATAGACTGTCCTACTGACGGCCACCGTCTTCACTCAGAATCGTTTTTCGTATACAATGATATTATACCATTGAATTCAAATTTAACACCATCCAATACAGTAACCAGCAGAGCGACATCCACTTACCCACTTTTTTCAAATTAATTGTTTGTTTTTAAATTTTTCGTTGTATAGGTATTTATTCAAATTTACAGCTAAAGTAATTATAAATTGATAATAAATCTAATAAATTTGTTTTTGACTTTTTAGATTGGTGTAAATGGCTATGCTTTTGTTGTTACAAATAATGGTTATGTGCTTTTTCATCCAAAGTTGAGACCTGTCGTAAGTAAAAATATTTAAGAAGGATATAGACATATAGTGTTTTTTAGTTAAAAATGTGTGTCTAATATACTTCCTCCACAAATATGATTTTAAGGAAGATGGTATCCTAAAAGATAATCACAATAGTATTGACCTAACCGAATTGGAAATGTTGGATGATAACGATGAAGAGCCAAGACAGCCACATCATGATATAGTTCATGTATGAAGTAATATTATTAATCATTTGAAAAAATGTAATACATTTTGAATGTTATTTAAGTAGTTACGGGAATCAATTGTAAATCATAAGCGTGGATCAATGGAAAATTTAAGCATTAAGTTTCACTACGACAATATGGTATGGTAAAAATAATTAATAATAAACTATAAATATAGATTTTAGATAGTAAGAATAAATTAGAGGACATATTTATTTAGAGAAGAGTTGGGTCTGAAGTTCGTAATTATCATTATACTGCATTAGACCCAAAAATAGAAGGCCCTTTTACACTTGGTTTAGTACTACCTGCCTCTTATGGTAATAATTGGATTAAAGCTGGTGATGAAATAAATAAATCCATAGAAAAAAGTAAATATAATGTTTTAAATAATATGTTTGAAGAATATATATTTTATAGTTAGAAAGTACCTAATTGATAAGTATTGTATCTTTTAGATGAACTATTTGATAAATATTTTCAAGATAAATGGAAAATTCATCCAAACTGGTATATTAATTGAAATATTGTTTTCAAATTTAACTTAATATATTTTATACATTTCCACTATACAAACATTTCAGGGTGTATTGTGATTATTTTCATTCATCAGAGCGAAAATTTGAAAATCCTGAAGAAAAATTGCTTCATTTTATGGAAAAAATATTTTCTCCAGATTGGGAATGGAGAGAGCAATATCCAGATTCAAATTTTGAAAATATTTCAATGGACGATTTTGATAGACGTAAGGGCAGCTATATTTTAAAATAAAATACCTCTGGTTGATTTAATTTTATTGTATGGTAAATAGGCGAATGTGACAGAAAACCAATAGACATAGATGAGTTCTACTGTAAGTTAATCTAAAATTAATTCAGAATTCAATTTATTTTGCTAATACTGGTTTAAATTTCACTATTTCAGGCGATAAAGAATTAATGCAACTTCTATTTTTTGATGCAAAAATAACACATGCATTATACAATTCAACCTGGAATCCTACTTCAGAATTTGAGTGAGTTTTAAAAATATGAAAGGTTTTTGTATTCTGAATTAATAATTTAATAATCTTAAATGAATCGTTTTGGTCTATAGGAAGCGTTATGTAAATCAATATAATGTTAGTGTCAGATTTTTGGCGACCCAAGGAGGCTTGAGTAGATGGCAACATATACTTGATCTGGCTGAAGGTGAATTGTATGTACAACATACAGAATAAACAATATTATTATTAAATTTACGAATGTTTGTTAAAAAAAAATAAGTTAATAATTGTATGTATTTAAATTTAGACAGTTTGGAGATGTTCATAACCGATCGGTTGAGGAAGTTTGGTATAAGCGTCCAGTACTATATCGTAACCTTAATCCACAAGCATTTGTATTTTCAGTGCCTTTTAATTCTGGTATTAAGTTTTATATGGGTTTTTTTTTAATATAATTAATATTTCAACTTCTGCATTCATGTTTTATGAATAGGAGACAATGATAAACTAAAAATCACTGCCAGTCATGCTATATTTGTTGAGGATGAAAATAATGAGGCACCAGGATCAGTAGTTGGATATGAAATGTTACATAAGAAATTTTACGATCGCTTTATGGAAATCACGCAGACCAATGAAAATGTTAGCAATTTATTTTTATTTATCTTTTATTGAATTATTTTTATTAACTTTTAGTGATTTTTAGTGCCCAAGTTGTTTACCATGCACATCTGACCACGTTGATTGTTATATAATTGACGAAAATGGATATGTCGTACTGTCAGAAATTCCAGCAGATACTGGCAGATTTTTTGCACAAACCGAATTAAAGAGTACTGGAGTTATTATGGAAACAATGATAACAAAAAAAATATTTAGGCGTATACCTATGTTTGACTACCAAGCTTTATGCAAAGAAAGAATACCAGCATCAAGTGCATCATCCTACTTGTTAACGGTAACTTAAATTAAATTTCAATACTAATTATAGTCAGTTAAAGTACATAACATTAACATGTGCAATAACATGCCTAGTTAATTTATATATTTCACGACAAACCTGGTTATAATATTAAAAATTATTATGTTTCCTAAATTGTTTACAGAAATAATTATGTTCAAAACCTAGATAATTTTTAATTTTAAGACTTCTATCGAAAATGTAATTGGTCACTTTTGGTACTAGGCTGCAATCTATACAATGTTTAAAAGAGTTAGTAGATTTAATCAACATAAGTATATTATAAAATATAGTTCAGAGCCTAGAAGATAATACAATGTCTTTATAGCCCTTGTCCTGTACAAATTGTTTCTTTGATAAATTAGAAAATCAAATTGAATTTAATTCTTAAAAATTATTGAGATTTAAGAATAGACATCTTTGAATAATATTAATATTTAATATTATTTTTATAGCCATTTTATGTAGTGTATACGAGTCTAAAAATGTTCTTGATGAATTTACTATGGTTATTAATCGAAGGCAACTTAGTTCATGTATGGTCAATTAATGAAGGAGGTAATAATTTGAGTTGCAAATAATGTAAAATGTTTTAACTCATCTTATATTTATCATCTATTAGGGTATGGAGATGATGTAGTGCCCAATAAAAATCCAGAAAAATTTAAAATTATCAGTAAGCCCTGCGATAAGAAAGCCGATTTGTTTATGCTGCAACATGAACACCTTAGTGCTGAAGGATTTGATGCTCCACCGCCAGCTGGATCAACTATAAGGTTAGGTTCAGAAAACTGCAATGGTATGAATGTATGAATAACATTGAAATCAAACTTACGATCATGTACTGTGACTATTTTAGTTAAACATAGTAGAAATTATGGGGAGGGGCTAATATTCCTAATACGTAGTATTTTAATGTACATCTGAACATTTTTTTAGGCCATTTTTTGTAAAACGTATAGCCCATTCAAATTTACTTCTCGTTGTTGTAAAAAATGCAGAAAGCAGTCAAAGTCATTTGAGTGTTAATCCAGTTAAAGTGGAGTATAAAAACACATCAGGTATAATCACAGATCATAGTTGCAACAAACTGAATCTCAACTCTTTTTATAGACGCAAACTGGGAGGATGTTATAATAGTCATCCGGAGGTAATATATTTGTTACTAATTAAATCTCAATATATTATTTAATTATTTATTCATGATACAAATATTTTTGCAATTCTTTTAATACTTGATTTTATTTTCATAGGAGCCAAACACCAAAGTGTGTTCAAAATGTAATATTATTAAGTCAACAATATTATTTGTATTGGTAATGAGCAATTTATGTATACATATTTAAATTTAATTATGCTTTATCAACAAACTGTAATTCATTAATTAAAAAAAAGAGATACACCAATAAAAAAAAAAAAAATAATATTATTAATGTACTTATAAGAATTCTAATATTGTTATTGAAATATAATTTGATATTGTCAAATATATACTATAAAAAATTACACTTATATAAATATGTTTTTTTTATAAATATACATAATTAAAGAATTTCGGCAGATAAAAAACTATCCAAAGTTGTATTACCATTTGATGGTGGTGGTTTTTTTTTGAAATTAGAAACTAATTTTCGCTTTTTAGTTACTGGTTTCTGTCGACTAGGGTACACATCTGGTTTCGAACGACCACCAAGACCATCATACATTTCATCATCTGAACTACTTGAAACGACCATAGATTTTGATACATAATTTGCACTTACCGATTTAGTAGTTAAAGGTGGTCTCATAAATCCAATTGGTCTCCGAGGACTTTTTGGCATAAATGTATTGACCTTAACAAGAATATAATAATCAGGAAAAATATTTAAAAACGTGTTTAGTATTTCATAATTAATATATATATATACGTTTACACAGTGTGATGATGATTGTTCTGTTTTTTTGTTTAAACTATGTGGCTTTAATTGACCTTTTGGTTGTTCTATTGAGGAAACTGAATTTTCTGGAGAGTTTATAACTGTTTTTAAACCCTAGAAAATTGTTATTAAATTACTGATAAAAAATGATTGACAATTCAATCAACATAGTATCAATGTTATTAATCTAACCAAAACTTCTAATTTTCTCATATTAAAAACTATGTTCTATTGAAATTTTAAATTTTAATATACTTAAGTATTGAGTTCACTTAAATAAATAATATATATCATTTAATGTACTTTTTCTAAACTTGGAGTAATAGACAAATCAGGAGCTGGACTTTCGTATATTATTCTTTTACGTAATTCAGTTCTTCTTGGAGTATCATCATTTGCTTGCACTAGAGATTCTAAATTTTCACATTTCTTTTGCAGTCTTACAATTTCTGCTTCAAGATCAGTAATTTCTGATTTCAATTTTCTGAAAATTAAGTAATTAGGCACTGTAAATGTATTAAATGCATGCAAAAACTTGATATACACTTGGCTGATTCTTAAGTAAGATTTATAATAATAATTTTTGGTTTACTTTTAAATTAATGTTTTAAAATTTAAATATAACAATTTGTTATAAGATTAAAATACTTAAATAAAATATTACATACTCCATTACTCGGATATTCACGGATTCTTTTGAATTTACATTGCACAAATGTCTTTTAAGTTCCATGTATTTAGTGACACGTTGTGAAAACTTAGTTTCCAAATCTCTATTGCTTTCTTTTAAAGTCTGAATTTCTCTACAAAACATATTAAATAGTTATTAAATAATACACAATTTTTTTAAATAATATATCATACTTTTTAAAAGAGGTTATAAGTAAACATAGAGTTTGAATATCAGTCTTTTTTTTTAACAAAGATACAGCTTCTTGAGAATCTGCAGCTGTTCCATATAATATACTGTTTATTCTGCAATTTAATTAGAATATTACATAAATTATTAATTTTTTATGATTAAATAAAAAGTTGTCTTACGATTGGTATTTTACCAAATCTTTTCTTAAATCTTCAGCTTCAAGTTTGTAGCAAGAAGATTTTTTGCATTCAGATTTATAATAACGGACACTTTCTTGTAAAGTGGATACTAATGTTTGATGGCTTCGTATTTTGTCTTCCACATCTTTGATATGTTTCCTGTAAAGTGTAAACATTATGAACACTTATATTATTTAAAAGTATAAATTAAATATTTTTCTTTACTTTAATGAAGTCAGTTGCTCTTTATCTTTTTTGGTTATAGCTAACAAATTTTTTATTTCTTCTTTCTTCAGAGTATTTTCATATGTAAGTGATTGCACTTGGTGTGTCAGTGAAGATATGTCTTCTTTTATACTTAAATTTGAATTGTTGTGAAAATATAATTTAATAACTTGCTTTTCGGTTACTTTTGACCGACAGTGTGGACATGTTTGAGACCTGAAAGTTATAGAAGTAAAGTAATAGTTATACAATTTTAAGGAGGAATATTATACATACAACTGTGAATCTTTTTTTTATATACCATTATAATATACTTATAGTTGTTAGTTATAATATGCAGTAAATCAATATCATATGGTCATAGGCGCCCACAGAAATTTTACTAAGGGAAGGGAAAGTTTGCCTATACATTAAGCATAATTTATTTTGTTAATTTGGTTTAACAGGATTTTATATAATGGTGACCTTTTTTTCTTTGTATAACGCACTTTGTATTTGTTATACAGTTATTTATCATACTATACTCTATTTAAATTAAATTTCCAATAAGCCAGGGGGATAATGCTTACCTCCCACTATGGGTGCCAATGCATATGGTACCCAGTCTTGGGTAGTATTCCGAATACTTTTAGAATACTATTTACAAAAGTATTTTGTGATGTATTCTGAATACTTTTATAGTATGAAAATAAAATTGTTTGATTTACATGTTATTCCCTTGCATTTCATTTAAAACAAAAATACAAAATTTATATTTTATGAGTTGGAAATTTGGAATCAATAATATCTATTAATATCATACAATATTAAAATTATAACTGGTATCGTTTCATATGTTTATCAAAAATATTTTTAAGTATTCGGAATACTTTTATAGTATTCCAAATACTTTATTTGGAGTATTATATTTATCAAGTATTCAAATACATATTCAGAATAATATTTTTCATAAATATTCGAGTATTTATTCCTAATACTTTTCAAAGGTATTTTACCCAAGACTGATGGTACCTTAACCAGCACTTAAACAGCAAAAAAAGTAGATAGGTATCTGGAATACTCATAAAATTACAATATACTTTTTATAAAATCACTAAACTTAAACTTTAGTAATACCTTTGAATCCATGTCGTGAGACATTCGTAGTGGAAAACATGACCACAAGGTGTTGTATGAACTGATTCAGGATGAATTCCGGTGAAACAATCGCCACATATTGAACAAGATGCTAACATTTTGCTTGAAAAGAAAAATTAATCATTAAAATAATGTTAAATATATACAAAACATTTAAGTACCAAATGGTACTATTGATAAGTATTCATGGGTCAAACATTTGGCATTAAGTTTTATGGGTAATGCTCTATTGCCGTAATACTAAATTCCATGTGACAATTATTTGCCTTTGAATCTATGAGTAATATAATTGAAATTTATAAATGACAAATTACATTTAATTCAATTAATTAGTTGTTATGGGTAGTAGTTAATTCGTTAAATTTATTGATAATTGTGTGACAAGTATAATTTTTAAATTTTAGTGATTCTAGACTCTAGTCTCAACAGAAAACATAAGGTAGTGTTCCAATATATGAGTAACTATACTCTGTTTAGCGAGAGACAGTGCCACGCACCGACGAAAACTGGTTCCCCTACGCATCACCCTGCCATTGGTTTTGATAGCATGGCAACATGGAGGGATGCGCAAAATCGGCGTGCTTTCTCGCTGAACAGAGTATAAGTACTAGGATAGTAAAAACTGGACTATTAATTATATGATGTATTATGAAAATAATTGAGAAATAAAATGAAAACTTATTATTGAATATTTTACAACTTAAATTATGTTTTTAAGCTTATTTTGGTACTGTTCAAACTAATTTACATTATTTTACGAATGTTTATCCAGAAAATTGGTGTAGTTCAAGTAACACAACTTGACCCTAACAAGCTATAATTCTGGGAGACGGATACCGATTAGCAAAACAAACAATGCCTATACCTTCACAAATTTAAATTTTGTAATGCCTACCTACGGCAAAACATAAAAACAAACACTAGCAACTTACAATAGATTTGCGTCTATAAATTTGTGATTGAATTAGATAACTGTTGGTTAACAGGTTTTTAGTTTTGACGTTGCATACCTTTACAGATTTATATTGGTTCAAGTCTAAAATCAAGACTTAATCTGATTCGTCACAATGGGCAGTGAGTACATGTCGCATTCTAGAAGTACGTTTAAAAGACGAACGAGCCACTGGCAAAAGAAGTTACGAGACAGTCCGTGTGTGGCAACGAGAAAAAAAAACAGTATCGTTTACTTAATTGATGTCCTAATTTTATTGAACGAGTTACAAGATTAAACATCGGTATTCAGTCGGTGATATATTTTTATGTTCGTGGTTTGGGGGAAGAAAGAAGTACTGATAAGAGCGCAAGAGGCAAGAATATGTTGACATTTATCATAATATCGCCATGATAGACATCGTCCAAACCAAAACAATAGTTTTATTATTAAAAAAAATATTATTAATATGGATTTTAGATTGCGCTTCTGAAGGAACGCGATAACAGAGACTGATAACTCGCACAGTGTGTACGAAAACGAACGAAAAACGAGACAAACGTACGTCAAAGCACAAAACAATGGTCAAAGGTGTCTCGGAAACAATACGAAGTTTGGTCCGGCTAGCGCATCCCAGCCATTATAGTCGCCGGTTGTCGTGGTTCGACTATCGCATCAGTTGATCGACTCGTCAAATTACTCGGCCGAAGCCGCGGCGAACCAGCCTTTAGAGTAATAGACGGAGACACGGGGTGTAGAGTCGTGGAGACATATTATGGACTGCTTCTTTAAAGGTCACTCTATGGTCGTGACCGGCAAACACGATGCGTATCACATAGACATGATATTGTTAATAAATTTTGTCATGATACGTACCAAAAAGTTGTTACTACACCTATCCGTTTTCAATGTTGTCATGACTCCCTTATGGCACATATTATCAGATATCGTATGCGCGTGGTTTGGACCATGGCTATGCTGATTGTCTACAGCCGTGGTTTGAGTTCAAGTTATAATTTGTCTCAACGATAATGAACTTTAATACCTATAACTTGTTCTGTGCTTTAGTGCCTACTCACAATATTTTTATAACACTATTAAATAAGTACATGAAGTATAAAGTAATGATAAAATATTATAAAAATATAATATAGTAACTTTATCATGGTGTTAGAAAAAGTTATGTATGGAAAATGGTACTGTGCCAAATGGTTTATAATAAATATTTTTTTTTTATTACAATGAATATTACTAAATGCAAATCAATGTCCAATCCAATAGTCCAACCGAAAGAGTATTTAGTTGGTTGTACTGGCTTTTGGAGACTAATACAATTAACAACAACTGCATTATTGTAGTTTTGTCGATTGTTGTGGAAATTGTTACTCTATGGGCTATGGCAGTGGTTCTCAATCAATGTCCCACGGCACACTATATAGTTACTAGACGCCATTATGATGGAACATCCAAGTGTGTCGCGATCAAAAAAAGGTTGAGAACCACTGCTCTAAGGAATTGTGATAAATGCTATAGCGTAAATGTGCGCGCGCGTTCTTGTGTTTGTGTGTGTGTGTGTGTGTAACGTCTGTACACAATAATCGGTTTTCGGTGTACACAACTGTTTTTTACGTCTGGTGTCGCGGTTGATAGTGTCGTAGCTGTTATTTTACTCGCCGTGAGTCGTGAACCCGTGACGTCGTCACTCTTTACTATATTTATTATATTCGTTACGTTACGATTCGTCTGTGTGTGTGTGCGCGCGTTAGTGTCTATTGCCTATAGCGGGTTTTTTCCCCCCGATTTGTTTGCCGGCAGACGTCCGCCGCGTCCCCTAACGACGAGTGTTTCGCCCGTGGACGACCGCACCGCCGAATAGAAATTTTCATCCGTTTCCATCCGGACCGGACGCCGCGTAAGTACCTGGCCCACCCTATTTACCGGACACCCGTCTGCCAGTCCACCGGTAAGGTGTCCGGCTCGACTGTTCTCGGGACGACTGGCGATCCGCTCGCCTCCGGGGAGCTTAGGGACGGCGGCCATTTGCAGCTTTTGACCACCGCCGATCCGTGCGGCGGGACGCCGTGATACGGTTTCACGAGCCTTTTTTCGGGACTTTCCCGGCGCCCCTCCCCCCTTTTCTCGACGACCGTCGCGCATTTTTGTATTTTGGCCCCGATCTGTGGGCCGCACACACGATACGGTCAGCTCGTCTCGATCTGCCGCCGTCGTTACGCCCCCCAGGTAGGTGTCAGCCCGTCAAACGTCATTCGTCCGTGGTGTTTCTAACGGTAGTTCCGTTTTATTCGGATGGCCTTTGTTTGCTGAATTTAAGATCCACTCCCGATGAGCATCAAAATTGTTACGACGACTTAATTGATATCGCGTTCGCCGCCGTATGGTTTACTGGTTCAATTCGTGCAAATTAAAAAAAACCGAAAACATACGTTTGCCGGTGGCTGTGGCTCGCCCATTTGATAATTTTAGGTTATTTATGTTTTTTTCTTGTCTGTAAATATTGTCTTTTAATATTATCGACAATTCACTTGGTGTTTATTGATTAGCCTTTCACAAAATATACAACACCTAATCAATGTTTAATTTATTTTATTAATTTTTTTTAGTCATCAACCATGGCTGACTTAGACGATCAATTGTTAGAAGGCGGTATTGATTTATCGTCCGAAGAACATAACACACAAATTGGTATAGAAAATAGTATGTCTTTTGATTTAATTGAAAACGGACAATCAAACAATGCCGACTCTCAAGCGTCAGCAGATTCTGTAAGTTTTGTTTTTGCTTATAATGCATCTCGCATGTACTTGCCACATACTCACATAAAATTGGATGTTTAGGACTTGGAAGTAATTAGAGCCCGTGTACGAGAAATGGAAGAAGAAGCTGAAAAGTTAAAAAAATTGCAGTCACAAGTAGATCAAGAAATGTCAAACACGCCAGTATTGTCTTCTCCAAATTGCTCGAAAACAAGTATGCGGATCTTTGATTTTTTTCCTTTATACCATATACAATTTTGTAATTTTACGTTTTCTTAAGAAATGGTAGGCAGTCGTTTCCATGGTTAGTGTATAACAACAAACAATTTGTCTGCAATTTATACAGTAATCTGCCAATCAATAAAATTCTTAGGCATTCAAGTTAATGTAAAATCTGACTGATTGATCAAGTGTGTTAAGTGGTTGGCCTACACAATCCTGTGATATTAATCTAAACTTTTTTTATTTTTATAATATATAAAAATGTTATCCTCAAAAAGCTCTGCACTGTTGCTTCATAGCCATTTTGCTTTTTAATTTTGAGGTAAAAGACTGAGCAGATCTCCACATGTGTTTACAAATAATACATTTTATTAACACTTACTAAATCTGCACAACAATTTACATATTTAAAATATGTATAAGGCATATGACTGATTTTTATTAGGTACTACCAATTTACGTTTTTAGAAGGTTAATTTGCTTATTGTTACTTTGTGAATTCATAGTACCATCATGGGAGTTCCGTGAGACTTAAATGATTTGAAGAATATAAGTTTAGTAGATCTCTTAATGTGTATCTTTCCAAATTAACAATTCAACAAAACACTCATACTGATTCTGCTTGACAATGGTCTTAATCAGTGTTTTGGGTTATAACTATTGATCCATTTAATTATTGCGAAAATATTTTGTCCATGAAAATAAAAAAACCTCAGAAGCTCTTTAAAATAGTTAATTAGCTATTTTATTCAAATTATTTGAGGAATATTAATGTTGTGAATCTCCACATGTGTATATAATTAAACGTTTTATTAAACACTTACTAAATTTACTCAACAAAAAAAAATTTGAAATAAAATTTTCTTTGCCAAAGATTGCCTGACTTAAAATAAATTGTTTTATTTATTTAACAACAAGAATTTATATATGTATTTAAAAATGCAGGTTATAAATTTTAATACTATATAATTATATTAATTATTGATGATCAATTAATGATGAATTCTAGTCTCGTTCGTATGATAATTTATGATTACTACTAACAATCTGAACTTGATCTTTTTATTTATACTAAATTATTGTACATATAATATAACCTTTGGATATTGATAATTTTGTTAAATGCCAATATGATGAATAAACGGTCTTGTTCCTATGATGTAATATGAATCAATGTACACTTTCTGATTTCTGTTAAATCTCATTTTAAATGTGCTTTTGAACAGAAACGCTTTTACTAATTATTACTTGCTGTATTTTAAGTTATTTTGAAAAAAAAGTTTTACAGCTCCAAATCTAAACTAAAAATACATAGGTATTTGATTCTTGTTTTGTATTTTAAGAATATTTTATTATTGAAAGGATAATAATAATGTACCTCAAAAGCTCTTTAAGATAGTTTAGTAGCTATTTTATTATAACTATTTTGAGGAAAATAAATTAAAGTAGATCTCCACATGTGTTGCAAGTTTTTATTTCTAAGCAATCACTTACTAAATCTACCCTACACCTAAAATTTTTGGTTAACGTATTTAAAAAATACTAAATTAATTACATTATTACACGGTTTTTACTTAAATATCTCGTTTAATATACATTTATTGAATTTTTAGGTAAAAGTCCATGTGTTGGGAAACTTGGCCATATTAGATAAACTATAAGATGGTTAAATATGTTGTTAAATGCTAACATGATGAATAAACGGTCTTGTTCCTATGATATAATATGAATCAATGTACACTTTCTGATTTTGTTAAATCTCATTTTAAATGTGCTTATGAACAGAAATGCTTTTACTAATTATTACTTTCTGAATTTTAAGTTATTTTGGAAAAAAAATTACACAGCTCTAAATCTAAACTAAAAGTCCATAGGTATTTGATTTTGTTTTTGTATTTTGAGAATATTTTATTATTGCAATAATATACCTCAAAAGCTCTTTAAGATAGTTAAGTAGCTATTTTATTATAACTATTTTGAGGAAAATAAATAAAAGTAGATCTCCACATGTGTTGCAAGTTTTTATTTCCAAGCAATCACTTACTAAATCTACCCTACACCTAAAATGTCTAGTTAACATATTTAAAAAATACTAAACAAATGACATTATTACACTGTTTCAACTTAATATAAATGTATTTAATTTTGAAGTTAAAGTCCATGTGTTGGGTTAAAAATATTTCAGCCAAAATATATTTATAAAGATAAAAATTAACCTCATAAGCTCTATAAAATAGTCTTTTTGGCAGTTTTATTTTACATCTTTGAGGAACATAAATATAGTAGATCTCCACATGTGATATTAATAATAATGTTGAAATTATCACTTACTAAATCTACATGACACAATATAAAGAAAATTAATACTTATAGATAGAACCTACATTTATTTTTTTTTACATTTTATTTATCAAACTAAGGTATTTAGTATTTATTAATTTTCCTAGAGAACGACTGTTATATAAAATTATGATACTACTAATTATTTATACTTCATATAATAAATTCATTAAAGTTAAAGATGAAAATTTTATATATAGTTTAACAATAAATATTGTTTTCTAGGTGCGACTTATAATTTGTCTGAGCAGGAAAAGGCTGAAGCTGATGCTAGATCTGTTTATGTCGGTAATGTAAGTATATCCTTAATGGTACAGATTTTGAATGTTTTATACCAAAATGTGTTTGTTTTAAAATTGTAGGTAGACTATGCAGCAACAGCAGAAGAATTGGAAACTCATTTCCATGGCTGTGGTTCAATAAATCGGGTTACCATATTGTGTAACAAATTTGATGGTCATCCAAAAGGATTTGCATATATTGAATTTGCTGACATGGATTCTGTTAACACAGCCATGGCGATGGATGATTCTTTATTCAGAGGTCGTCAAATTAAAGTAAGATATACTTATACAATTTAATGAGATATCATTTTTATAAATGCTTGGACTTTTTTACAGGTTAATCCAAAAAGAACGAATAAACCTGGGATAAGCACTACAAATCGTCCAGTAGCGTCTAGAGGTAGAGCTATGTTCCGAGGCCGCCCAATGTCACGTGGTGGTGCACAGTCATCATTTTATGGTGGTTATAGACCTTCACGTAGACCAAGGTAAATATTTAAAAAATTCACATCCAATGTGAAATGTTAAATATTATAAATTTGTTTACAGAGGTGGTTATTCCAGAAGAGCAATGTATTATCCTTACTGACGTTCACAATAAATCCATCGCTACAGTTAATCGGTGGGAACCATCAATATTAAGAAAATGAAGAAGTTTTATCAAAAGGCTTTTTAATATGAAAAATGATTTCTTTTGTACATACATCCAAACATTAACTTTATAGCCTTAATGGGCTATTGGGAATGTATTAGCTTAAGTTTTTATTTTTGATTGAAAATTGGATTGATTTAATATTAATAATTATAGCCTGTAATAACTAATTGGAAATAAAAATAATATTGTGTAATTCATATGACTGTGCGATGAATTGTGGAATTGTTCATTTTATATTATTCTAATTAGATACATTGTATGTTTCCAATTAATATTAAATGTACTATTTTAGAATAATATATCCATTATATTAGATCTTAAGGTTTGAAAAGTTCATATGTGCCTAGCTATAAGTTTTATTATATCTAGATAATTTTAAATTATTTTAACTCACTATTTTTCTAAATTTGAAACAACTTGTGTTTTTTTTATGTAAATATTATACTACATATTTTTATGTAGGTTTATTTATAACTTAAAAAATGTCAAATATGTATAAAAGATTATGTGAATCTTAAAAATACAATGTTTTTTTAACAATAAGAAAAAAATAACCAAAGAAAAGATTCGTGCAATAAAAGTAAAAACATATTTAAAAAATAAAACATAAAAAAGAATTGAGCAATAAAAATATGATCGACAAAAATAATTGAACGAAAAAAAAAAAACGAAAAATTAAAAACAAATAAAACACATGCCCAAATTTAAAACTGTGTTTTTTTATTACCTACATTCCTTTACAGATAGGCGAAGTATGCTGACTATTGTTAGTGCAAGAACAATAATTTCAGAACATTGGTCTTTACGTCAATCAAAACGAAATATGTAGTAACTAATTTAAATTTTAAATAAATGAATACGAAAACAAGTTCTGCGTCATCCTAAATTATACAAATCTGATACCGACCTAAAGGAACTAAACAAAAATTGAAATCTTAAAATTTGACTCCATATTACAACAGCTACCGTGTATCGTATACTCTTAACGCCGGGTTGTATTGATTTTCCAATGTTTATTTTTTTTAAATTTTTCATTTCTGTGTCACTAATGTTTGGGGCAATAGAATTGCTTTGATTTTCTTTAATAGTATCTTTTTCGATGGTAAAGTGAATATAGTTTGGGGGGTCAAAATTTAAAATTCCCAATAGTTTTCAAAAGCAACGGGAAAACTACATTTTGGTTTTTTTTTTTTTTATTTATGTTTTTTATTCAAACTGTTACAAAAAAGATCAATAAAAACAATTGATGGTTAATAGGTTAAAATAAATAAAAATAAAAAGGCAGATTAGACTTTAGAGGCCTCCTAGCGGCGGAGGTACTACGACATGAGTATAGTTTTTGGTGTAACTCTAAAACAAATGAACGTAGATACTTTACATTTTTACTGGATATTTATATAAGCATCTATATACGATAAAATTTTCAAAATAATTTGATTTGTTTTTAATTGTTTACGGACATTTTTAGTTTTTTTCAATGAATGTCAATAAATATGTATTTGTTGGGTAAAAAAGCTTGAAAATGTAATACAAGCTCCTAATATGTATATTGTTACAACAATATATTAAAAATCCAGTCACAATATTTTTATAAGCATTAAAGTTCAAATTTTGACAAAATACAAATTAGCAAATTATTTTGAGTTAAAAATGTATGATATTTTCTTTTTAAATGTAATACAAGTTTCCTCATAATTTTGTCTAACTTAATCAAAAAAAAAAATGTCTACAAGAAAATCAGATTCAATTTTTATGAGCGTTTGAAGTTCATATTTTTACAAATTTGGATATTCACTCAATTTCTCATGTAGCGTTAGATTTTGTTGTAATTTAAAAACTAATAACTGTAGATTTTACATGAAAACGTCACTGAATGTTAATATTTTCGTTTTCTATACACCATAAAATTTTGAAAATATTTTCTAAGCTAGGTATCAGTAAATTTCAAATTTTTTTTTTTCTATAAATATCAATAAAATTTTATTTTTTGGACCAAAAAGCGTGAATGTTTAATACAAAGCTCCTGATATATTGTCATACAATAGAAGTTGAAAAATATTAAAAATACATGGGCCCAATTTTTTCTATAAGCATTTAAAATTCAAATTTTAATGAAATATATCAAATTGAAAATTTACAAATTAGGAACAAGTCTAGTTTAGCGCCAGTAGTTTAGTCCAGTTTAGCATTCAGTAGTTAAAAATGTATTAAATGTTCAACTTTTATAGTTCACTTACCAACTTTTTTTTACTTGAAACAAATACAATAGTGTCATTATGGATGTATCCACACCGTCACTCGTTTCTGCTTTTTACACACTGCAGTCGCCGTCTATAACTTTATCCACATGATTTTTATATTATCGTTTGTCGTTGTGACCGATTTGTAATTAAGATTAAACACCATTTAAAGGTCTCAAAGCTTTAGGCACATTCGTTTTCTTAATCGACGCCCGCCGGGTAATTTGGCGATGAGGAACCGATACGCCAGCAATGCGACGGGTTTTAAACTGAGTTAAATTAATATTTTTTTTCCATATTTAAGTAGGTAATTTTAACTTGGCAAGTTGAATTTAATAATTGTTAACGATTAACTCTCAACTGGACAATATTATTGTGTTCGAATTAATTATTTTCATTAACTCTCCCAGTATATTGTATAATTTTTAAAGCGAATTCCTATAAGAGGGTCAAAAAAACCAATTTAGATTTGGGTAAATGTAAATTTATAAATCGATGGATTTTTTACAGGTAAAAAGCCATAGAATGTCATTTTGGCGCAATTGTTATAGGCCCGTGCCTAGGTAAATTCTTATGGTCGTGGTTGGTAGGAACTTATATCTACAACCGCGGTAGTGAGCGCCGAACAGGTAACCGCCATATTCCGTCGGCGGATGGTTACATCCGTAGTTGCCGTCGGCTGTTTTCTCCTCGTTCGATTCTCGATGGCCGTCTGCAGTAAGTGCGCGATTATTGATTAATTATTATTGCTTATTAGGCTCATCGTGTATGCCGGGTTTGCTTATTTCTACTTTTTGAACGCTTTGTATGCAATATCTTAGTATAGGTAGGTATCTAAGTAAATATTGTGAACAAAAATTTAAGACTTATTAACTTACCTACCTCTCTGGTTTTAGTTATCTACCTATTTCGACAGTTTTCAGACCATATTTAACAACGTTTAACGTCGTTTTCGAATTTTTTTTTGCATAGGTACCTATTTTCCAGGACATAAATGCAGTTAGTCGCTCGAGCGGTTATTGGAAAACTTGTATTGGTATTTCAACGAGTTGAGAACAATGGTACCTACAGTCAGAATTCGTCGGTCGGACTTATACAGTTTAACTCTTTGCCGCCGTTTTCGGAGTTTCGACTGTCGCCTGCCAGAGTTGAATGCATTATTGATATCCAAGGTGAGTACGCTTATTATAGTACCCATATTGTACCGAAAATTCGCCATTATTTGCCATTTGCTTCCCTCTAAAGTTTAACGACCACGTCTAAACTCTTTTTGATTGCCCACCAGACCGCTGCGTTTATAGCAGAAATATGTTCTCTTTTTGAAAAAAAAATATCAACAAATACCAAAACACCTACCACGTGAATAAATTGGCTAATGCCTAGACCAATTAATGTATAGGAGGGAAGGGCAATGGCTTACTCAATCTAACACAATATTATTATTCATAGGAATAGGTTCCAATATACATTGATACATTAATTAAACATATTTTGGAGGCTATATGACATAATAAGCGCCAAAGGTACAAAAATGACATATCATTTACACCAAAATGTGCAGTAGGACATAAACACCAATCTAGTATTGTATATCTGTTATATGCAAAAATGACATATCATTTGCGCCAAAATTAATATTTTATATAAGTTGAGTTATTTAAAAAAATCAATCTTATAAAAAATTGTCAATAAATATAATAGAAATTAATAAATTTTAATTTTGATAAATCGGTTGATTTTTTCGATCTTAAAAAAAATTGTCAATAACAAATTGTTAAAATATAATATATAGTTCTAAATTAAATATCTGTTATTAAATATCTATCAAAATCTAGGATTTTGGCGCATTCGAACGATACAATTTTTTTTTTCTTATTTCATTCTGGCGCTTATTTCTTCCACCGATTTTGGAACAGGGAATAAGAATGTGTCACCGGGGAAATGGGGGGGGAGAGACGCTAACCTTTACCCCCCCCCCCCCCTCCAATAACGCCTCTATATACAACATAATGGGTATATACGACTACACAAATAGGTATATGATACTGGTGTATATTATACTACCTATTTTTTTTTATATTATATTTCAGTTGAACGGAAATGTATATTATAATTATTTATATTCTATAATAATATTATATACGTACTTATAATATTAGTTAATTTATATACCTACCCAAATTGCTGGTCCATATTATATTATACGGTCGTGTAGGTTACACGTGTTTGCGCGACGAATATTATAATCAACTATAGCCGCTTAAATGGTTTTCAAATTTAAAGAGGCGTTTGGAGCGAACCATTCCACAATACCAATTAAGGTCACTGCCAACGTCCACATGGACGCCTACTGCATTGTTAACGACCGTAGTGGCGCACACAATATTACAATATTATATCGGTTAGGTGTCTATACGTAGCATAAAATACAATTCTGCTGTGCAGTGTGCATATGCGCCTATATCGGGTACACTATGTAAGGTACTATATATTTATACGGTAGGTAACTAAATTTAGTACATAATATTCTAATTGTACATAGACTGATTCTTTTATCGGTAAACACTGCTCATTAAAACGAAAATTACAATATTTTACCGTTTATTTAAGTGTTTTTACATTTTTCAATGTTAGCATATATTTTCAGCTTCATATCCCGTAGCAGAACATTATTTTTCAGTATTTCGTTGTAATAAATTTCATTTTGAATGAGTATAATTATGGGGGCTTGGGACTAAAATTATAAATAATATATGCGATTGTTTTTAATTAAAATACCTATACATATCGGAAATAAAAATAAATTAAATATTTTATCATTGTCATTTGTCAATATTATCTCTAATAAGCAAATTCACCGGTTTTGTTCATTAAATTTCATTTACCTAGGTATTTACCTATTTTCTCGACTTTTCCTGTCAATACAAAACAAATTTTAATATTTATTATGGTCAATTTTAATTCATATAGTATACATTTTAACAAATATTTTCACCCAAGTTATAATTAGATACTCGATTAGATACTTTTTGTATTTTATAGTTTCCCCTTTGTAATGAAAGATGTTTTACAAACCTAGGCGCGACAAGAGATATTTTTCTGTGGGGAGGGGGCTAAAATTGTATCTGCAGCACCACAAACCCTGATGGTTAATATTTTAAACTAAAATATGATACATTTTCATGAACACAATCGTGAAGTGTGTGACAACAAAATGCTTACTATACAAAAGATTAGTAACTGTGTTAAAATGAAAGCTGTGGTTTTTTTTATTGTTTATAAACAGTGTAAAAAAACACACAAGTTTTTGAAAAGTTTACATTTGGCCAACGTCCACGTGATATCTCCTGGATTAGACTGAAGGGACTCAATACAAAGAGCTAAAAAATATTTGTTGAACTCAATTCTGATATTCCAATTTAATATTACCGCTATATTGAAGTACCTACCCATCTATTTGTATACGGTATACATAATATTTATGGACCAGGTGATGGATGAGTTAATACGATAAGATATAAGATAATATAAAATATACGGTGTATATATATAATATATATATACCTATAGTATATAAGATCACTAACCTTTATTAAAATATGATTATAGCATTGACGTTTTATAATTAACTATATTATGTACTTGGTATACCTACACAGCTACACCTATTACCTAGCTATTACCTACTAATTACTAATCAGTTATATATATATACTGTTTCTTATACACTCATAGGTAGATACCTACCTATATTATATTATCTACACGTTATGTGTCCATAGATACCTAAATTCTTGGATAACCAACGATTGTAGTTTTTATATAAAAATGTATATATAAAGACTAGTTGATCCCGCGCACTTCGTTGCCCGTAAAAAATAACAACTCCTTTTGGGTGCAACCCAGCCTCTCAGGTAGGCTCGCGAACAATCTGTCTTTACATGCACCTGATCTGCCCGATTAACCAATGGCAACTAAATAATAAATACTAATTTCTACTTATTATATGACCAATAGCAACCATTTAAAAACAAAAATTTCCACCGTAAATCTCAAAATCCCCGTTTGAGCACCTCCCCGGTTTGGACCTAGAAGGGTGAAAAATACTTTACAACTTATTTTCATACTTACCAAATATACAAAAAAAAATGTCATTAAAATTGGTTTAGCCGTTTAGGAGGAGTGCGACCACAAACGAGATTTTTATATATTAGAGATAACGCATGGTTAGGTTATGACTTAAAACTCTGTTTTTTCTAATTGGGAAGGCCAGTACAGAAGATTGTAGACAAATTGAAACCTTTTTATACATCATACACGTAGACGTGAGTACTGTAAATTATAGAACCTATAATAATTAGAATGTCCAACTGTCCAAGTATTAGTCAAACAAGTAAGCGGTTAGTTACTAATTTAATAATTAATATTTTTCTGTTGTTATTAACAATCGAAATAATATACATTATATCTGAAATCACAGAGTGGGAAAAGTAGATCAACAATTCTAACTTTTATATAGGTATACATGCTTACACATGATTATTTTTTAATGATATATTTTTTTTAATTACACTGGGATGCGGCGATGTATTATAATAGTATGATTACGAAAGGCATTCGTTAGTTAACTTTTTGCTAGACTTACCCATAATATTATCGAATACCACAAGTCGTTTGTATGGTACAACGTTCAAAATACATGTACAATAGCTGAATAGCGGATGTGATTTTAATATTTGCCTACGAGTCCTACGCGTTTTAATATGTTGGCCTCCGGCAGCATGGCCACGTAAAATTCTACAATAAAATTACTTCTTTTTAAGTGTAACTCATATAAATTCATGTATAACATGTATAATTATTACTTATTAGTTATTTTAATGTCCAGTCTGAAGTCTGTCATATAATAAGATAAATAAGTGGATACTTAAGTACCTACATACCTATCTAAATACCTAAGTACCTACTTAATATACAAAATTAAAAATATAGAAATCAACACCATGTACCTACAAGTATTTTACTATTTTGTTAATAAATACCTAATAAATAGGATATATCGCACTCCTAGAACAAGACGAACACATCTCAAAATGTATAGTTTTGAGAAAAATTGATTTGAAGTTTGAACCTAAGATATTTAAAAGAGTTTTTTTACCTATGCGTTTAAAATAAAGCACCTAAGTACTTGCAAACTTACTTTACAATATGACTTTTCCAAATATTATGAAATACTCTTTTAAACTCAAAAAGTTAGACTTGTGGCCTTTTAAAATTCTTTATGTAAATACAAGACTGCCATATTTTGAGATGTGGCTGAAATGTATACAGAAATTGATTTTAAAACAGCCATTTATTAAAATATGACAGTATTGCATTTTATATTGTGGCTGCGTGTAACAAATTATAAAATGGAATACCGCCACAAATCTAAATATTCCTGTCTGGCACTTAACATATTATCAAATGAAAATTAGTTTTTACTTAGTGCAAGAATGCCACAAATAGAAATAAGGCAGTCTTGAATTTTGACTTTATTGATTATTTGGATAAATTAAAATGAGTATACTGCCATAAAGTAAAATATAGCTTTGGAAATTAGCTAAAAATTAAATAATTCAATTCTGACACATCTTTATAGTGGCTAAACGAAAAATGATATTGAATGGCGTTCTTGAGTGGAGTTCTTACATTTTATAAGGCTTATTTTTCTCTATTCGGCAGTTGTCATAACTCAAAATTGATGAATTTTGAATTGTGACAGTATTGTTCTAGGAGTGCGATGTTTGTAATTTAATTTTAACTACATGCACGAGTAGATTTACATTTGTGTTAATTCTGGTTGCGTTCTTGTAAAATACTTCTGTACCTATGCGTTTTTTTCCCATTTATATTTATTTGAAACAAATTTGAAAATAAAAAAAGGTGGGCAATTGGTGTCACTCTGCTGTACAGTAGGTTACAAATGGATCACTGTAATGAATGGTGTTAAATTTGAATTCAATAATAAAATATCATTGTATGAGAAAAACGATTCTGAGCAAAGACAGTCAGCCTATAATATATTGATATTACTGTGAATAAAGTAATTTATATTTAACCTATTTACGTAGGACCTTCTTTTAAATTTTCAATCCTTAGCTATAAAAGTTGAACATTGTATACATTTTAGACTCTGAGTGGAACGATGAATGTATTGATTTTACAATGATGTGTGTTTTTATAGTTTACGCTATACATACGCTCGCGCACTGCTACTAAATTGTTTTTAGATTAGTCGCTTCCATTAATTTAATGTTTACAAGTCAAACTCACTATTTAATATGGTCATATGGATATAGTTGAATAAAAAAGGTGAGCAAGTGGGTGTCGCTCTGCTGTACAGTAGGTTATAAGTGGCCAAGTGGGTCACTGTAATGGATGGTGATAAATTTGAATTCGATGATATAATATCATTGTATAAGAAAAACGATTCTGAGCGAAAATGGTCAGTCAGACTATGATGTTACTAAGTATATTTGATGATATTATTGTGCATAAAGTAATTATTTATATATAACCTATTTACGTGGAGCCAGACAAAATAATTATTAAATTATAAATTTTATAAATTTTGTCGAAATTTGAACTTTAAATGCTTATAAAAAAAAATTGTGCCTATGTATTTTTAATATTTTTCAACTGCTATTGTAAAAATATATCAGGAGCCTTGTATTAAATTTTCACGCTTTATTTCCCAACAAATAAAATTTAATTGATATTTATAGAAAAAAAAAACTAAAAAAATTGAAAACTGGCAATGTCCGTAAAAGCTCAAAAAGAGTCAAATTATTTTCAAAATTTTATCGTGTGTAGAAAATGCTAATAAAAAAATTTAGTGAAATTTTCAAGTATCTACAGTCATTCGTTTTTTAATTACAATAAAATAAGAAAATCGTTACACGAGAAATCGAGTGAATATCAAATGTTGTAAAAATATGAATTTCAAACGCTCATAAAAATTTAATTTGATTTGCTTGTAGACATTTTTTTTTTTTTTGATAAAGGTAGACAAACTTATGGGTAATCTTGTATTATATTTTAAAATCTTTGATTAAAAAAGAAAAATTTTTATGAATTCTCAACTCAAAATAATCTGCTAATTTTTGTGATTTTTTCGTATTTTGTCAAGATTTGAACTTTAAATGCTTATAAATCAAAACTCTGACTAAGGATTTTTAATTTTTTTAATTTACCTTTGAAACAATAACTTAGGAGTCTTCTATTAAATTTTCAAGCTTTTTTACCCATTAGATAAAATTGTATTGATATTTATAGAAAAAAAAAAAAAAAAAAAAAGGGAAACTTACAATGTCCGTAAACAGCTCAAAAAGAGTCAAATTATTTTCGAAATGTTATGGTGTATAGAAAATGCTAATATAAATATTCAGTCGAAATTTGATATACCTACGGTTATTTGTTTTAGAGTTACACCAAAAACCAAAATCGATTTTTTCGAAAACAGATTTTGTGTAAAAGTTCCCGTTTTTCCTTAATTTTTCTTTTGTTTTTCTCGTCGTGTTTGAAAACTACTGAGAAATTTTTACTTTTGACCCCCCAAAGGACCAACTTGATTCACTTTACTATCAGAAAAGTTACATTTGAAGAAAATCCAAGCACTTTTACTGTCTTAAAAGGTGATGACAGACACCAAAAAAAATAAAAAAAAATTTAAAAAAACACACATCATTGTAAAATCAATACATTCATCGCATCGCTGAGAATCTAATATATATAAAAAAACACACATCAATGTAAAATGTCGGCCATTTGTCGTCTCCGTCTTACAAGTGCGTAACATAGCAAATTTACGCTCAGCAGATCGTTAGTTCAACTTTAATACTTAGAATATCCTATAGGAAAAATGTAATATTGACTACCTATATACCTATTTTGGAGTTTAGACTATATTCTATTTCAAATCGGAAGATAGTGTTAAATTTAACTTACTGAGTATTCTTTTTACCCAAAAACTTTTTACTTAAAAATGTCATTTTTAATAAAAAAAAAGTTCAAGTAAAACCTATACTAAGAATCTAAGGAATTATTGTAAAAACCTTTACGACGTTCCTCGATTATCTCAAAATTAAAAAAAATAACAAAAATGTAACTATAGAGAGTAATTGTATTCTAATTATTTCGATATTTGTAGACTTATAGTGTTTATTTGTACTACGGTGCGGTGGTGCGTTGATGTGCATTGGCCATTGGTGTACCTACACAATATAGCTATATTTCCATTGATGTTGGATACGTATATATTTAACAAAAAATATATATAAATATAATATTATGTTTTATAAAGAAATTTTCACATTATTACATATGGTGAAATAAAGTCAATGGTAGTGAGGGGGGGAGAACACCCAATTCCAGTATGTGTTGTGTATACGCTACAGCGTTGACGGTTACAAAACTTCAATAATGACGTACATTTAAGTTGTATATTATTGTTGGTCAATGCGTGTGGCGCGGCGATTTCATTTCACATGGCGTATATAGTGTGTTGGTTCCCATTGTTGCATAATGTATTAATGTATCTATGCCCTATACATATTATCATTGATTATATGAACATTATATTCATTTTATCGTCTAGGCACATGAATTAGTAAGAATAGTGGTACACTGGTACCTATAATAATAATAATAATAATAATAATAATAATTTGTTTACTTCTTAAGGTGATTTGTAAAATGCAAGTAAACGTACAATCGCATTATATTAGTATATAAGTCCATATTATTCCTAGATAGGTATGTGAACCCGTTTTAAAAAAATGGTTGCATTGCGTTTAACTACAACTATAATATATATAGGTACGTATAGATCGTATCACACTATATAGGTACCTACTACCTACCTACCTTTACATTTTTTTTTTGTATTCAATTTTTATTTTTATAACTTATGAAAAACAAATTGTTAAACTTATGAAAAAAAAATTGTTAACACGAATATACTAGCTGATGTATAATTATAATGAATGGGTGACCTCGTGTCCCTATATTTACATAGGTACCTATGTGTTTTTGTAAAATAATAATTGATATATATTACCTACATATTATCTGCCATATAGTTAAATTCGTTTTACACATATTATATTGTGGGTACCAGCTCTATCTTGGATCTGTTATAACTTACTTATAACCTATACATTTTCTAAACCATTTGAATTACCACAATGTATCGATTTTCTTAAAATGATCTATTAGATAGGCAAAACATATTTAATAAATTACAAAAAGATCTTTAACATTTGTTTGTTTTTTACATTGCCTATCTAGGTATAATATATATAGTAATAATAATTTAAATTATTATTTTTTTTTTATGTACCTATGCATATTATACTTGTATAAAATATAAATAAGACTAATAAGTAATAATATTTAATAGATACCAACGAATTATTGTAGTATCCAATTATATAAATCTGTCAATAATACTTATATTTATTTATATGGAGGTAGGTATATATGTACCTAAAATTAGCATATTGCAATAATATAGTACATAGAAATTAATAATATATTTAAGATTTTGAGCGGTATTTTAAGTAAATACTTCATAGGTGACAGCGCGTAGTTCAACACATTTTTTTTTAAATTAAAAATTTAAATATTTAATCAACTAAATAAAATAATGAAAAAATGTGCTCACGATCGTAGGTACACGTTGTAAATAATTAGGATATTCTATTAAAATGTAGATCGAGGTAATCGTTATGACTTATTGGAATTAGAGTTGTCTGTTTGAGTGAAAAATAAACGTACCTATACTTGGATTTCGTTATAATATATGTTTCTTGCGGTTACTTATGTATTGTTTTTTCTAAATATATTATCATCGCTCTACTAGTGAATGTTAACATTATTTCACAGACAACAGTCGGAAACCATTCGCAGTCAAGTTTGATTTTCTTATTTTAATTCCAATCAAAGTTAAAAATTAATTTAAGTATTCCTTTCTGTCGTGTACTGACACACACACACACACACACATGTATTGTTATTATAATTTTTATTTTTTCTGTCTGTCATCGTCACCTTTTAAAGCACCAATAATGCTTTGATTTTCAATTTCGAGTATGATTTTTGGTAGCAAATTGGTTGAAGGTGCTTTGGGAATTGGGGGTTAAATGTACGAAATTCCCAGTATTTTCACAAATGATTAATTTTAGATCCATATTAGCATTTACTGGACATGGTAATATAAATGTCGATTTTTTTTACCAATTCTGTATAGTACAAATTTCGTTTTTGGGTGAATAATCTTGTAAATTTAATATAAGTAGGTTCCTTATAAGTTGTTGGTAAACCAATTAAAATATAAATAATATATGCTCACAATTTTTTTTATAAGCGTTATTATAATGTTAACATTTTTACAAAAACAGGATAACTTGCAAATTACTTTGTATGTAAAAATGACTGTTTTTAATTTTATTACCTAAGGTTTAAAATGTAATATAAGATTATTTATAAGTTTTTGTTACTTAAAATTAAAAACAAGTTTAATATAAAGGCACATCAATTTTTTATATCAAATTTTGACGACACTATATATATAATATATTATAGTGGACAAGTGGAATAAATGAACACCCTAATTATTAAAGTTTGCTTAATTGTCATACTATAGCTAATTAGTGATTACTATTGTATATACATTAGCATTGAAGTATGATAAGGCTTGAGAGTTGAGGGTTCCAGAAGGTTAGGTAATTAGGTTAGTGTATAGTGTATACACTCTTAACCCATTTCTGACATTTTATGAAGTGTTTTTAACTCGATTCTTGATCTTAAATAATTTACCTACTTTCTCATTTTCCTATAGGAATTCTGTAAGATATGTTTAAAACTTTAAAGCATTATCTTCCATACTAAACTTGTATATATATTTTAACAGACAAATTATATTTATGTTGGACGTATTCTAAATCTAATTGTCTTATTGATGAATTAGCAATTGTGATCTGTTTCCTAATTTTATATTAAGGTGAAAAAGGAAATGGAAAAACAAGAAATAAAAATGAATTACAAAATGTATCTTCTTAAATTTAACAGAAAAATAAAAATAATTTGAAGTTGTAGTTTGGACACATTATTTACCAAGCTTTATTTATTACTGTACAAAGTGTAATTATACTATAAAGATTTAACTATTTTTGGGAAATATGTTATAACGATAGTAGTATTAAATATTTAATTAATAATGAATAAAAATTTATTTTAGAAAATTGTAACAGCATTGCAGACCGCTGCAGTAACAACTATAAGTTGTAATAATGTACAATATTTATAAAATGATATGGGTATGAGGTTTCTGATAAATTATCTAATTATTTTGATTGTCTTCAGTAGATATTAACGTTGATTTTAGAATTACGTAAATTAGGTAAATAGTTTTTATTGAAAAGCTAAAACACAAAATTACTACCTATCTATATCATTTTTTATCTATAACTATTTTATAATTTGTAGTTGGGAAAGTTGGGCGTTTGTTTATATTTAAATGTAGCAATATAGCTGACCGGATATAACTAACCGCACTAACATTTTCATGGCTATGTTTTGTTTTCACGGTTCATGTGAATTGAATGTCACGCAACAGTATCTATACGAATACGTATATATATATCACTACGTGTATGCATAATGCATCCATAATCATTAATCATGTAGGTACCTACATTTGGAATAAACTATGTCTATATAGTGCATAAAATATAAAATATAAAGTATATTATATTGTTGTTTATTTACCTATATGGCTATATAGTTATTCGATATACCTGCACTATGCACTACGCAGTCTACATCCGATTTAGTTACGATTTACATATTTCACAGTTTGTGTATCCGGTTTTTAACAGTCATCAATTGTTAAAAATTAAGTCGTATATGCATGTAAATAAGTTCCATATAATATGTACTGACATGCAGTTTATGGCGTACCTGCCTACATATAATTTTTGTGCATTCAATAACAAAGTTGATACCAGACAAATAAAATTTCACATGTTCTTTTTGATCGTAAATTGAATAGAATGTAGATTATGTCTTATAGATACAATACTACTGGTGGAAGGCGAAATGAGCTAATAGCGACAGTTTCAATACTTTACAGAAAAGCAAAACCCAAATTTTTATGTTAGCAAATGTATTGCTAGTCCAGAAAATTAAAAATTTAATATTTCATCATTGTCAGTGGAACATTACCGCGTGCAAAATTTAGAAAGCTTCGGTCATCCCATAAAATACAACATTATTGTTTAGCCCATATGAATGTCACTAGGAAAAAATTGACTTTTACCAGTTGATTAAAAATTATAGATTACAATAATCTATTAGTATGAATGATAATTTTTTTTTTTAAGATTTTGGTCATTATTTTGAATGAAAATAGTTGCGATATATTTTTGCGCAGAAGAATACAACATTACAATAATAATATGTACCTAACAAATAGTAACGGTGTAAAATACTAATATATTTTATATCAATAATATGATTATACCAATAATGACTCCAGTCACAAATAATACAATTGAGATACATATCTAATTGACCTGAACATATAAAAAATGCGCATGTATATTGGTTGATTCAAATGAAAAATTGTATTATATATTAGGTATCAATATCTAGGCGTAAACTGGTTGAGGTGCTACAACATCCCTTGCTCTAAAATATATTTTCCCCAGTCTGTATAAGTGTTCCATATACATTCAGCAGTCTTATTGTCTTAAGTTAACATATCCATAATACAAGGTTATAAGTACCTATAGGTTTTCTTTTATTTTGTATGAATAAAATAAAGTTTGTTAACTTACAAATCCTTGGTACCTATAATTACGCTTTTTTAACATATTTTAAATATTTTATTAAAACAAATTTAAATATCATAATATTAATTTATAAGTTCCTTTTTTTTATTTTTCTCAAAATGTTTTGTTATATTCCATAAAATTGTGTAGTATTAGTAGAACAGTCATTACCTATACTGTTGAATGACTTTTACGCATCTTATAAATTCTAATAGTATTGTGCTTTCAGCTTTGGTTCGGTGAATTATAGTTTTATTTATTTTTGCTCTTTATTTCTATACCTACGATTTACAAGTATTATATATCATCTAACTATATACCTATTACTATATTACAATGATTTCAACAATATAAATCTCCATTTTTTTATCGTTTGTGTTTAAAAATTATTGCCAGTTGTTACTTTTTTTTTACAATTCATTAATGTCAGTTTTTTATGTATAAAAAAAGATATGAAAGTGTATTAGGTTGATAAGGCTTATTCTGAATTTATGAATTTTATCCAAATATTGGGTCAAATATTTAGATTAATAGTTTTTTTTTATTTATTTTTAAATGTATTATAATTATATTAGTTATAGTTATAACAATGCTGTATCATCGTATTATCGTTCATTTTAATAATATAATTTTAATTTCAATAATAATACTACTGTTATATAATATATTCAACGATTGAAGATTAATTATTGTAAAATTTAGTCGCGACCAGTACGTAGTATTGATTATTAACACTTGTAAATAGTAAATATTCTAAATCTTCGAGATCCTTGCAGTATGAAAATATTGAAGTATCTTTTTGAAAATGTTTAGTAAATACTTTTTAAATAATATATATGTTGTACCTAGGTATCTAACATAATATTATGTATCATACCATTGTACCAACAATAATTTATTGAAAAAAATTAATAATTAATAATTTTTATAGTGTATATTAATATTTATATAATTTAATATATTATTGATAATAGCTTTTGAATCAATACCGACTTACTCACTTATTGTATTAGAACGATAGAATGGTGTGAATATATTCGTGGTATAAATAGGAAATAGTATATATTGTACACATTGTAAAATATAATAATACACATAAGAGTTAAGTACTTAAGTCCCCCCATGAACAACATTTTTGATTTAATCACAAAATAATTAAACCGGTTATTGTTAGTTTAAATATCAAATATCGTTCAAATTTGAACTTCAAATGCTTAAAAAAAAATTGTGCCTATATATCTTTACGTTTTTTAAACAACTAGCTATAATACCAACTTATTAGCGACCTTGTATTCAATTTTAAAGCTTTTTGACCTAGCCAAATTGTGTTTATATACAATAAAATAGATAGGTCAAAATATTAAAATAATTATATCATATGTATAGAAAATGTTAATTAAAACATTTGGTAAAAAATTTCAATGATCTACGGTAATTTGATTTGGAATAAGAACAAAAGATTTTGTCAAAAACTGATTTTATATAGTGTTTACGTAAGAATGTCCGTTTTCCCAATTATTTCTTTTGTTTTTTTCCTAATTATTTAATAAAGTAGTGGGAACTTTTTACTTGTGACTCCCTAATCCCTAGGGACCAATGAGATTCATTTCTTATCAGAGAAGATATGGAAGTTAAAAATGTCTCCAGACACAAAAAATCCCTATGAGATTGTAAAATCAATGCATTTATCGCTCCGCTCAGAATCTAAAAGGGGTAGTCGATTTTGTACATGTATATCCTGGTATAGGAATCTACGTATTATTAAAATTGTACACGGTTCTATAATATAGTCTCGACATTTTATAACGAATAAAAATAATTAACAGTGTTGCTTTATCTCTTGAAATTATTTAGAAGAATTCGTAAAACATGTATATTGTATAATATATATTACAACTAACTTATTAATTTTTATTTTTATTACATTGCTAGGCACAGCGTAATACATAAAATGCATAAACATTTTTTAGGTTTTCCCATTTCGTGTATTTACGAATAGATACAATTAAAACTTGTACTATAAAAAAATGATCTGCTGGAAAAATAAAATAAATTATTGTATTATTTGCAATGCTTATTTTTTTTTTATCTTCAATACAGGTACTGCGAGTATCTGAACATGAGTACAAGACTAATGTGAATGGTGGGGGATATCGTACACAACGAGCATATAGGTACTGGTAGAGAGGAGCACAGGTGAAACCGTATAACCAGAAAACCGCTGGTAAGGTCGTTCGCGGCTCCGGCAACACGGTTAGTACCGAGAATACATTGGACCGTGGTAAAAGTGTCGCGCTCGACATCAGTAGTAAAAAATAGTAGTAAAAATATTTTAAAAACAAAATAAATACAAATCGAGAGCTTGTGATTGTGCGCGACCACGTTGGTTTTTCGAGTGATTTTACGTATATATTTGGTTTATGTTTATTGACGCTTAAATAAAAATCAAACGTTAAAATAACTAAAATGGCCGAGTTATAATGCAGTCGTGGTTCTTTAAGTGCTCGGTGTGTGTGTGTGCAAGTGGATAATAAGAATCTGTCAAAATTGCGAATGCATATATGTGCTGTCAAATTCTTAGAATAAACAAAAGTAGGTACTTTACACACTATATATATTATAGATTTACAAACCCATAAAGTTAGATTTTAAATGTTTTAATGAAATTGGATTGTGTTTTGTAAAACTGTAGTTCTAGAAATATTTATATATAATATACATATATAATTTTAACAATTATTTTTTTGATAAAATATATACCCAACTTATAGGGAGTATTTTTGCCATTTGTTCCGCCGTTAAAGTCTCTAAATTATTTATCGTAAAATAATATTAATTACTACACAGTATGATACGTTGATACACATAGATTTATGCCTAAAACTTACATTTTAATATCAATAACGAAAAATATTCGTCAAAATCTACTGTAGATTTAAATATGTTATAGATTCTTAGACTATATTTTTTGATTGGTAATCTAACTTAATAAGTGACCTGTTCTTAATTATAATAAGTTTAAATGTTATTATGTAAGAGTACATATAATGTAGGTAGTTATATACGGACAATTGCACAACATGTTTCCATATAATTTATTTACATACATTTAAAATTCTTCTAATTAATGTTTTATTTGCTGTGATATTGCCGTGTAATCACTCAAACGTCTGTGTATTGAGCATAAACAAATACAATAAACTGTATATTTTTAATGTTTACAACACTGCAGGCTTCTCTTGATAAAAGGAAAGGGTTTTTAACAGTTACTAAATCTATAGCAGTAACTAAATTCATTAATTTAGGTTAAAAGATAGTTTAAATTTATGTTGTTTTAGATCAAAATACTAAATGTGTATAAGGTTTAAGATGATGTCAGGTGTGTTATTTGTTCTATCACTCTAACCTACGGCAACATAGTAAATTATAGTTCGGCAGCACCAATTTTGTGTTGTATAGCTTACATATTAGAGTTAGTTGATATATTATTATCATATTTACGGTTGGTGATATTATCGGTTTTTGTAATTTGTTTAACTGCTTTTTCCGATATTTCAATTTTTATGCAAGTTTATGTAAGTACCTCTGTATAGTATTACAATTTAGAAATGCTCATAATATAAGTTTAGCAATAGCATACAAATTTAAATACCGTAAAAAACGCAATGTTAGGACACAGATAATTTTCTTTATTTTATAAGTTCAATAATTAAATGTACTCTAATATTAAAGCTAACAACACGAGGTCGATTTTCCTGAACGCAATTTTCTATGTTGCGTGTGGATCAAAGCGATAAATTAAAGTATATTAAAAAAAAATCTTGTACTCATATAAATATAGGTATCTAGATACTATTAATACGATAGCTTATAATATTGACTTACACATTTACTCGGAGTATATAAGTAAAACACTACGCTATTTAATGTTATCAGTTTATCAATAATAAATTAAATAGGTACAAGTTTAAATTATTATATTAGTCAAGTATTAAAAAAAGTTATTATTTTAATTTTATACCCCGATTGCTTACTTTTTCTGCTCTTGTAAAATGTGTATAAAATAAGTTATTATTTTTAAACGTTATTAATTTAAAATAAGTAAGTATCAATAATCAATAGAACATTTTAAGACCAGTTGCAACAACCTGACATAGTATTTCTCTCAATAACCGATTTTCTACTTGTAGTCGTATACATTAATATTATAATAATTCAAGATGTAAATCGCAATAAGAACTTAGATTCCAATAATTACAGTCGAGACTTAAATACCAAAAATGTTGACAGTTAATGATAGGTAATTAAAAATAGGTATACCTATTATTTTTATTTTTATATGTAGGTGTATATTTCTATGCATATTTATGGACTTTCTTATTGAGCTTTAATTTATTCATGTCTTCATTCTAAGCTTATAAAATATAAATTCCATTAGAATATGTATAAAACAATCATCAGATACTTGGACATATATTTGCACCTGAAAAGCGAAGGTTCATTTAGACGATACATGTATTTTAATCGTTACAAGGATAATTATTATTGTTATTATAACACATCCAATTAGTATTTTTTTTTCTCATAATTGATTTTTCTTTGCAACACTGCCACTTCTAAATAGGCGCTAAAAAGTGTTTAAGAATTAAAAAAGCTCAAAATTAAAGTTTAAGTTTCAAAATTATTACGATTTGGTAATACAATACAACTCGCTTCACAGTTATTTTAAAATTTTGAATTTTAAATAGAATTTTTAATAAGTAATAAAATAAATAAGATTTATTTCGTAAAGCACTTTTTTGAGTATTAACATAAGTCAATAAGTTCTATGGAGTACCTATCTATAAATAGTCAATGATGAAGACGTATGGTTACACATACTAAATATATTAATTAATTGCAATTTATTGTTTTCATATTTACTATTTAGCAATAGTTTTCACGAAATCCACTAAAAACTAAAATCATTTCGGAGAAAAACTTTTTCCAATAAGACGACAAGCCTAAATCTCAGTATCTGCTGCACTTTTAAAAAATATATCGATAATTAAGTAGTATAATGTAAATAATAAATTGTTTTTTTGTGAAAAGTAATAATAATTGCTAGACATTTTTAGAAAAATTCAAACATTTTCCAGTATATTTGAATATAATTTATATTTTGTTTTCAAGCAATTGAGGTGCTTTATATAACTTTTAGTTATTTTACTGTCTGGAAATAGATTTGAGAAAAGTCCTTTAAAAATGGCATACCTACATAGTTTCTAAACCATTAATTCTCTCGCTCTCCTTAAAATCTATTGATATGCATTAATTTATATTTTATGCACCAAGCGCTGTTTATTACATTATTATTAATAATAAAATAATACTAATAATTTATTTATTACGTAAATAAATTCCAATAACAAAGAGTTTTTCGTATACATAATATTCATTAGGTAACAGCAAAATTAAGATAATTCATTTTTATAAATATACATGTAAAATAAAAAACAATTTAAATATATTATATGAAAAATAGTTATATATTTGTTGAAGGTATATGATTTAAATATTTGATGCACATTTTTTTGCATTTATCAATGCAACATGTACTATTATTTAAATGTCTTAGACCATATACTTAAAATTTAAAGAAAAGATTTTTTGCTGGTTTACATCCCTACTACAGATACTGTACGTCTATATTACATTGATAATACGCATGTATGAAAATGTATAACTGTAAAAAATTCATCAGCTAAAATATTATACTGGTTTGAATAGACATTATAAGTGGCTCCTAAAAAGTTTATAATTAACGCCTAAACGCCTTGTTACTATAATTTATTATATTTTCCCATAAAGATTAATTCATTTTTATAAAAAAAGTATTATGTGACTATATAATATAACGAAATAATACAACATTTCATATTTATTTAATAATAATATCAAATATCATATTCATTTTCAAGGATTCGAAACTGTCAAGTAACAATAGATACTTTTCGAACGTTTTGAAAACAATTGCAGATCCATTATAATATATATATATGTGTGTGTAAAATAACTTGATATCCCAATCTGTTTTTCTTGTTTCCAGTCTTTCTACTGTTTCGGTCAATGAATGCCAATCTTGAGTAATTTAAATCTCATGAACGCGGGTGTATTTCGGTGCACCGTTTGCCTTAATAAAATATCTTTAATAATATATTTGACTTTAGGTACCTAATTACTAAAAATTAATAACAAATAAGTAGTGACTACATTTTTATACTATAAGAATTAAGAACTACGTAGAAAAACAAGAATATCATTTGGTTCAACAAAAATGCATCTACCGACACAACTTCGTGGTTTAAACTTTGTTTAAACGGGGGAACAAATCATACTACAATAGTCTAAATTAACATGATTTAGGCCTTTAGGGTAGCCAAAATGGTTTTAAAATAATCACTTGGTATTAGAGATTTAGAGAGGGCTGAAAAACTGTTTACTAATCGCTGACTTTGTACCAGTGATCGTGTACCTAGTAAAATACTGAAAACAGTTTAAATGCCATAAAAACTATTAAGCAAATAACTATAGGATAAACTATCCATCTATATATTACAGTTTTTCATTCAATAGGTTGTATAATAATATAATCCTTAATGGGTGTAACCAGTTATCCATGTTTGTAGTTTTATTTTACTACACATATAAATACGAGTACGTCAGATTTCATACTGTATTATTTACCTTGTCAATAGTTAATTTAGTACTTATTGATATCGAATTATAATATAAGTAGAGCTTATGATATTAGTTTTTTTCTTATTATTGTTTATGTATCATTATGAGGTGATTAGCTTGCAATAATTATTATTAAATAGATGGACTTTGATTATTTAGGTAGATAATACATATAGTGATATTTACAATACAAGTGGCATACAATACCTTATAATATAAGAGTAAATAGTAGTACATACAACCATTAAATATAATTTCGTTATATTTATAATATTACTATGTACCTGTACTACCTCTACGTTTTTAGTTGTATTTTAGACGCTGTGTTATTATTAAATACTCACGGTTGTGGTTGTTCAATTATTACAGTATAACGCTATTAACATTTTTATGAGAGAGTTTCCTTGACCACAAAACATTTTATATTTAGGTACATCGATAGTACCTATACAAACATTACACAAGAAACTATATATTTAACAGTAATAGATGCTGGGAACTGCTTTCATCCTTTAATATTTTTTTTTTACTTTATTCTAAATAATAATTATATTATTAGAGTTGGAAAATAATTTTAAAAATTAGGTACACGTATGTAAGCATCAACATGTAGTTAGATATAATAATACGTACTTGGTTCAATATTTCTGTGGGTATAGCGTATAGATCGGATAACTACATAACGCTTGCTTTTATTTATATAGTAATATTAAATGACAATACCTACTGCTGACTTTTAAAAATTGTGAGTTTCTCATAATATACCTACTGCAGGTACTCATTCATAACAATTTTGACTATTTACTGACGCTTACAACTGAATTGGTTCCCATTTGGCCTATTTGATTCCCGTTTAAATGTGTGTTGTATCCCATTACTGGTCAAGTTAGTTCCCCCTTTTCACTATGTAAGATAATGGCCTGCAAGTACGCACATTTCTCTTCCCATTTATACTGGCCTAGGACTGCCAACTTAGTCATAGATAATAATAATAATTTAAAACAAATAAACTGAATTTGAAATTTAAGGTTGTCGGGGTGAACATTTTAAGCAAACTTTCTTCAAATATTGCGATTATCGCATATACAGTTATTTAGTATGATTTCATATCGCAAAAATTATTTTATAAAATATAAAATATGAACTATATTTATTAATACTACCTTGGTAATAGAACTGAACAGATACGGGAACCAACTCAGGTCGCCTGAAAATACGTTTTTAAACGAGAACCAATTCGGTACCAGCCACACCTATGGTGTTCCGTCATTATATTATAAGATGTATTATACTGTATACAAGAGGTTTTGTTTTCGCCACATTTATTATATACGCTGTTGGTTATATTTTTGTCTATTATAAATTATAATATTATTATTATGTTTTGCAGGCCTCGACGACGACGACGTTCGCCCGCAACCGCGGTCTAGCGTTAGATCACTGGTGCAGTTCATTGATCGTTTATCACACTAAATCATTATACGCTACCTAGGTATATGATTTCTGATATGATAATAATAATATGATGATGCGAGGGGCCGTCGACCATATTATTGTAATATAACGCGCACGATCTCGCTGCCCCGTCGCCTCGACTGCAATACTGCAGGGGCTCGCGCTGCAGCACCATGTACCGGTCGAACTTTTACGAGAGCACGTGCCTGCGATGCTACCAGACGGTGTACCAGGTGGACCGGGTGGGCCCGCTCAAGGACTTCACGTTTTTCCACAGCGGATGCTTCAAGTGCGTCGTGTGCGGTACGAAGCTGACGCTGAAGACGTACTACAACAACCAGCACCGGCAGGAGGACAAGGAGGTGTACTGTTCGAGCCACGTGCCGAAAATCGGGCCGGGCCATCTGGACGGCACGTCGGTGGGCATCAGGAGCGCGCTGAACGTGCCCAAGTCGACGACGTATGTCAACGACCAGATACGCGGCAGCGGCAAGGGCACGTTCGACGCCGAGGCGCTCAACATCAAGCAGCACCTTAACGGCTCGACGCCCAACAACCGCGCGCAGTCGCCGCTACCGGTGCCGTACATCGGTTCGTCCACCCCGGACACCGGTTACCAGTACGGCCGGTTTGACGCCTCGGCGCTGCACATTGCGCACGCGCTCCGCGCCACCGAACTCCACAAATCGTACCCGAACAAGAACGGCGTCCGGGAGAAGCCCATACACTGTTATTTGGTAAGTGTTTCGATCCCATGTGTATAGTTAATAATTGTGTAATGCATAAGTGCATATTTGATTGCATTTTTTTGACATTTTTATTCATTTTTTAAAATTTTTTAGTGCGTTAAATTCACAGCCTTGATAATTATTATATTGTGTGTTTTTGGGCGCCATAGACATACTTTTTCACACAATTTCTCAAAATGTAGAGGGCTAACTTCCCCTTAAATAATATTATCTCAAAGTTAACCGTATATACGCTTGTATCGTAATACGTACGTGCGTATCTACAGTTATACATTTTTAAATCATTTTTGATTTATACATAAACAACAACATTATAAGGTACTTATCGTATACCTACAAATTATAAATGATACCTACTAATAGGTACTTATATCATTAATTATTTTAAGTATATGTACCTACCAACTACTTATTAGTCGCTATTAGTATGTATTATTATTAATTTTGTTAATCTCACCGTAGTGACATTGGCCCTAGTACTCGCCTCTTTGCCGTGTCTCTGGCGCAAATGCCTATATACCGAAACTAAACATTTAATAAAATAATTGATTTTAGAAATTTTAAATTAGTGATCTATGGAATATCAACGTAAACATTGAGTATAAATAAATAAAACATAATTTCTAATAAGAGTAAATGACACATTTTAATACCTACCTACGTATAGTTTTAGTTGAAAAAAAATTTATCGACGGAGACAAACACTGAGATATCAGTACCCGGCACCTGGTGTATAATATAATATCATATGTATATAGTATATACATAGGTACGTGATACGTATAAACGATAGTTCTATAAGTTATTATATCCATCCCGTATTTTACAACTAGACTCTAGAGGAATATACAGGATGGTATATAAATGGTACCTAAATTTACTGCTTCATGATGGTACCTATATAATTTTATTGAAACAGTGTATAAGGAAGTTTTTGTAATCCCTTCCTAATTCCTTATTTCCTTCTATATAAATGCACACGGATATTAAACTTGCTGCACATTTTATAATTCAAAAGATATACATATATACAACAATCTTCTCGGTCGAATAAATACAATTATTCAGCCCTTATATTTTTATGGATATATAGGTCAATTATGCACCTATATAAATATATAATATTATATGCATTGAACATTGAACGCTTAATAGTTTTCGATGTATATTTTATAGGAGGCACCTACTATGTTTTTTTTCTGTCTATTTGATTTATTTTCGAATGTTTAGTCTGCATGTACGCGTGTACTTACATCATTTGCATAACATGAAACAATACAACGAATACATTATTATACTTACGTGTATACTCATCATGTGTGCGAACCATTTGTGGTTAAAACAATTAAGAATCGGCGAAAGGTCTTTTTAGATTATTTTACGTAATACACTCGAGTTACGCGTTGCACACGTTTGGAATACTTAGGACATTAACACCCAAACCTCTTTCTATTATATGTACATCGTTCGTCAATCGTTTTTCCCATAATTGAAATATGTTGAAATTCGAGTCTATAGTACCTACCTACAGTATCTACTATGCATATAAAGTGTTAAAAGTAAAAGAAAACCTGTGTTGTATAGCATAGTTTGCAATTTATGTTTATGTACAAAAATGGATTTGCCATCGAATTTATTACTAATTGTTTTTACGACTTCACAAAGCAGTCATAAATATTATTTTAAACTTCGAATACCTAACGAGTAACGTTATGTCATATACTCATATTGTTTACTCATGATGTATAATGTGTTAAATATAAAATATAAATAATGGAAGGATTATATGATTTTGAATTATTATATAATATTATGGTTTGGGTGTAATTCATTGATAAATTATTAATTAGATAATCACAAAATAAAATTGTTTATATCCTAAAGTAGTTAAAAAAAAAATACATATAATGTAATACCCGTTATCGTGATTCTTTTATTTTTTTTTCAAATAAAAAAAACCTGCAAAATATATATGATACGCTTCATTTTTATCATTATTTGTTATTCACTAATAGTTTTTTTTTAACACATCAGTTCCACTAAAGCTAAAAGAAAAACATTTACCCAATAGTTAAATGCTCCATCAACTATCAGTATTATGTCAATGTGTGTGAGTATTTCACTTAATACTGGATTCTTAGAACTCTGTAGTTAATTTGCTACTCTCGGAAGGAAAGTAGTAGGTACTGCTGTTAAATACATTTAAGTACAATTTTCTCATTTTATTTAACGTCTATGAAATAATCAATCGAGTAAGAACAAAAACAATTATTTTATTCTGGTTCAATAAAAAATGATAGTATAGAAGCCTGTCGGTATAATATGTGTAGGTTAGGTTATGTTTGTGTATTTAATTTCAAAAAAGCAAAATATATAGATTAAATAATGTGCAATACCTAATATTACTTATAAATATATCGAATTGAAAAATCATAAAACAATATTAATTATTATTGTTTTTATTACATTGTTAAGAGCATAATATCGAGTAATCTGTTTTTTTCTCGTATACCTATGTATTGAACAATTTCACCTTATTTCACTTATTTAACTTTATATAAAGTCGTGTAAAAAAAATTGGTTAATTTTAAAGATAATTTTATTTTACTTAGAAAAATCATGATATAATTTTTAAAAAAACATTATGACGGGTCATATTTTGCTGATATCGTTTACCAAATAAGAAAGCGAATAAGGCGAATTTAATTTTCAAACCTTCCAGGAAACAGGAAGTTTTCTAAGTGAAAACAAAATCGTTCGGCTGTTGGGCTGTTGTAATCGGTTGAAACTAACTGGGCGCCATCCTAGCTGTGGTTCAAGCCATATACGAACATCACACAAAAAAAAAATAAGAATAGGTACCCAAATGCAACGTGCAAACCTGCAGGTGGCGAGAATAAAATTAAGGAAATATATTGTGTATAGGTATACAACGCCGTCGCCCTGAAAATCATGACGATTAATTTCATTACGAGCGTATAAATTCGGTCGAAAAGCGAAGACCCAATGTTTTTATATATATATATATATTATATAATATCATTATTATATACGTACAACACTCGTATTAATTTTGGCATTATTTTGGTAGTCTCTCTCTCTCTCTCTCTCTCGTGTACACACACATAGTATTATAGTAAATAATAGCCGACTACAACGACTATATAGATACATCGGTGGCGGAGGTGCAGGTAGCGTACCGATCGTTTCGCGTGGTGAATGGAATGTCGACTCGGGGAATGAAGTGCAATGACAGTGTTCTTTTAGAATTTTGCGGTTCTCTCTGGCTGCGGTGTGCAGACCTATTGCAATTTATTTTTCTAGTTCACGCTTTATTTGGCTCATATATAATATATATATATATATATATATATACACACACACAACCAAACAGTGTATTAGATACGGTAAATATTGAAACGGAATTACAATACGAATAATAATAATAATAATAAACGAAAAAGAAGATGCGGTGGACGAAAAAAATAAAAATAAAAAATATATTACTGAGTCGATTCGATTTTTGAGAAATTAAAAAAAAAAATTGCGGTAATGAGAGTTGATTTAATATATTATTATTTTTTAGTTCGACATCGGCATGTGAACGTTAAAACAATATAATATAATAATTTGACTGAGTGACACCGCGGTGACTTTAACAACCGTCACGAATTCGTTGTAGACGTATATAATATCTACCTATACATGTATAACAATAAAATAACATGTGGCTATGTGTGTGACACATTCCATCGCATATGTAGGTACGCCGTTTTCGCAGCGGGGACGTGGGTTAGGTCTTTTCGGCCTACAAGTACTAGAAACCTCGCACAACACCACAAGGACATATGATATTATGCAAAAAGATAATCACCGTGGTTAACAGAAAACAAAACCATCTTCATCGTATTACTGATGACGATAGCAATACACTGTTATACGTACCTGCAGTTTTAAAATTTACAGGTATATCATTATTCATCATCATAGGAACGAACGATATACCTATACAAGTCAGGTTAGGTTAAGTTTAACCGTGTTCATTTAGACGCTTTTTGCACAAAACCATAGCTATTATATTGAACAAATTAGATTAGTTGTGTCCTTGAGGCACTTGATATTTCCTACAATATATCTATGGTGAAATATACGGCTGTAATCGCCTCACGCACTATCCCATAAAATAAAACATATATACTGGGCGATTCTTTTAACTTATAATATACATTATCTCAAAAAATGATTACGTTTTTGAAAATATTTTTTTTCGTCACAATTTTTTAAGTTATCGGGTTGTCACTTAGCCATAATAATTATAAATTGAAAATTCGTTTGTGTTATAATTGATAATAGCAATATGGCGTACTTGTACACTGGAAAATACTATTTTGAAAAGAGACACAAAAAGTTTTCGAGTTTAATAAACAACGAAAATAAAGTCCATACCTTAATCATAAGGTTAATAATAATAAAATATATTATTATAATAATAGCTCAATTTTATAGACGTTAACGATACATTAGAAAAAAACATATATTTTAATATTATGAAATAATATTTAATAGATATCGTGCGGGTCACACTAAATAAAAATGTATTGTATTTTATTATTTTTTTTTTGCAGTAGGTACCTCCTATTCTAAAAATCTAAACAATAAGAATATTTAGGGACATTAAATGAATCGTGAAAAACACGGTTTAAACATATGTCCTCTATTATATTATGTGTATAATATGTGAAGCATTCCAAGGATTTTATATATATATATATAGTAGTCAAAGTCGACTGTCACGCAACCGTTGAATTCCAAGACTACACGATTAAAAAAACATGTATTTTCGCAAAAAATAAACGATAAACCATACATAATTTATGTATAGAAGATGTAGGTAGGTAGGTAGGTACCTATGTTATTATTATTTTAAACGATGCGATTGCGCGTGGTGCACAATATTTCACGATTTTCGGATTTTCATTTTAACCCAGAAAAAAAACGTACGATATGCGGTTGTACGTGTATAATATTGTGTATTATGATGATGTCGAAAAAGGCGTAACGCTATCTGCCGCGATCGTTGTGCAGTAGTCGTGGCCGATGAACGTATAAATCGCACGAATTACGCGCGCCATTATAATATTCTCGAAACGTCCGATACGTGCTATGCAACGAACGCTCCGCATTTCGTGCCGAGTGATTTTAATTCACACTAATAATAATTAGTGATCATCACTGTTAAATGTATAATAATATAATAAACTCCAAATCACACGCGCGAGCATTCTTAATTTGTTGTATACAATACTGCTGCAGTGCTGCAGCACAACATTATAATATATTATTATTATCACTGTTATTGGACGTTGAGCAACGCGGCCGTTTCCTGTTTTAGTCAATTAAAAATTCGAATAAAAACTAGGTATACAATGACTCAACACGGTAAATATATATTAAAATGCGATGTTGCCGAGCTTACCCCAAAACGTATTGTGTATCCATGACGTCATGCTTCAATCATCACCTCCCTATAGATATACAATAATAATATTACATACATATATATAATATTATAAACTCACATTGTGGGTACCTACATACATATATATATATTATGTGCATTACTTTCTTCGTCCAACCGCGCCGTGAACCGGTTTTGTTTCGACACACGTCTACGAATTTTGTATTCCCCCCTCCCCTACTTGGGAGTAATGTTGTTCTCTTTTTCATTTTGGACTTTTCAAGCATTTAGGCCCCGCGGGCTAAAACGGTCAGTGAAATTTTTTTCTCCTCACACGCGTTAAAACATCTAATAAAACTGTTTTTTTCCGTCTATTTTGTAGTTGGCATTTTTTCTTTCAATCCGATAAAAAAGGTTGATAATATTATTTGGCAATTTCCAATAATGTAATGATCATGTTTGATGCAGGGTTTCGTTTATTTTTTGAAAACTTTTTAATATTGTCGCGATCGACATTTCGGAACATTGATCTCGATAAAAGAATTAAACAAATATTCAATATACGATTTAGAAAATCGAATATATATGAATTGGACGTTTATTGCATATAATATCTAATATTAACTACACCTAATTAATAAGTACACATTGCACACCTGCATATACGACTTGGGCGAGTGGCGTCAGTGACCCGGTGTGCGAATATTAGACGTACCTTCGTTTGCAGTAATATTATATATATATGATATATATATACACACTATATACAGTACAGTGATGGTAATAATATTATGTGGCACGCCGGGAGAATACTGATGTGTTGTATAGAGTTGGGTGATTTACAGGCGTGAAAAATCGGCACGAAATTTACGTGTTTATACAATGTCAATACCAAGGCACCGCGATATTAAGGTCAGCCGGTCACACACCTATTTATATACATACACGCATTTTACTATTATTATTAGGTAGATTATTATTATTGTTATTGTAAACCAGTGTATAGTAGTAGGTACACACGGCGCGCACACGAGTCCATATGTATTATATGTCGTACGCGTATATTATAATCGTGAGGTAGCCAGGTAGGAATACGGTATACGCGGTATATACCTACGCCGTACGTTGACAGACGCGTAGGTATACGCGTTTACAATAATATATTGGTATAGCCGGGCACGCGGTATGCGTACATATTATATTGGTACCTACGTACAGTTTAATTTGGTAAGTGGTAACCGTATATGGTATAAGTAGGTGCGATTACTGCTGGGTGCCGCGGTATTTTTGCGACCAGCGGTACCTTATATATATATTAAGTATTGCGAGTACCTACCTAGGTTCCTATATTATATAAATTGAACGGTCGTAAAGTACGAGTCATCCCACTATTACAACGATTTCAAAGACCTACCCGGCCCGCGGGATCGTCTTTTTTCTCTCCCCTCAATTTATTTTTGATAAGCATTTTCGGCTACGTCATCGCATCTTAAATAATCGTTCTTGCCACTGATCTGTATGGAATTCACCAACGTCGAATTACACGAGAAACGGATATGCGTATTAATTATTGCTTCAAATAATTCTCCGACACCAATACTATATAAGGCCACAACCGTAGGTATCTAACGGAGCTTGTCTGTAAGGCTGAGATTATAATATTGACTGTGTATTAATTTAAAACGAAAAATAGACCGTCGTGTATTGATTTTACAATGATGTGTTTTTTTAAAAATTTTTTTTGTGTCTGTCATCACCTTTTAGGACAGTAAAAGTGCTTGGATTTTCTTCAATAGTAACTTTTCTGATAGGAAAGTGAATCTAGTTGGTACTTTGGAGGGTCAAAAGTAAGAATTTCCCAGTAGTTTTCAAAAGCGCCATGAAAAACAAAAGAAAAATTAAGGAAAAACGGGAATTTTTACGCAAAATCTGTTTTCGAGAAAATCGATTTTTTGGTTTTTGGTGCAACTCAAAAACAAATGACCGTGGATACTTGAAAATAATTTGACTCTTTTTGAGCTGTTTTCGGACATTTTCAGTTTTCTTTTTTAGTTTTTTTTCTGTAAATATCAATTAAATTTTATTTGTTGGGTAAAAAAGCGTGAAAATTTAATATAAGGCTCCTGATATTTCGTTTTAATAGCAGTTGAAAAATATTAAAAATACATAGGCACAATTTTTTTTTATAAGCATTTAAAGTTCAAATTTTGACCACATTTATCAAATTAATAATTAAATAACTATTTTGTAGTTAAAAATTTATAAAATGTTCAACTTTTATAGCTAAGGATTGAAAATTTAAAAAAAGGTTCCACGTAAGTAGGTTTTATATAAATTACTTTATTCACAATAATATCATCAAATATACTTGGTAATATCATAAGCTGACTGACCGTTTTCGCTCAGAATTGTTTTTCTTATATAATGATATTATATTATTGAATTCAAATTTAACACCATCCAATACAGTTACCCACTTGTAACCTATTGTACAGCAGAGCGACATCCACTTACCCACCTTTTTTAATATTTATTTTGCAGTGATTGCAGACTAAAAGTTTAGGGTAATTTTATTTAATATATATATATAAATATTTTACAACAACTATTAAAATGTATTTAAGTTTACTTTCTTCATTAATTAAAAAAATATATAATATATAGGTATAAAAGTAGTTTTGCCCGCACTTCAGCAATATTTTATTTAGGACCGAACATTTTCGTTCATAGAATATTGATTCTAAATTAATGTCAACATTTCAAGTTGATTATTTTTACGACTTAAGTTTACTATTATATTTTATTAATAATTGTTTTTTTTATTTTATGTATTTATAGGATAAAGATGAACAGACTAGGTTAGAAATGAAACATCGTAAAGAAGAAGACGATTTGTACAGGAAGTTTGCGAAGCAACGGGAAGCCGAAGACATTCGTATAAAAGAAGAGATAAACGTGAGAATAATAATTATCATAAAAATTTTTTAATTGTTTTAACTCAAATTTAGAAATTGTCAAAGTGAACAAAAATATTCATATTTAAATGTTTTTTTTTTTACATTTTGGTATTATGATGACGTGTAGAACGAATGGGAAAAAGAATTGGAAAGGCTTACCATACGTTTTGAGAAGGAACTTCAAACGAAAAGAAAACGGCCGGATGAACAAAAAGTTCTCACGATAAAGTTGCAACAAGAACGAGACAATCTTGAAAAGAATATGACACTAAGGAGGGATAAAAAGAAAGAGTCGCTGACTAAAAAACTCTTAGAACATGAGAGGTAAGAGTCATGTATGGATAAAATATATACTCGATAGTAGATAATACAATTTATTAAAAATTTTACGGTATATCTTATAAAAAATATCATTCTTAGATTTTTTTGCACAATACTACAAATTGCAATAGATGGTTAATATATTATAATTCAAATTATGTGTAGACGTGATTAGGTATATGTCTGCATGATATTATACATAATTAACACCAAAGTATAATGTACTACAAAAAACAAAACTTGTCTATTGAAATTAGTGGCCAGTGGTACAAATAACGATGCTGCAAACTTAAACTAATAAATCTATTTGTCAGTATATAATCAGCTTATATGCATACTATAGCATAGTCGACATTATAGCCTCTTGTAAGATTTAATAAGAAAAATATATTTATTCTTTTCATAGCACGTCCAAAAATTACTTAATTAGCACCATATTTTAACAAGTGTATGATTGAGGATTCCAATCGCGCTTAATTCATTACGGTCGTATATTGTCGTTGGAAACAATATCATAGCTAAATAATAAAATTATGTTGACAATATTATATTATTTTTAAACGAAATTAATTTATGTTGTTAATGCAACAATTTAATAATAATAATAATAATAATGAAAAAGCCAAAAAAATCATACCTGTAGGAACGAAAAAAAAAATTTATGTTACGTTCGAAATCTACCTCAGGGATAGGAAGGACGTTATATTATAAAAAGTAAAATTCCCGACTATATGTACAACACGATATTCATTATAACATTTAGATAGATGTTGTTATCAGTATTAGCAGGTAAATATAATAATATTGTACAATATTATAGTTATTGTTTAGTAAGTTCACAAATTCTTGATATATTGATTTTTTTAATTAATTGTCAATAAAGTTATAACTGATAGGAGTGATAAGATATTAATTTGTTTTGTCTTCTGGACATTATACTTAGTTTGGTAGCTCGTAGGTATAAGTACAAGTTTCACTCAGTATCAGCTAGGTATAGAAAGAAGACAACTTCAAACGAAAAATTACGTTTCTTGTTCTGCTAAATAATTTGTTGATAAATTACACATAATAATATAATGCTATCCTAGTAAAAAGTTATAAATGTACAGTTAAATAATATGTAAATAATAATAGTTAAAGAAGGGGGAAAACGAAGATTAACATTATAGTATAAAGTACACTTTTCTTGAAAAACCACCATTTTGACGGATTCATTCTCAATAAGGATAAAGGGGGCGAATCACTCTTTATTTATTTCGACAGGGAATTTCAAAAGAAAAATAACAGAATAAAATCACAACTCTCTGTAGGTATACGGAGCTGGAAACAGCTGTGAACGGGTAACCCTGACGGACGGGTTGCAGCGGTGGGAGGGGATGGGTGGATTAACGGAATGTGTGGTAGGTATGTATTATAGTATGTACGTGTATATTATGTTATAATGTGTATTATTTCCAAACCAGATTATACTGCTATACATATTATAATTTATAATAGAGTGCGCACACAACATGTATAATAATATTCGTCGGCGGTACGCTAGTGCACTCGGTATACCTACCACTACACACACTCACACATCCGACGAGAACCGTCGGCAAACGCATTAAACATATATTACATATTGTATATTTATATTATGTGTGTGTGTGTGTGTGTGTGTGTGTACAAAATGATGCCCCCTATGGACGTAATGAAACTGAATCCCGGACGGGTTTGTTCACTTCGATGGAATGCAGCTCCTCGACGAGGAGCCTCGTCGTCGCGCGTTTCGTGAATATTATGCACCGCGGGCTTAAAAGCGCCGCAGCGGCGTCCGCGTCTGGCAATATCGATCGCGCTATTTTCGTTTTTCTTTTCTCCGCATATGGCTCTCGATTGCCGCCGATTCGTGCCGTAGATATAACAGTCGGTCTTGTATATATTATACCACGGTATCGCAAAAACTATATACCTAGTATATATATATATATATATATATAGTGATGATTGCGGTATTCGTAGGCGTACCATATTATATAGTAGGTACCTACCAGCTAGCTTTTACATATACAAAACAATAATAATAACATTTTATGTATGTAAATATATATATATGTACGCCCCCTATCCCCCTTCACCGCAGTCGGTAAAGCTTGGACGTGTGTATGGACAGAACGATTTGTAGTTGCGGCTGTAGGTATATAGGTACTTATATTATACGTATCTATACCTGTATAGGTATATTTTGCGTCGTATCGGTAGGTAACTGAATAATAAATATTATGAAATCACGTACGCGGGAGAAATTCTTAAGACATGCGGATATCCCCCGAGGTCCACGGTTGAGCTAGGTAGGTAACGAAAACACGAGGTGTCAGCTGGTATAGCGAGTAGTGACTGCAGTGAGTCATGCGTTATTGCTGTCAAGAGTTTCTAAATCCTATCGATTATCGTTTATCGTTAATGTCGAGTTAGCGTTTCCGACTTAGCGGTTATTAATATATTGTTAAGCTTAATGATAGAAAATCTGGTTTTCAGTGATTGAAAAGCATTGCAAAAACAAATAAAATATCCGCAGTTGTATACAATATTCACCAATTGTACCAATTATTATTCTGTATTATTATATGTTCTTAATCGACATCGTTTTTGTTTTCTCGTATTTTTACTGAATTGGTATTGTATAGCAAATAAGTCAGATACGATTTATTTGCAAAACATTATTAGGTACTGGTTTATATTCTGTTAAAATATGTATAATCGTATTGGCTCAAGCTAAGGTAAAAATGAACATGTACATATTATTTTGAATTTTCTAATACAAGAAATATTTTAACTACATAATTGTAAATTTTAGTTGGGGTATACACTTTACATATCATGTCTTGTGTGTTCGACTTGATCGTGTATATGTGAACTACTTTCAATTTTAAATCGTGAGCACGAAATCCACTTTCGTCGATCAAAATTATGAAAACTGGTTGATTATATTTTGTATTTTGTGACAAATATATAATTATTACACATCTCATATTATCGATATAAACAGACAATTCTTTCTCTCATTTAATTTATAAGTTGTATCAAGCTTCGCAACTTATCTGAATTATTCCCTCGATTACTTGGAACAATAATGTTTGGTTTCCACCAATATAATATAATAATTAAAATCTATACGGCCAACGCGTACGTATACTCTACTACTACTCTAAATACCATTAATATCTTTTACGGCTTTACCTATACTTTAATTTTCAATATAGGTAGGTACTCAGTATATTACATGGGATTTCACTTTTTTTTTAAATTACGCACGAACTATGCGATATATCATATTTAAGAATCGGAACGAATGTTAGGATCGTGCGATACCGTCGTCAGCCTGTCGTGGTTCTATATATTATTTTAATGTAATATAATATTCGAAAATTTCTAGAAAATTCCAATAGTTCAGAGAAATCACAACAATCACCATTTATATTTATTATGTACCTACAAGTACCCCGTTTTTTCCATATTATGATTATTAATATACTACGCTATACTTGTATGTTTAGGAAAAAAGAATATTACCCATAATAAAATAATAATAATTAATAACCGCGTCAATATTGGTTTTCGTGTACGAAATTATGACGCAGACTAAACCAGCGGAGAAGGTAAAAAAAAAACGAGATCGACGATAACCATGAAACTCTATATAGGTATTATAAGTACGTGCACACACACGCATATACTATGTACTTACTTAGTATATGCTATACTATATAGTTAATACTTAATATATATATGGGTGCACATTTATATAAAATTATATAGGTACCTAAAATTATAATTCGCGAGCGAGTCGAGCGAGGGGAAAGTCATTGTCATCGCTCGAGTCAGGAAAAAGGGTTGACTTCAGCGGTGTAATTATAGATTGATGTACATCTATATAAATTAAAATTAAATAGTGTTCGTTTTTAATTACCTTTGAACTGCTGGACCTATTTAGCTTATTGTTTTTGTTTTTGAAATGTTCGTAATAGTCCGAATAAGGTTTTTACGGAGAGAAAAATTGGAAAAGTTGCCCGAAAAATTGGAAAATTCGGCAATAACTTTACTGTAAGCACATTTTGTATGGGATATTTGTATAAACTCTGCTTATTTATGGGATTGTCATTGGTTACTTACTATATTACCATTATAATTTTTAGAAATATGGTGGATATTATATAAGTAGGTATTTTATGAAAAAAATAAAGCTTTGGCACGGGAAATTATGCTAGGCGGGACAGACAGTAATATAGTAATTATAATAATAATAATTTAGAATAGTCTCCGCGCAAAATGATATCAGTGAGGGCTAAACATTCCTTCAAAATGTTTCAATGTCGACAATATAAAATGATCGACTTCTCTCTGCCTTTTAGTCCACGGTTTACTTGCTTCGTCTTTATAAGAAAAAATATATCTTTCCTCTCTTCGTCATTATTATAGACTTCAACGCTATGACACCCCACTGCACGTTCCGTCGTTCCACAATGAAGAGTACGCGAAGTCGTGAAGTGAGTTTGTTCACTCTCTTTACCGGTTACTTACCCTGTCTCAGATTACCGACTCCATCCCTTTCTCGTATATATATATTCTCAATAGCCACAAATAACTAACCTCTACGACCTCACCACCATACACTTAAATACACCTTGGCTGTCCTAGTCATATAATTGGTTTGATATTTTATGTGAATTGATCCAGTTCCTTATTTTATCAATAGTAATCATTTTTCATATTTTCTATATTTTTGGTGGGTACTTTAAATTAAAATAAATAGTTGCAAAATATATTAAATTTATATTTCAAAAAAAAAAAAAAAAATGAGGTAGTTTATATTTATTATATATATAGGTGGGCCTATATAATGGCGTGGTATTTTGTATGAGGAAGAGGGTTGGGAGATTATGATGAAGTTGTAACAAACATAAAAAATTTTTTCTCACACATAGGTAATAAGTTACTGTCTTAATTTTTTTTTTTATTAAATAAAATTAATTTATTATAAATTATACAGAGCTCAAAAGAACAAGTATACAATAATATAATAAGATGAATCTATCTACCACCTGTAAGCGAGATTGTGATGATGGTAGAGAGTTACAAAATCTAGTAATTAATATAATAATCGAACAATATTATAAAACAATGGTGTTAAAGTTTCAGTACATAGCAAAATGAATCAATATACGTAAATACTAGTCTAATAGAGATTAATTGAATCGATTAACATGGTGTATAACCTATACTATATAATGTTTAGTCAAATAAAATCACGAAAACTTATAAATTTTACCTCAAATCGTATTGAGATATTTTAAATCTATGCAAATGCATCTATTATTAACATGCTATGGCGTTAGGGGAGTGTCACACCGTCACGATATTCGTTAATGCGACACCCTACCCCCACTCCACCCTAAAAATCTTATCTTGCTTCGCCAATGGTAAGTACTTAGCTACATGTATATTATATATTATAAATACACAATATACATACACCATACGGTTTCCGCATGTGTTCCGATCCAGTGACGGAACACATTTGATCGACCCGAACGGTAAACACCGGCACGTAGCGGTAAACGCACCGCACAGTGTATTTTTTGCGCACCGGACCTTGACTATCTCCTCTCTATCTATTGGAATATTTTTTTTCTTTGGTTTTTTTTTTAATATTATTATTTTTTTCTAAACATAAACTTTAGATATTATGGTTTATGTAGTATTCATGTGAATATGCGTTTGCCATAAAACAAAAAAATAATATAATAATATAATAATATAAATAGACAAACTCGATATAGCTGCGGTGCCTGATAATAATATATTATGTATGATTAAGGCCGGACTTTCGTATTACCGTTTGTATCATAACGATATTGATATTATTTTGGATTTAGCTATTTTTCAATAAACATTAATTATACTTCACGTTAAGTACTTGCGAACAAACTTGTAAGCCCGATGCGGTCGTAATTCATGAGATTTTCAATGACGTTATATTGCATTACATTTAGTTGATACCAGCTGTTACTTATAAGGATATACCATTTATTTGCTATTATGCTATTTTTTTTTTAAATTTAAAATTATCGCAAAATATGAATACATAAAAAAAACTGTTAATAAAACATGAGTTGGATACAGTGATTGTCTGAGAACTCAATCATTATTGTAATGCGTAGACTCGATAAGGATTTTGAAAACGTCATTAAATTATTGTAACAATAATTATTTATAATTAATTGAATGGAACATACTTACATTTAGGACATAATGGGTGCAGGCTCAGATGTCAGAAAGTTGTGAATAAAAATGTTCGTCACACACAATTTTAGTCACTGTCTCGCAGACATGATTTCTATATGATAAATTAAATATTATCTCGTTTATTCTCGGCCAGTGCATGTATAAAACGGAATTTAAAACATCTACTAAACATCTCTATCTATCGGACATCCGTGATAATATCACATAATACATTAGTACAATATTATTATTTATTGTATGCTAATTCTTGTCATGAACATTTTTAAAATTCAGAAAAATATTTTAATCAGTTATATCAGTGCATTATTTATACTGGCAACTATATTGTTGTTCTCATCTTTGTGTTCGACGTCAGACCTCCATATTAATTCATCGCGTTACACTGCGTTACAGTTTAAATTCATAAACTCAAATCTTGTGTCGTGACAAACGAATTTATCCACGTCTGAGGGTAAAAGAAAGAATGATAATTTTTTTTTATGTGAAGCAAATAGGAACGTCAATTAGTTTCGGATCAGTTAGAATGGCAATACGCGCCAGTCAGAGGAAAAGTTCTGAATTAAAAATAAAAAAACTTCTAGTCTTGGCCTAAATAACATAATTGCATTCAATTAAAACATTAGTATATAATAGAACGCGTGAAGCTGTTGCCAATAGAAAATTCATTGAAAATTCCCACAAAATAAAAACTATAAAACAGTAAGCATCATGTATACTATTTAATAAATAAAAACATAAACTGTAACGTATTATATATATATAATTGGGTGTATGATACTACTTATTTAATTCTAGGCTCGATTAAAACTATATAAAATATAAACCATAATCGGGGTTAAAACATGGATTTTTAATGTTTAAATTAGTTTTTTTTTTAAATGGACACTCCACCTATAGCCACTATTATTATACTGTTGCTTGATAATTTCGTCCAATAATTTTTATATTATATAACAGAATTAAAGTCTTCGTAAATGTAATCACGTATACGAATCCAATCAATCAATAGCTAGTAGTAGATATACACGAGTGTTACGTAAATTTCTTTAAATTATTAAGACACTCAATGTTGAATTTAGGTACTTTATTCTTTAAATGCATATATTTACTATCGTGTTGACGAATTTAGCGTGGTCAGATGATAATTGAGATATAATTTACATTAACATTTGACGATTTCAACAGAACTTAATCAATAACTACATATTATTATGTATACTAACTACAGTTTACGCGAGTCAGTGGTAATATGTGTAATATACATTACATTATAATATTATGCATATACATTGTATATGCATAATATTATATAGTATATGGCTATCAATGATCCTTCATAGGCCATAATATCATGATATAGTATTATACAATACGAAATCCGCACGATGCATTGGAGTATTGGACTACGAGATCGACTCGTATGTTTTATAATAAAATAATATTAAATAAACACAGTTTTATCGTTGACAAGATCCATGCCGATTGAGAGGAATGACTGTTGCAATATTACCTATTATGTAGACAAAGTATCGACGGCGTTGTTTATTATCGTTTTCCGTTGGCGATTTAAAAAATGTATTGTAAATTCGAAATCATTAGACATGTTACCCACTGCTGGTATACGTAACACACTAAAAAACGTATATTATTATGTATAGACTGTATACCTCCCGATGTCCGAAAACCTGCAAACCAGTTGTCTCCAAAATAATATATGCTACCGGTCAGGTCGTTGTCGCCAACACTTTTATCATTGTATTTATTATGTATATAATATATACCTAATACTATATTATTATATTATTAACTATACCTACCTATTGGGTTATATTATTTGGTATATTACAAGACGGAAATGGGTCGCGTTAGTTTTGTAATCGACTTCTACGATCATATAGGTACAATATACATAATATATAGATATGTATACATCCAAATATAATAAAACCATCTATGTATTATGTAAAGTATATAATATACACAACTAATGTGCAGTTTAAGTACTAATATATGTATTTTTCAATACCTATCAACTGCACCTTCGACGATTTCGTTTCGACGTTAGTCGAGTACCTACAATCTACATGTTATGCAAAAAGCTTCTTTTTTGTTGTTTTTAATAACCACACGGCGACTGTCGTGTATAATAACTTGAACACCCTACGCAACGTTAATAATAATATGTTAAATTACTTTATTATTATCTGCTGTTGCAGTGGTATATACATTCTACAATATTACATAAAGACTATAGTTTCTAGAGTGTGATCTTAATTTATACTTAGATTGATTTAAAATTCTGATTTTTAGATTATTCAAGCAAGTATAATATATAATTGACCACTTAATTTTCAAATACTTTCTTAGATTTTTTAAACTGTTCTAGTGAAGAAAATCAAAATATACAACTGGCTGTACCGTATACGGTGGCGTAAATTGAGATTGAGTTTTGATAGTAGGTACCTACTCCACACAATTTCAACTGAATCTCTATAACTTTCTACCAGTTATTTAACATACGATCCAGTATAATATATTTATATATCACCAACCCTTAATGAAAAGATTATACATATACAATATATAATATTGTATATTGATTATTGACTACTGTTATATATTTGTATTATTAATTTACAGGATATAATGTATACATTTAGTAACTTAACAATATTATCATACTACGTTAATTTCTACAATATTTTGTCTATTGATATTTTACTTATGAACTTCTATTTCCTTGTTATCTAATAATTGATCGCCAAATATACCAGTCTTATTTTTGTTAGTTCATACTTACCTGCTGCAGAAGGCAAAGTCTGACGATTTGCAGACGACAATAATAAAGTACAATTGTCATTATTCCCACGAGTTATTACTTATTACTTACTATATTATTACAATCAACATTGTCTTAAGAAAACAAATCGATTTAAAAAAATTCAAATATTTCACGATTTCCTCACTTATTTCTGCAGACTTCAGACACTATTATATTACTGCAATAGCGCAATATACCCATGGGTATGCTCTTACTGCCCATGAACGGTTTGAATAGATTTGTAAGGGCCGAACCGGTCTATAACTGTTCAAGTTGGGTCTTCTTGTAATGCTCAAATTATTAAAAACATGTACAAGTTAGCTATCAAAATTGCAGTATTGAATTGCCGAGCTGATATTTTCAGTATCAGTCTATCTTTTACATAAATCACTGTAATATTGTATAAAAATACAAGATGTCGCAACAAAGGTTATATTTTTTCTTTGAGTTGAAATTAAAAAAATGTCAACTAAATGGTCACGTATAAGGCCGTGTCTGAGTGAAAAAATGAGCCGGTAAAAATATTGGCTGCGCCTGACTTGAAACTCTGTGCACGCCTATCATCGCATATACCACACATATAGGTAATAAGTACAATATGCACATACCGCGTGTGTACCTACGAACTGTATATAATATTGCATACGGATTGTATATGGACAGAGATAATGTACCATTATTGGATGATAATAATATTATACATCTGTACGTGTGTGTATACTGCAGCAGTGGTATATCTACGTTATAATATTATATGTATTGGCACCGACCGACTTGTGTGCGTGCGTGTCACGCCTCTTGGCAAATAGGCTAAAGTCGCGCGCACATTCCGCCGCGCTTACAAACGCGTACCTTATAATATATATATATCGTGTTAAATATATATACGCCGCCGCGTACGTGCGTGTGCGCACTTTCTACGGGTCGGATGATCGTTTATTTTCCCATTATAATATTATATATTATATTATAATATATTATCGTCTTTGTCATTGTTTTCGCGCACCGCGAGTAGTACCTACATATATATATATATACCTACCCATATATTATTTTATATACGTGATACTACGTCATATCATATAGGTATAGTGTTCGTCGTTCGGCCCGACGTCGCGAATCCCCGCGGTCACTCTCGCGCGCGTTGGAAAATCGTTTTTTAATCCTCCAAAACCGAAATAGCAAAAAAATAAAAAATCGAAACTGCAAAACACATAATAATACCTAGCACACTCGTTTTGGTCGTTTTATAGTTGTACACGCATCGCGGTCGATGCACAGAGTGTGTAAAAACACGCGTGGGAAACGGCTGTGTATCGGTTCGCATAGATACAACAGGTTTTTCGCGCTGTATATATATATGTACAATATACATAGAGTATGTATATACCGCAATATGATATTACATATGGAATCGTATATAATATAGTATATAATAAATAACATTAATAACTAAACGGTACCAAGAACCAACCTATGCAAATATATAGAGGACCTGCAGTGCAATGTAAATAGGTACACGCTGTGCATATTATTGTTATATGAATGTATTTTTGGAGGTTGGCACATAACGAGGGTGGGTCCCTTAACAGCGCTCGTCTTGTTATTTCAATCGAGATGGAAAAAAAATCACTTTTCATTGAATTTTGAAAAAATATTCGCTCGAATCGACATAATATTGTACCAGATTTGCACTTTAAGTTTGAATGCGTGGTTTATAGTGAGTCCATACTTAGCACACTTTTTTAAACCCGTTGATTCAATAATTGAAATTTATACGTCAAAGATTTCTTAAAACTAAAAAAATCCTGTGTTAACTATAAGTTGGGTCCCCTGCAGTTGTTTTAGGGCTTTCGGCCTTTTTGTAGTAATTAGTAACTTTTAATCCCGGAATTCAACCCTTAAATGTTGGCTCAAACGTGAATTTTGTTTCTGCTCATAAAAATTTAATATTTTTTGTTTATATATTTTAGAGTTATTGGAATCGGTTAAACAAAATAAATTAGCCATTATGATTTGATATGAATTTTTTTTTTATTTCATGGAAACTTGATATACCTAAATAAATATAGGCATCGGCCGTCAGGGATTTATTTGGAAAAACATTGCTTTTCTCATACGATAGACAGTGGGCAAACTTACAAATATGTACGTACCTACTAACAACATGACCGCGCAACTTTGGAACATTGGCTATTTTGCAATTATTTAAAATTGTATTGTTTTTATTTATATATCTTGTACATTACAAAATATATTAAGTATTCAAATTTTATGCGCTGTGATTTTTGAACGCAAAAGATTAAAATATGTGATAATGCACGAAATATGCATAAATGTATAATATTTGGCTGTCTGACTTTCTGTTTATCTGTTTTACCGGAATGGCTTTGAAACTGGTGAACCGATTTTGACGGGGTTTTCCTGCAGCTCACTGAAGGAGGTGGATCTGCTCAGAGTGCTATAAACCAAGTAGCAACCCGGGTTTCCATTCGTAAATTAATCATCAGCTAATTTGATTATGTATACAAAATCTGTTCAGATATATCCCTCGAGTCAAAGTAAACATACGCGTTTTGTATAATATTTTAAATATTAATAATAGTTTGTATAGTTTTAAATGTCTAATATTTCTATAGTTTGACCTCGCAGGTTTACGATGTGTCGTTGTCAGTTATTGTCAAATAAATAATGAAGGATGATGATGTTATAGGATATAATGTCGTGTAAAAAATTTAACGGGATTTATAGGTAAAGGATTTATAAGTACATGTCAAAAATGCCTGTGCGGCGACATCTGTATCTCCATCGAGATAATAACAACAATATATAGTATATACTATACCATTAATTTAACACTGCAACGGTGTACCTATATACTATAAAAGTACACTTATATAGTCGTGTTTCTATAACATGATAATATCTCATAATATCCGATAAATAGCCTATAGACAATAATACAATACGCGTCCGACACAATAATATAATATGAATATTGAATAGCAAGGCGATAATGTATATAGTAACAATAATAATTAATAATAATAATAATAATATAATAATAATAATAATATATTATACATATATATATATATATATATATAGATACGTAGGCCTTATAGGTATGTTGTACACGTCTTGTACTGCTATTCATCGACATAAACGATGATATGCCTACACGACCCGCGGTTGCAAGTCGCCTAGAACCAATTGTTGCTTTTGGAGGCCATATACGCGTACTTATTAGTTCGTTGCAATAATGTAGCTACATATATAGCTATTATGGGTAGGACGCCGTTTGATTAATCGATGTCACATCCATCGCATATTGCACAGTGCAGTTATGAATCGAATTAAAATGTTTACATCGAATACTCATATTATTATAGTGTTATAGCAAGTACCTATAATAGAATGCAATCTAAATGATCGAACAACACGCATCAACCACGCCATATTATATAACTTTTATTTTTTAATAACAATATAATATTGTTATAAATATTGGCGCTGGCGCGACAGTTATTGCAGTCATATTATTAAAATGTCGGATATTCCATAAAATTACGAAATTGTATTTTACTACGTAATAATATATAAACATGTGAGCTCAGAAATTATCGCTATGCCATATATAGAATATGATAATATGAATACTAATTAATAATTATTCACGCATTAATTTTACTCAACGCGCGCTGCCCCCAACAACTTATTGGGAAGGGTAACATTTTTTTTTATACACGATGACTTTTTTATCAGCATACAGTCATTTTCGAAATGATTTATTTTGCATTACATTATTTCTCAATTTATCGAATAATTATAATACATGTATGGTAGGTATAGGTCTACATATTATTATGACCACACGCCACCGTTATTACAACAATAGGTACAAATCTACCGATTCATACGCCGACCTCAAACCGTTCGATTAACAGATCTGGCTGGGGCGTAGTCGCAGTCGAGGACCAACGGAGGACTTCGGTGTTTCACTTCCGGTCGCTATAGTTTCGACGACTACATTTCCGCGGATTCGACGGTGTTTCGTCGTACACATTTCCGGCAATCGCGTGATTACGCGTTGATCGGCACTGCCACAGCCCACAGCCCACAGCGAACCGTTAACAATTTTCCCGACCATTCCTGGATCACGTATGTCGCAGTGACGTGCTCAGATTTTTTGAAAGGGGATATGAAATTTTGATTATTCTCAGACCACGTTATAATAGTATATTGCACTATTGCAGTAAATATACTTTCATTGTTTTATCATGTATTTGATTTAACAAAAATAAGCAGTCCAATCCAAGACAATACCAACAAAATCGATACATTTCTAAAACTTATTGATACGTACAAATTAATCTAAAGAAACCATTGTAAATTATTTATTTTTAAACAGCAGGTATATATGCCATGTTGTAATTGGGCTCGGTTACATCAATATAACAATATAAAAATGTGGCCAAATTTCACATATATTATATACCTATATAGTAATAAAAAAATTAGATTTTTGGTCAAAAATGTATAGCGTTATAAATACTTCTATAACTATAATATAATTGATTATCATATTAGCACATTTTAAAAAGCAAAAAATGGGCTTGGAAAATTAGTGTAGCCAGTTTAATATATCACTCTGCACACGTATACCTATATATATACTACATGTCATATCAAAAGCCGTTTATAACTTACATTATATTATACAGGTAATATACGTATATACATTTTTATTCGATGCGCGATACTGTGACAATGATGTGCACGTGAAATAAATGGCTACAGCATCGTCGTTACACAATAGACGTAACCTATTATATTGAATTGGTTCGTCGGGTTGACGGTCTGTGGGGATTAAAATATTTCGCTAGACGCGGTCGCCAATGACATAAAGTAAAACTAGAAAGAAAAAAAAACTCGTTTTCTAACAGATTTGCCAAGATATTATAGCTAGGTAACAACATCTAGCGCGTGTTCGTATGTGTAATTATATTGTATTATATTATCATTAGGTACGTATATAATATATTGTGTAGGTACTCTGCGAATGTGTATTTTAACGGGTTTAGTTCGTTTTCGTCACGTTTTAACAGCTCATTATTAATGTATTATTTCCATCGGCGTGCCTGTTATAGTGCGTATACGAGATCGCTATTTCTGATGTCACAATTTTATCTGTTGAAAGTAAATTCATTGCAGGTATCTATAATATGGAATTATGCGGGTAAAAGCGTAAGGCTAACTTCTACTGTGACATTACGTATAATTAATTCTGAAGACTTGAATTCCTTTACGTGCATGCACGCTCAATAATATTACACTTTATAGTGTTGATAAAATAAATTATTGATGATAAGAAGCTGAAACTTTTCTCAGATGAATCGCAGCTGAGTACCTATATTTTATAACTATTTTTAGGAGGTTTTTGAAGTCTTGGACGTTATACTCATACAGTTATACACATATATTTATTATAACCAATAAGTGGCAATAACCATATTATAATAAATCAATAACCATACCTATTGCATATGTAAACATTTCGTTTGATCTTTGATATGGATCTTGTTTATAATAAATAATAATCTTGTGTTCTCCGCATTAATATACTGAAACGAGTTAGTATAGTTTACTTCACGGTAGATTATAATCTACCGTGGTTTGCTTATAGTCTAATACGCAATCTCGTGGATCTCGGGTGAGCTGATAATTATATTTATCCCTAAAAAGAGAGGAATCAAATTTAACACCTATAACCAGTGACCAGCTTCGTACAGGGTTTCCCTTCTCGTGTCCCGCGGGAGTGACTAAGATTTAATAGTTACAGAGGCTAAAGTCCTAGAAAATTTAAGTTCAAAATAAGCCGTTGTAGGTAAAGGCAAAAAAAAAATTCCCCCCATAACCCCCATCAAAAGCGTTTCTAGAGTTTAGTAATCCCAGAGAATTCTGTAAAATAAAAAGTTGAAAATAAACCATAAAGAGTCCCATACAAGAAATTAGTTAAGCTGAACCGATTTAAAACTATCACACAGCATTATACCGCACCGAGATAATAAAACATGTAAATGATAATATTGTGGTCCAAACATCCTGGTGCATTTTTTTCACACCGATTTAGCCTAGCGAATTTATAGATAAGCGTCCTCTTGTCATTAAAAATAAAATAAGTTTAAGTACCTATAATATTATATATTTTATAACTGTATAATACGCGAATACGCCCAATTATATTTATACGCAAATATCTATAAAATATAATTATTGATTATCTTATGAAAATGATTATTAAATTATCTTTCTATAATTATTACAGTCAGATCCCTGAATCTTTTTTGGATCATAGTCGACCTGATGTATGTTTTGATTCTCCACGTACTTAAATACGTAAATTATTTTACACTTTGAACCCTTGATAGTTTTTTTTATTTTTTTCAAGGATGAGGGGCTAAAAAGTAAATTCGTTTTGGAGGACTAAGCCTTCCTAGTCCCAATAGTTAAACCGACGCCTCTTAATATATAATAATAATAATAATGCTACTTATATAATATGTATTTTCGTACTTTTGCGATAATATTAACGGTTGCAATCGTTATGGGGCACGAACTAGTTTTCTGTGTAGAATAAAGTACAATTTGGAACACGATGAACGGATGAACTATACGATGATACCTAATATAATTGTGCAGTGCAAACGAGTAATAATAATTATTATAATGATTAGGGACAGTCCGGACAGGATTTTACATGCAAATGCATATATGTATTGAAATAAGCTTTTTGAAATCTGATGAGAATTGACCCCGATTTAGATCATTCTTATTAAAATAAAGCTAATTGTAATTAGCATATTTCAACGTTTTTACATATTAAATGCATATTTGTAGTTTTATAGTGCATATTATTATTATAGCACATATATTTGTTTTTCGTCGTATTTTCACGTTCACAGCCACATAATAACGATAAAATTACGACCAGTCTGTATTGCCAAAGATGAGATGAAATACTCATATACGACATTTATTACATTATATAGATTAATTAATTTGCATTAAACAACTTTTGAGTTCTGATCATCTAGAGAAATAAGGTAAAATATGAATTCTATCTTAGTTTTCACTTTTTATTAATGTGGTCTAATATTTAATATATATTGAAGATAAAGAATGTTATATGGCAAAGAACTTAGTGAGACGACGAAATACTTTTTATATTTTTAAAATCTTTCTATACTTTTTTTAATACTTATTTTTCACATAATTTTAAATAAAATATTTTCGATTCAATTTTAAGTGCATATTTAAAAATAAATACATATTTTGAGGATTTTTTGTACATATAAATCCGGTCTTTATAAGTTATAATAATGATAAATCCTTGTCGTTTGCAGAGCTGCCACTGCGGCTCTGGTGGAGAAGCAGAGCAGTGAAATGTTGGAGCTGATCAACGAGAAGCGCAGCGAGTACATGATGGCCGAATCGCTTTATCTGGACGACTCGACGATACCGGACGAGACGACCGAGGCGCTCAACGACAACGTGCAACCGTACCCGGGCAAGGCGCCGCTGCCACCGTCGCCGCACGGCGTGGCCCAAGCAAAGTTCCAGCTGTACTCGGACCCGTTGGAGTTTGCGCACATCGACCAGATCGCCATATCGGTAAGACCCTGATATAAATATTACGAATGATATTGAATATAATAATATGATCATCGAAGCTGCAATAATTGCCAATAAATATTTTTCCAACAGCAAAAATTAATACCTAGGTAAAGGTATGGCGGGTACTAAAATATCGCACATAGAATACAGTGAATTCTAGACAAGACTATAATATTTTGGGTATTTTATCGATTAAAAGGATATTGGGTTAGGTAATCGATCTTGATACAAGTTTTCCAGGACTGATTATCCCTGATTATTATATCAATTTTGTATGGTGTTTCGAACAAAATGTGAGCGCGTAAGGCAACCGTCTATAAGTCGTGCTCTTTTTCCCGTCAACCACTTGTCGCGTTTATATTATATGCCTATTGCAGGCTACTCAAGTACACCATCATAATAAAATATTACAGTCGGACATATCCGTAGACTATAGGTATTTAAACAGTCTACACTCGACCTGCAATCCTTATTAATAATTTTATTATACTATATATTATTGTGTTAGCAGTGATAACTGTGTCGAGATATAGAACAATTAAATATAATAATATTAATAGGTACACATTTAATCAAACACAATTAATCTATCATATTTATCGGTTTATCTGGTTTTTGAATTAAAAACACCTAGCAGCCTAGCTACACGGACTTGGGTTTTAATTATTAATAAACTTATATGGTAACCATTAATTGCAGGTAATGTTTGTTTGATCGTGGTAGGTGTATACTGAGTAGTTCTATACTTCTATATACTATTCTACGTATTATTATATGGTACTTAAATACCTAATCGTATAGATAAACATATATGGACCCCAATGATTTCCAACACAATAATAAAATATTATATTCCTGTATTTGTTTTATTAAAGTGTTCAATATTAGTATCAACTGCGGGTAATTTTAATTTACTTAAAACGATTATTTAAAATCTGTAAATACTAAAAATGATCATAATCCACCAAACATGCACTCTATGTCTCTGTAAATTAAAATATACTATTAACGTATATTGTCAGTTACCTACTTATATAATATATATTATAGAAAACGAATATTGTTTTAGCTTTTGCTGTACAAACAATAAAACATGACATTTTTATAATTTTATCACATCTATTGATATATTTATATGCTATCTGTTAACGGTTTAACTCTTTTTTAAATACTATTACGTACTAGATGAATAGTAATTATAGTAATTAGAAGGAACTATAAAATATTTAGTAATTTGTTCGAAATCTATGCGAAAACTATATTAAATAGTTTAAGAGTGATGTATAGTGATAAGCCTAAATAATAATTTGTAGAGCTCCAAAAAGAAACTATAGTAACGTTACCTACATTAAAGCAATCAATACTTTTTTAACAGTCAACAATTTTTTTTTTTTATAATAGCTATAGGTACCTTCTATAAGTACTATGTATTATTATAAATTCTATAGTTATTGAAAAATGTATAGCAACGAAGTACCTGCAAACTAATAATGCCTATTTAATAGATGATGGTTTATCCATTTCGAATATATTACAGTGATTTTTTTGAACTCGTTTGAAAAAAAAAGCTTTCTCTGTACGATGACTGAAGTAGGCGTATAACCTAAGGTAGGCATTATAACATGGCAAAAAATTGACTAAACACTCTGTTTATAGACTTTGATGATCCTTTTCAAACGATAGTTTCCGTTATTAAAACCGTTTTTATTTTCGATTCGTTCTGGTATAGTATACAATGACAAGAAAACATACAATAACGTTTAGCGCTACATTTCTACGTTTCTTGAGAAATATTAAAACGAATGTATTTGACAGCAGTTTTGATGTGTTTATAAATTATATTTTATCCACTTGGTATTACGATTTATGAGCATCATTATATTATATTATAAGTTATACGATTACCTGCTGTCATAACTAACTGTTAACCCCTTGTATACATATATACAATCAGTAGCGTAGACAGGAATTTTCATTTGGGAGGGGGAAATTCGTTATATTGTCTAAGATAAATCGCAGGGTAGTGCTCTCTAGGTAGAAATATTATATATTAAAAAAGATTATGGAGGGGATCTATCCCCCATAACTCCCACCATGTATACGATCATGTTCCAATAACATAATTATTTATGACATTTTAATAAATAAAAATAGTAATATACTGTTTAACTAAAAAATCATCTTCATAATATATTCACAGAATAGAAAAAAATAAATTTAATGAGTGACTAATATTATATAATATATATTTATATTGTACCTGATGATATTCACAGGTAGCGCAAGAAGACCAAAAAACCTTTACAGATTTAGTAAGGATGTTGGTGGGAAAATGCGGTTCAGACATAGAAAAAGCCAGGTAATATATAATATATTTTAAAAGTTAATTTATATGTACCTAAGCATATAGTTGTAGTGCCACTGATTAATTATACCACTATCCACTATGTTTAATCAATGGTAGCACTAAAAAATATATTACAATTTTTGTCACGACTGTTGTTATCTAGGACGATTTTCCGGTGGATTACTGTCAAAAACTTAAATACAATGAATTTCGATGACAATCTGAGGGGTGACACGCCAATGGGCCTCCTCAGAGGTATCAAACACGGAACGGAAAGTTACCACGTACTGTTCAAACGACTATGCAGGTGCGTTTACAAAACAATTATCATACTGTAGTGGTCTTTACGCCTTACACGTATTATAATTAGATTTAATACTATAATATACTATTGAATGATTAATTTAATGCCAAAGACCGTCCGAAACACTTTGAGACGCTATATAATTTAGCAAGGCTGGGCAAGTTTACGATTTTTTTAACTCCTTAAGTTAAGTTATTTTAAAATAATAAAGTTAAGTTAAGTTAAAAGTTATTCATATTTTTTTCGTTAACTCGTTGATTTTGAAAAAAAGTAACTTAACTTAGTTTTAAGTTAAAATTTTCAAATTTGCAGTAAAAATAAAAAATTCCAGACACATAATCATATGGTTTATTATATAGTTTTTCTTTTATCAAGAAAATTACTGGGGAAATTTAAAATGATACAGCAAAGGAAAAACCTCATTAAAAAAATTGCATTATTCTTCGGACGAAAATGTTGATACTTTTGAATAAAACTAACTTTGAAAAACTTTGAAAAAAAGTAACAAGTTAATTAACTTAATTAAAACTAACTTAAAGTTCTAACTTAATTTTAACTTTCAACTCGTTAATGCCTATTCTTGTTAAATTTAGCATCATTTATTATATTTACCAACCTAAAATTCATAACAAATTAAATGCACAGCTATGCTGGTTTACACTGCGTCGTCATCAAAGGCTACTCGAAGTCGGCCGGTTACCAACCAGGTGTTCATTTCGAAGACAGTCGATTCCGAAACTCGTGGAACGCCGTCTACGTAGCCGGCGCATGGCGGTTCGTTCAATGCAATTGGGGCGCACGGCATCTAGTCAACGCCAAAGAAGTGCCCAAAGTGGGAGCTAAAGGGAAATCCGACAGTTTAAGGTTAGCTATGAATTATATTTTGACTAGCTATTTATGGATTTTTTCGCGTTTTCATCATATACAAATAACGTTACCTACTTGTTTAACACCAAAATTTACAACGTGTGAGTAGGTACGTGGTAGGTAACTACCTATACCTATATACTTAATTAGTAATAAGTAACAACTCTCATAACAATTACTAACGTTTCATGTCTTGAACCGTGAAACGATTTCCGAGTCAGTATATATCAGTAGGTACCTGCCTGCTTTCAATCCTGTATAAATGTACTATGGAGCATATAATATATTTATTACGAAAACAATTTTTTATTATAACTTACACGTTATAATAAATGTATTTTAAAATATCTAAACTGAGATGTTGCACACTCGCCATCATACTTATTTATTGTAAATATTATTTTACTTGAATTAAAGTGCAAAATGTTTATTTAAATCATAACTATTATAAAATTATTACTTATTTAAACTTCAAAGTGTGTTTTTTACGATACCCGCTTTTAAAAAAATAAAATGCCAGGACACATATTTTTGTTGTTTATCGATTTTATACAACACAATAATATAATATTAATGATTAATAATAAATACGATACTTGGCAGGTATGAATACGACGACCATTATTTCCTAACGGACCCACGAGAGTTTATCTACGAGTTTTTTCCACTGCAACCCGAATGGCAGTTACTCAAAAACCCTATCACTCAACGAGATTTTGAAGATTTACCATTCGTCAGGTCTCTGTTCTTTAGATACGGCCTCTACTTCCCAGACTCTAACACAAAAGCTGTCATGTATACGGACGCAACAGGTAATATATTATACCTATATAATATGACTTAATTACTTTTATGGTAGGTATTTTATATATTATTAATAAAATATAACTGTACTTATAAAAATATGGAAATATGATATAATTAATGAATAATGACTAATTAAGGTGATACTGTGTACTATTATAACTATTGTACTAAATTATTATTGTTCTTGTTATGTACAATATACATATCATATTCATATTATTTTAACATTTTAAACCTTTAAGTTTAGTGTATTTATAGCAAGATAATAAGGCCCCATATAATACACTTATGAGTTACGACGGTCCATAAATAATATCACGCGTAGATAGTATAAAGTATAAATTAATATAAGTAATAGGATCTATACCTATTGTCTATCTTAAATTAACAAATAACCTAGACTAATGAGAAAAGAAATTTACTTTTAACTTGCTTAAGTATAGGTTCAGTTGGCTGAAAAAATGAATTTTAATTTATAACTACTGAATGCAAAATCACGAAACAAATGATAAAAAATTCCTATTTTTTTACGTTATATTACATTATTATTCATTATACATATATATGGAAAATGTTGACATTCATTTTTTATTCAAGTAGAACTGATTTTCCTGATTAACTTCTGCGTGATGACAATTTACCCCTCGAGTTGATTAGTTAGACTTAGAAGTTAGGGCGCATCTGGAAATGTATGGTATTATATAGCAAAATTAAAAGTTATGAAAAAAAAATTTCCAACATACTTTAAATGACAAATGATTATCTTAAGCTATAATATAATCGCACTGTAGTTTAGCGTAATGATATTGTGCAGTCTATATTATAATAAAATATTTATGATATGACCTATACCTGTAATATTATAGATTATGCAAATCGATGTCGTCTCGCAACACGCTACACTAAATCCTATCGAATGCCACGCAATTATAATAAGACTCTCGTCAATCCAGTGATTTCTATATTAAAAAGCGTGGTAAATCGGCAAAAGAATATTAGACAAGACCACCAAAAGTGGATTTCTATAATGACAGCATATAATATATATTATGTGTTTACTATATACCTAGAAAACCGTATTTTTTGCGTGGCATAGATTCGCAGTATTCCATCAATTTATATACCGGAAAGGCGGAAACATTAATTTGTATACAAACCAACTAAACTCGCGCGTATAATATATTTGGTTCTTTTCAAATATTTTTGTTGTATTTTCAATACGACCCACGCGTGTGGACTGTTTAAAATTAATTTGTTTTTTTCGACAATATACTTGTTGGGCGGGCCATAAATTAAAAATACGCATATTTTTTAGGTGTCACGATAAAATAGATAAAAAAATCAGATGGTGTTAGATTTAAATTTATATGGACCCATACGCCAAGCTCGTATTATTATACTTTTTTATATGATAATATAATATTTTATGTATTATATTAATATCGTTATTGGTTTCGTCGAACACTAATTGATGCCGTGGTCAATTAGTGACGTTGGAGAATCGAGATAATTATTTGGCAAGTCAAGTTCTAATAACTGAGTAAAGTAATAATGATATTCTATCCGGTGTAGCAGTTTCATAATGACGCACGGACTTCTTCCGGCGTATGCGATATTGCGATGATGTCTTTAATAATTATAATCGCGTTACATTTGCCTCCGTGCGAAACCAGGAGGGCGTGAAAATATTATTCAAAACTTTCGCTCGCGGTGCACCAGCTGATATTCATAAATTTACGATTTCAGGAGCCGCTACAGTGAGAATAGCGATACCGACCAACATGCAATCCAACCTGATATTCCACTACAATTTGAAATTCTACGAGAGCGAAGGGGACACGTACGACGGAGTGAGCTTGAAGCGTTTTGTCATGCAGGTATAGAACGTTATTTATATTATTATATTAAAAATAAAATATAATTCCATTACAACTATACAGTGGCTATGTTTTATATGCATAGCCTACAGAGTGCTTAGATATCCTGCAGGGATATAGGTACTTGGCCGTCAAGTGTCCTGGTATTAAAGACAGATAAATTTACTTTGGTTTTTTTTAAATGTCCTGCATAATTCGTTCTAGTCTTTAGGATTAGGTACCATATTATACAATTAAAATAATGTTAGATTATTTGATATGAAGTACATTATTGTTTAACAACGTTGTTCATATATTAGAGATACATGTATTCTTTCTATTAAGTATATCTATCAGTTTTCGAAACTCACGAATTTGAAAATAATAAGGATAAATTAAAGTTGTTTTCAAATAAAAATCTATTAAGTATAATAACACCGAAGAAGATGTTTCTACAGTCGCTATACTTATTTTCTAATAGAAATTTATACAGAAATTGTTAATTTTTTTCTATTAAATGTATTTATTTAAAAATCTTAAAGAATTGGATATAACAGTTATTACGATAGATATAAAACTGTGAAAATTTTTTTTTTACTTTAGAGGCTTCAATATGGTTGCGTAAAATCTTGTCGATATATTTTGTTTTGTATTTTGAAAATTTGAGCTCGCTTTACTTCATTATAATCACTATATAGGCATTAGGTGATTTAGGTCACTACGCATCGGCCGTGAATTTTTATAATACGCGCCTATATTATTTAATTATATGCGAATTGTATTTTACTGGTTCCTTTAAATATGTAGGCAGTGACGCCGAACTACAAAAAAATCATTATGGCGAGTATCAAATTTTAATAGTAGGTAATCTACCCACCTACTAATTGGTAATATGTGTACGCAGAGGAACGCAGATATAATTCACTATACATATATGACACTCGCCATACTTGGGTATAAGGATCGGCGCCACTGTATTTATTTAAGGGAACCAGTAGGCCGATATATATAACATAATATTATTATAGTGTAATGATCATTATTGTGCGTTTATTATATTATAATATACATCTGTGTGTGTGTGTATGGTTCAAGTCTGTCCTGGGAAATATTGTGTCGTTCCGTGTGCACGCGCCCAACAGCGGAGCGTTCCTGTTGGACATATTCGCCAATTCGGTGACACCCAAGGAGTATCTGACCGGTGAGCCGATGAAGTTTAAGAGCGTATGCAAGTTCAAAATCATTTGTGAAGAATTGCAAACCGTCATGGTGCCGTTGCCGGACTGCGCCAGCGGCGAATGGGGTCCTACAAAGGCCACGCGGCTCTTTGGCCTCATACCCATATCGCATCAGGTATGTAAAGCACGTGCAATACCCATCTTATAGCTAATACTTATGTATATATACAAAGAGTAACAAAAAGACCTGACCAAAAGAAAAAAATGATGCTATTTAAACGTATGGCAAAAATTGTTAAAATTTTATGATTAGTTAATAAGAAACATACTATGTCAACAAATTTCCAAAGAAAATATTTTGAAATCATTTATTACGTTCCAAATTCATTTAATCAAAAAAATATTGATATTTAAAAAAATTCTAAAAAATAAACTACTTGACTTAGATAAATGTTTTTACTATCAAAATTGTTCTTATAATCAGATTCTTTAAATCAAATTTTAAATTTTTTATTTTCAGTTATAAAATAAAAATAATTTTTTGCAAGGCTGGGCATTAACGAGTTTATAAGTTAAAATTAAGTTAATAAGTTAAGTTAATTTAACTTTTTAACTTAATAAGTTAATTTTTTTATGATTATTAACTTAATTATTAACTTAAGGAATGTTTGAATTAACTTTAAATTAACTTGAGTTAATTTTACATTTAAACAAGTTAAGTTAATTTCAATTTTAATTATTATGGAATATGTTTTCATATTCGTATAAAATATAAATACCTATAATATTATTAAATTACGAATATTATCAATGCCCGTTATTTTTCGCCATCGTCGCCAGTTATATTCCTATTATTATAAACTATTTTATATATTATTATTATATTATACTTATTACGAATTAATAATTGTATAGAAGGTAGCGTGGACAGTCTACGGTTCTTAGTAATACCGCGTTTATTTTTGGATAATTTATTATTAATTCGACGTTTTCGCCGATAACCAGCATTCCGATTTCCGGCGGCGTGGACGCGCAAATTGATGGTACACATTTTAAAAGTATGCTAATAAATGTGTGGACTGTTACCTAATGCTTTTGGAAAATAAAATAATAATAGTTCTTTGGTCTAATAATATAAACAATTTTAGGTACCGATTGTTTTAATTTTACCTAGATGAAAACAAGAACTTTTTTTTTAAGTAACTTAACTTGAGTTAAAAAGTTAATATTCAATTTTGGTTAACTTTTAACTTAGTTCAATTGATAGAACATTTTGAATTGACTTTTAACTATTAACTTGATTTAGATTTTAGTTTAACCTAACTTAACTCAGTTAAAAAATATCATTAACTTGCCCAGCCTTGATTTTTTGTATAACATATGTGTAGCGCAAGTGACTACAAAAATTATGTATAAAAAAAAAATTAAAATATAGATTAGAACAAAAGTTATTTCAAAAGTCAGTTCTATCTGTTACACCCTGTATATATGCAAAAGTTAAACGATTCTCCGGTGTAGGTACAAAGTATATTATTATATTATTTAGTAGATTTGTGTATATAGAACACATAACGCTTTTCATAATATAATGTCATATAGATATTGAATGCGTTTTAATTATTTTTTTTTTGAAATCAAGGACCCACTGGTGTTCGCCGGCCGGGAACTGGAAATCCAGTTCCGGATGTCGAAGCCGCTGACGGATTTCATGGCCACGTTGCACAAGAACGGCGTGGAGGAGAAACGGCTGTCCAAGTACATATCGCACACGATCGTGGACGATTTCATCACATTCCTGATCGGGTTCCCGGAAGAGGGCCAGTACGGTCTGGACGTGTACACGCGAGAGATATCGTCGCACAAGTCGGACGAAAACGGCCACCACAACCATCACCAGCACCAGCACCGGCTCGCCAACGGCAACGGCATCCACGGCGAAAAACACCTGCTCACCCACTGTTGCAAATACTTGATAAACAGTTCGAAACGAAATTAATATTACATATTATTGATAACACATTTTATAATATAAATAATATATCGTCGTTTCTATATAATAGCATATAATAGTATACGAATAATTATGTATTCCAGTATACAATTATTTGTTGTAGGTTCGTGTTTACTGTGTGTATATATATACTTATGATACTGTATACATATAACTGTATATATGTACGCATATAGGGTAAGTACAAAATATATTTCACGAATTTTAGAAATAAAATTGTTCGTTGTAAATCGTTGTCTATATTATTATATATTTTATATTGTATACCTACCTACACCGTATATATAATATTTTTAACGCTGGACAAGAAACAATAACATAACATAATAATATATATGCGATTCTAGACAACTATATTATAATGTATTAATGTTAAATACTGAAAATATATAAATATATATATTTATTATACATGCCTATTGAATATTATTGTATAATAATAACGATAAGTTTGAAAACGAAACAAGTACCGACCACTGTGCAAGTAGTTTTTATTTTTCTATATCAGGTGATCCATTTATAAGTGTCTACACTCATTATTTCAAAAAGTTTCAAGTTTTTTGAACTAAACTGTACATTTTTAATTTAAAATTCTGAAGCAGAATATTATTTGGAGTATTTCAATCCATCAACATCAAATTTTGGACAAGCGTAGTTCATTAGTTATGACTTATAAGTATTATAAGTATTTAAAGTTATAAACAATGAACTGCTAGTATGGAATTTGATTGTCGTAGATTGAAATACTCTGAATAATATTCTGCTTCAGAATATGAAATAAAAAATGTACGGTATCTCATTAAAAAGTAATAAAATCATACTGATAAAAATAGAAAATAATTTTATTTTTTCTTCAGGAATGTTGTTTTTGAACAAATTAGGTATATAAAGAAAGAGTATTTTCAAAAAATAATGAGCTTAGTAACCTGGCATAATATGTTACAAGAGTTTGAGAAAATTTATGATGATTCAGATTTACTTATTTACCTACCATTAAGCGTAAAAAATAAATCGAAGAGCTTGTTGCGAAAACCCAGACAAATCCACTTTTTCAAAAAAAGAAGAGGAAAATAAGGCTGAACTGGGTAACCACTCAAAGCTCGTCCACCTAATAGTTTTTAAATATTTATTTTTTTATTTCAGTATTTATTTATTTATCGCAAGACTATTTACAAGCAAGATACAATTAGAAGTCATACATGTATTAGAGGTATAGTTCTTAATCTAAAGAGTTATAATATTATGTTGTTATACCATATTTTGATATACGACTTAAAGATGGAATCATACGCACTAAAAAGAGGTTATATATGATGCAAACATGCAGGATAAAAACAGCAAAATATGCAGATACATGCATAAAAAATTAGGTCCTAAATAAAAAAAGGTTTAGAAATTATTTTATTTATTTTTTAATCTAAGATACACAGTATTATTAGTACAGAATATCTTAATTAGACTGAATCGTCAAATTTTCACTGTATTAAAATAAAAAAACACTTTAAGTAAATCAAATTTGTATTAATTTGAAAATGTTTAGAAGAATTATATAGATATTTATTTAATATTTTTACTATATAAAGACCAGTGGGTTCAATCAAAGATCCGCCAAAAACCGAGTTGGTAACCATCTTATTATTTCTTTTCTTTTCTTTAAGTAGCGCAGTTGTTATGAATATAGTGATAAAAACACAAAACTATATGTAAGACGACAAAAATATAAATTTCCATTATCAAAAAGATTTCCGTGATTATTTAAAATGAATTGTTGGTCAATACATTAATCCTAGTTTTTATTTTAAAAAGGACAAAGGAAAAAATTAAAAAGGTATGTTTCATAAAAACTGTATGCCAATTATAAAAAATAAAACATTATATCAAAATTTCCATGACCACCAAACCTAATATATTACAATAAGAGCTACCCACAGTTTGGGAATCTCTGATTTAAAGATAATATATTTATCTGACGAGGTATCTATAATAATTTCTAGCACAGGATAAAACACATTAGAAACGGGTTTTACAGTGGCCGTCTGTGTCAGTTGGCGATTCGCAGTATACTAATTGCATATAAACTCGTCTATTTTTAGATTTCGTGTAGGTATTCGAAATGTCGGCGTCGTTTTAAACAAATAAAAACTATAAATATTTTTGGAATATTAAAAGTACTCTTAAAATACCGACGGTGCCGAGAACTTTGACTAAGCGTCAGATGTTTCTGACTAAATATTAAAAGGAATCATATGGGGGGGGGGGGGAGGGATTAGACACCCCCCTCTCTGCATATCCCTCCACCGGTACGACACTGGACAAATTACGTATTATTCATTTAATATGGGAGTCACAAATTTAAATGTAATTTCATAAATAATTTTATAATACCGTTTTGTTGTTATTATCATTATCAATATATTATATCAAACAAAAACAAATTTTAAATGTCTTAAACAAAATAGGATATTGTGTAGCAAGGACGGGAAGTGAGCTTTTCATTCGGGGGGTGATGCAAGACTGAAATTGCCTTCCTGCACGAGCCACCCTTACTATTTTTTGTCACGCCTCGGTGGTCATCGATCCCAGCAACTATATTGCAGGGATCTTCTAGATGAACAAAACCAAACTATTTCTACGAAAACAATATTTCATAAAAGAAACGATTAGGTTTTATTATTGTAAAGCGTTTTATGCATATATATTATATAAATGAATAATTAGATGTAACCAAAAGATAAGTTTTGTAAGGACCGTAAATAAGAATGATTATAAAAACGAAACACGGAAAAATGTAGTACATTTTAAGAGTCTGAAGGTAGAATGATTATTTTATAATAATCATTTATAAATTGTTTTGTTAAAACTTTTGTAATATTTTAACCACAATACACAATCTACGTTAAAGCTATCTTCAAAGGCACTGAGGCCTCAAGTCTGGACTCATTCGGGACGAGCAACTCAAGAGGATTTTCATCATTGTTAAAAACTTTATGACTCTATAAGTCCTGTTTGGTGTGAGAAGATGTATTTCGTAAGGTACATAGATCAAACATTAGTAATAAGATTGAAACAAACACGCACGCGAAGATGGTGCTTGTACCCGAATTGGCCTATCTAATGCGCCGCGTTAACGTAATTCTATTCTTTCGGAAAAAGTGCAGTTGTCGCCCAGTTCAACTAGGGCTGCAAGAGCGGACACCACTATGCGTTAGAATAACAATACAAACATCATGACTTATAGGCATTAATTTCTGTTACTATTGCAAATAAACGTTTGCTAAAGTGTAATTTTATTGTGTTTACGAGCTGGTCGATGGGAAACACTGTAGGTGTAGGCTAGGGTAACAAGGCATTTTATCGACGTAGATACGTTACTTCAGTTGTTGAATTTGGCGATTACTAACAGCAAACGTCACACACTCGTCGTCCGTCAGATTTACAACCGATAGGACATAAATGACCTTACGAGTATACGACGGACGTTACATTTATCATACGATGGAGTTTGACGTTCGTGTTAATATGTTAGTATTGCAGATGAGATTAAACTTTAAAAATGCACAATATATACAACGTAAACAAATCCATGTGTCTGTGTCCGAAATTAAAAATCCCGACATACAAATTCCGACAAATCACAATACCGACAGTTTTGAAAATCTCAACTATATCATCACAAACATATTTACATAATATTATCATGTCATTTGTCAACCAATGTAATGTAAAAACTCAAACCCTACATTACGCCCACAATACGCTGTGAGTTGGCCCCCGACTTTACCAATCCACTCCAAAACTATATGCCAATATTTTCAACTTATTGCCCAACTATTTGCACGGACTGCATTGATGCATTTTACTTTTTCCTAGTGGAGCGGGCTCAAGTCATAAAATTTTCGTTTCTCGAGCGTGTGGGACTCGATCAGGTAGTTTTTCGTTCATATACCGGGGCTCAATAATATTAGTGAATTGTTTCCCTCGTCGGCCTGCGACACTTTATTAGTATGCACCAGATTTGATTTTTTTATTTGAATATTATCTTATCGCTTTTCGGTCTCGAAAACGAGGGAAAACGTGAAACACCATCATTACTCAGCTATGAGTGTCTTATCCGAATCATGCGGCCATTACTATATCGTGAACCGAAAATAGCTTTCCCCCCATCAAGGACGTGAAATATATATAATTAAAAAGAAAGTCTAAATATCTATTTCGTACAAATAATAAGCACATAACTTCAGAAATATGATTCTCTAAAGCCTTGGATTTTTTTTATCCACCTAGCTACAAATCAAACATAATACATAGAGCGACACAGTACCGTCGTTGTACTTGACTCAATCAGTTTTTATAGTAGGTTTTCCGATTTCCGAATTCAGGAAATCAATTTTGAAAATACATGTTAAATAAAGATATTATATACCTAAATTTGTTGAACATATCTTTGTAAGTAAATGGTAATGATCACAATACACACAACAAAATCAAGTTTTAAAAAATAAATAAATGTTGTGACCCTTCTGATTTAAAACTCCGTTGACCAGCACCTTTCAAAAATTGCAGGGGCAGCCCATGCAAGCACCCTAGGCTGCCACCGTAGACACGATTATGACATCCGCACCAAGTATACCGTCGTGTTAATTGTGTTATTGACACGTCTTGTCCGATGGTTATATTTTTTGTTTGTACATACATTTTACAATTAATAAATTTGTATACAATTTTTATAAATACAATTAACCGACTCGGCCACAGAGTTGAAAACAATAAAAATTTGTTCGATTCACTTCGAGGCACGCGTTTGTCACTACGATAAAATTACTGAGTTTGTGTAGCATGTACATTGTATATTATATTGGTGGTAATCGGAAAAAAAAGTCCTACCTGCAATAGGAAAAAAAAAGTCCCGAAAAAATGTACCGAAAATCTTATTCTTGTATACAGTTCTAACAGATGTGCTTTGTATTTTATTAGTGTGTTTGTGTATGTATAAAATTCTTGTACATCTATCTAACTATATAAATGTTGGGTCGGGGTTTGGTGGGGGTTTTTGTTTTGTTTGGGGAAATGAAAATCTCTGTTTACGGTTATCTCTATTTATAATATTGTAGTTGCGCAATTGTCGAATATATCGTGTGAAAGTGTACTTGGACGCATCAAAGCGATATTATATTATTTTTTCTTCTTCGGACTTCGGTAGTTAACTCTACGGTTGGGTTAGGTGAGGTTAGGTGAGGTTAAGTTAGGTTAGTAACTAGGCGATTAACCTACGCTAGAAAAAAACATACATTTTTAATTAATAAGATTGGGGTGAGGTTAGTAACCTAGGCAACTACCAACTCCTAATTCGACTTTTATGTATTCGAAATACTCTATCTACAATTCTGATTTCAAAGATGAAATTAAACTGAGTGTTGTTAATTAAAAAAAGAAAAACATACAAATTAAAAAGCGATAGGAATTGTTTTAAACGAAGAATTTTTTAATAGTAACGCCTTTGAAACCTTGGAAAAAAATATTTTCAAAAGCATATAATTTTATAATAATGAGTGTACCAAACAAATCATAGTGGTACCTACGCATAGGTATATGAATGAGTTGATGTTTACGAACAATTTCCGTTCCAATTCTCCGTTTATATTATTGTTGGGTGAAAAACCTTGAACAGTTAATATAATGTTTCAACAGATGAAAAATATTAAATATTTTCTTATAAACCAGTTAAAGTTCAAATATTTGGGGGGGAAACATAATAACGTAAAATCACGAAATGTGCCAAAATTGTATTCGAAATTAAAAAATAAAATGAACATATTTTTCTTTTTACATCTAAGATTTGAAAAAGTCATCCAAGGTAGTCACCTTTATCAAAAAAAAATGCTACAAGCCAAGTCCAATTCAATTTTTATTTAGTGGCGGAGATCTCAGAGCACGACGAGTGAGCGATAGAGCTAAGGCTAGCTATGGGAACACGGACGCGCCTGCATCGCACGACCCGCGGAAAACTGATCACGTTCAGGGTTTCGCGGTGGCGACTCCCGGCGGGACCATTCGCTGCGGCAGGACACGTTTCCGACGGGACTCAGGACGCGAAAATTACGGGAGTATCATGGAGCGCGGTGCGGCGATGGTCGTCGATTCTCGCCACTTTTTGGCCCACTGGTGATCCCGCGGACCTAGTCGGAAATCCATGGTGAAAATCACGGAGAGTATCAGGTTCGTGGTGCGTTGCCAAATCCGCAGCACAGAATAGCTATCTTCACTCGCTCAGTGCTTTGGTGTATCCGTCGTCGCCGTCACAACAGCCGTAAATCGTTGTCCGTAGTTACTCCCGCGGCCAGTCTAGTCTGCCGTCACGATGATGGTCGTCACCTGCGAGCAAAGGCACCAGCGATCGCGCACTCGTCCACGGCAGTGAGAACGTATGGAGGTGACCAGTGACCAAGCCTTTGGTTCTGCACGCACCTCGCCATCATTTATCAATCTCCCTGCTTTTGTGTCTTGTCTGGTGTTTTTTTTTTATATCATTAATTATTATTATTACCACTTATTTAAATAGGCTATAAGGCGTTTTTCGTAAAAATTACATATTATTGGTCTTATAAAATATTTGCAATTTTAAGTTTTGCAATCGATATAGTTGTCTAAGGTAAGTGGTAACATCTTTTTCTGTAGGTGCTATCAAATGATAATTTTAATATTACCTATATGTTTTTTTCATATTAGTCATAAATCTTAACATATTTGTATATTTTTGCTATTTTAATAATAATGAATATTGACAGTAAAAATAAAAAATATTCCGGCAAACAAAAGTGGATTAATTTTGACTACACAAAACTAAAATCAATCTTCTTCGTTTAAATATTTGATTTCGTTCAAATTTGACCATAAAATAACTATAAAAAACTGTTATTATATTTTTGATGACAGATAGCTGGCAACTTATCTACTTACCTACGTGGAACCTTGTTTTAAATTTTAAATCCTTAGCTATAAAAGCTAATCCTTTTATACATTTTTTAATTTTTAGCATTAAACAACCTCGTTTTTATTTCATACAGCAGATTATACTTATTATGATTTTCAAAATTAAACATATGATGTACCACATACAAGGATCTAGGAAGTCGAGCCAATGTATTGACAATAATTATTATCGTTCACAAAATTTCAGAATTCGGTAAAATTTAATGCTCGCGAGCCATCATTCTGTATTATCACTAGTACCACGAACTATGATAGTAATTAATTGTTATCAATAATAAACACAAACATAATAGTATTATTTTTTCCGTTTGCGACTTTAAATTGAATTACTCGCGAATCGCGGATGCATTTGCAAAATTGAACAAAAATACAGAACAGAACTGCGTCGTACAGAGTGAAATTCATACATTTTAGTACAAAATCACATGCATAAGTAATTGTTTTTGTAATACATCCAAAATTATTCGCAGTCGCCAATTACCGTCAATTTTATGTGTAACTATATTTCTAGTAGTAATGATTATATTCTTAAAATTTGGAGTCAGTCTATTTGCTAATTTGTTCACAAATATAGATTTCCAAAACATCAATGAAATAGAAGGAAATAATGCCTAAAAATGTTCGAATAAATGATTGATCCTAAGTTCTATCTGGATAGAATCTGCGGTGGTAGTCATTTCAAAATAGTGATTGTAAACACTGCTCAGTAAATTAGTAAACACTGTCAGAGGTGTATCAAAACATAATACAAACACTGGAATGGGATAGAGAAGTAAAATAAACTTAGTAAGTTACAGCAACATTGGTTACTACTTTTTTCTTTGAGCATGACCTGGTTAAAATCGTATCTAGAGGTAAAATCATTTAAACATTGATTTATGAAATAGATATTTAATTATTTATATGTTTTTACAAACTTGACATTTCAGAAAATCATATTATCCAATGATGAGTCAGAAGAAAAGAACGACAAATTAAGCATTGAAGATGTTACAGTGATGATTTTAATTCACGAGAAAAGTCCTTAAAAACTTAATAATGTTTAATTCACATACACTTATGTAAAGTAGTAGTCACCAGTGTCTACTTTTAAATGTTTGCCAAAACCAATTAACTTAATAGCTTATTCTTTTTTATTCATACAATGGATTATACTTATTATTGTTTCAAAACAGAATCAATATAAATATGATGTACCACATACAAGGAAACTAAGAAGTGGAGCAATGTATTGACAATTTTCAGACGATGACTTTCGTAAGGATAATTCTGCTGGATAAGATGCAAGCCTTAGAATATGGCGAGCATTATTTTTTTTCAAAACTTAAAGGTGAGAATATTATAGGTCGGTTTTATTTTAAGCCATTTTACTGTGCCATTAATATTAACACCCCAACCTGGTTTAGGGGACACATTGTATATTTAATTGTGTGCGTCGACTTATATTTGTATCGAATATAAATATCAATATAAATAAATAAATATATGTTACAACCTTAAAATATCCTTAGCTTGCTTTAAAACTAAAATGTTTTTGGTAAAATTTAATTCAATTTACTGTTTTACTAAAAGTAAAATCATTTAAAATGATCAAAATGATTTTACATCAAATCAGGATATAATTTTAAATCACGTGAAATTATATTATATGAATTAACTATATTATAATATAATCGCCGGCGGTACAACAATAAGCGAAATATGAGGTAACGTGGTAGTACATGTGACCAAGTATTGTTGAAAATAAGGAATACCTACAACTCATTGGGTTGGACACTGCCATTGGATTGTGTACCATATATTTTATGCCAAAAATCGTATAAATTGGTAATTTGGTGACAGTATAGTTCTGATTCGGAGCCTGATGTCACTTTCACATTGGACATTAATAACATGTATTTTCAAATATATAAGAATTTAAGTTTAGAATATTTTAATCATTATAATAAATAATTATAAAGCTAGAAGTGGGAATGTTAGGATACAAAAAAGGCATATAAAAGTTTTTCGAGTTAGGAATTCAGAGAGTGACTTCAAGATTCTTAAAAGAGTATGTTAAGTCCCTTTTACAGACTGAAATTCCAGAAGGACTGTGGTTGTTTCAGAGCCAGAGCCAGATATGTTATTTAGGAAAAAATTAAAAAATAAAATTAGAAAAATACTAATTAGAATATTTATCATAACATCGCTGAATTGAATTAGGTTTAAATTTTTATTTTTTTTTTTTCAATTATTATATTAGGTACTCAAAGCCTTTATGGTATAGCCGATTAAGTCATTGTTACCCATGCGAGTCAAAAATATTTGGTATTAATGGTATATATCAGGGGTGGCCAAATCACGTCATAGGCTTTTGCTGCTCATCGAAATATTATCGTAACATTTTACAAAAAAATTTTTATATGAATTTATGTATTGAAAAAGTATACTATTTATGAAATTACAGTGTATAGAAAAAATAGTAAAAATAAAGTGTTTTGATATTAATTTTTGCTTTATTGACTATTTTCTATTTGTGCGTTGTTTATTTGCTTGTAAGTTTTTTAAAATCAGGACTTTAGTTGTTAACAGCAGTCCGTAACAACTAGTTAAATGATCATCCGTTAATGTTGATCCGCTATTTATTAAATAATAATAAATAATATGATCTTTTTTTTTTTAACATTTGGCTCTTCCATATTTATTAATATATTTGATGGCTCGCGAGTTTCTTCTCGCTGGCCACCCCTAGTATATATAATTTACACTTACGTTTATAGTACCCAACTAACCTACCCACCTGGCTACCTGCCCAAACGGAACTCAGAGTGATTGCGAAATAAAATCGTTCTTCACAAGGTTTGTGTTAAAATTGTATCAATTATAATATTGTGTGGACCACAAAACCACCTCAAACATTCTTGGAAATGAACTTAATTGCAATACATTTTTTTAACGCTGAAAAAAATATAAAATATATGTAAATACAACCACTCGGTATATCGGCGCTTACAGTAAACCGCACACTGTATCGGTTATGATATAAATAAACTTATAGTGCGGTGAATCACACACTATTTGTGTGCTAAATAAGGGCATAAGATAATTAAGAGAATAGCAGATAAACAATAATCATGCCAACACGTTTTTAGTCTTGATTTTTAGTCACGTATTTTAACCGATCTTTTCTTGTTTTAGGAGAAATTGTTTTAAAATCTTAAATCTTTTTTGCATTAATAGGTACTATATTACATTATAAAGTACTATTGCAAAGACCTTTTTGGAGTCAAACTCATAAGTTGCCGTTAAGCGTTAACGATTTTTAAAGCACAGATGTTTTTTATTCTTTGCTTTTTATTTCATTTTAAAATTAAAAAAAATGGACCTATTATTAAGACCTATATTTAATGAATTAAGTATTTATAATTAAGCGTACCTATTTCAAAGTTAAGGTAAATTAATATCATTACATATTCATATAACACTAAAACTATATGTTGATATCGTAGTATATTATTCAATATGGATTTACTGGACGTTTATGAAGTTTCACTATACCATTGAATTCTAAATTGTGAGAATCAAAAAAAACATTACTAGTGTTGTAATTACGTGTATATTGTATACGACTAGAAAACCTAAATGATAATATATTATTAAACATAACTAGGTATCCATTACCTACCTATTTTATTAGGTGGTTAATAATATTACAATTTTAAATGAATAGACGGAAATACAAAACATAAATATTATAATATAGTGGTAAGATGCCACGATGCTAAGATGGTGTTTGTGAATGCAGTTCGATAAAAAAAATAAGACTTTATAAATTAAAGATAAGTGAGTGGGTTCAGAAGGGCGCTCCTTAATATATTGATCGGTTTAATTGCTTATGAAAAATATAACATGATAATAATATCATAGATATTATCACTACGGATTACAATATAAACAAATTACTTATAATATTTTTTTCTTCGAAACTTCTTACGCAGAAAAAATTTTTTTTCCAAAGAATTTTTGTTGCTAATTTCGTTTTGCTGGTTGCAGTGGGGATTATCGTTAATATTATCAAGGGGCAAATAATCGAGCTACGGCATGAATTCTATATCAAGGCCAAAAAAATAATAAGCAAGACTTAAAGGTAAGCAACATATAATACATATTATGTAGGTCTACTAAGAATACAATAGCTCGGCGTAACTTACCTACCTAGCGTAGCCAAGTCAGAGGGAAGCAGGTGAAGGATTATTGAGGTGTGATTGTCGGGAATCTTGGCTCCGTGGAAGAAGGTCGAAACGGTATATGAGTGGTGATTAAAGATTTAAATCGTGTAATATAATATTCAGTTTAATATAAAATGAAAAAAAATAAAAAAATAATTATTTTTTTGTCAAATAGTAGACTTTCACGTGTTTGTTATTATTATTTCACGTAGATGTTTGCTCAAAAATGCAAGATGGTTAGTAAGTCAACCAAAATAATTTTAATTAAAAATCGGGAGGACCCAAACACATTTTGGAATTGTCCATATTTATTGTCCCTCTGCTTCCCCTATGAGAGAATTCATTGGATTTCTTTGTTTATAGGTTAGCCTCTTATGTTTTCTAATCGTCTTCCGTTTGTTCGTTAACACTGTGAACATCTTTTTCTTTTTTAAGGCCTGGCCTCTTACTGTCAGTTCCCTCCCCCTAGGGTGATAGGTATATTTGATTTCGGGAAAGTCATTATTCACCGGTAGCTACAAAGAGATACACAAATAACCGGGTATGTCCACTTTTGGAAAAATTGTTCAGGAGAAGAAAAAAATAAACGTTTTTAAATTCTTAATATTTGTTCATTTTAGTTAAACCTAACCTATTAATGAGTTCGGAGGAAAAACCCTTGTGTCCAGAGTCCGGAACACGGGTTCTTGCTCTCTGAAATATAATAAACCTGGTAAGTCCATTTTTCTTATATTATCTCCGTAGCCTAATAATTGGACATAACGGTTTGTTACACCGAAATGTGTAGCTTTATTTCCTGATCAGGAAACCACAGTAAAAAACTTTTTTGGAAAAAGGGACAGTATCAGGTTTAGCACTAAACCCTTCGATTCCATACTTTTTAGCTTAGATAGGTAGGTACATATATTTACCATAAGTGTAAATTTACACTTATGAGTTGTAAATGTAAGTATTAGTAGCAGTTGAAATGCACTAACTTTTAACTTGTACATTTAAATATTAATCTGTAGATAATATGAAATAATTACAAGTCACATTGTATGTTGGTAAATTTCAATCCAAATTAATAGTTAAATTTACAAATCATAAAGATAAGTAAATTTCAACTGTGACCTATTGATAATTGTATACATCAAATAGATTTCGACTTCGCTATGATTGTAAATTTACAAGATGTAGTTTATTGTAAATTAAACACATGGTTTTATTAATGTATGTTGCCACAAATTTTGTGTACATTATCACCAAACACTATATAGTTACTTAAAGGTCTTTCTGTTGGGTACGGTAGGAAGAGAGTGTGAAAAAAATTGGGGTTGTGTGGATAAATCTGAGTACTAGATAATACGTTGTAAGTTGTAATACAAACTAAGTAGTAAATATTATATTATAAAAGTACCTATTTATATTAATAGGACGACACTGATGAGTTTTCCAACGCAGAGACTAGTAATTCTACTAAGAATGAAAGCTTGAATCAAACGACCCAAACGGAATCCATAGAAGGTTATAATCTTGCACATAAATAAATTATATTATTGAGTATTATGTTTAAATTAAAAATATTTCATATAATTCTTCTTTCAGACACTTGTCTATAAACTGCTGTTTAGAGGAAAAAAGGCGGCGTGCACAAGATTACAAGTCTGAAACGCAATAACGCCCTTAAACAAGCGAACTGTACTCATCAGAGCCGATTCGGTACTGATAAACGGTTATGATTTAATTTTCAGCATGATTTGAAAGTGTGTGAAATGAGCTGTTTGGCATTAAAACACCACGTGGCCGACGCCATGTACGCCATACAACAAACGGTCGACGAGCAGCGGCTATCATTTAACGCAATTGAGATTGAAGGTTCTCACGTAAAAAGAGTGGTTTGAACCGTTGTAGGGACGTGTCGACATGATGAAAAATTCAGAGACGAAGTCCGCGGAAAGTAATATTATATAATATATCGACCTGGCTACTATACCCATAACAGTATCACACATTAGTCGTTTCCGTTCGTTTAGAACCGATGACGACCGGCACGGCGGCGTTCCGCAGTGACCCAGTGAAGAGCCGTGTGCAACTGAGGTGGCCGGAGGTCGTGGAAAAGCCGCGAAGACCTAAACTATTGAGTTGAACCATTTGTATGTTTTGTATGATTATTGTGTTTGTATATTTTTGTAATTATTGTATTTGTATATTTTGTACAACTATAATTGTATATTTTGTGTAACCGTTGTATTTGTGTGCACAAAATAAACCTGCTTAAGAAAATTACAACCGACGTATTTGTTTTTACGGTAGCGTTTTCCAATTACCGTTACAATGAGGTATATGAGTGATTTAAAGTTTCACCAAGACTATATCCCCCTTTTTTAAGATCCTGAAAAAAATTTAAATGAATATAATATAGGTAAAGTTTGATGAAATGGGGGCCTGGGTGGCCTTGGATTCATTATAACACTGTTAAAAGCTTAGGTTTTTAAAAATTTTTTTAGAGAAAAGAAAGAAGAAGTTATAAAAATAACCAAACAATAATCAACTTTCGACGATTATCGTAAATATTTAGTGTTTTCGTGGAATTGGACTGTAGAATATTTCCTTGTAAAATATAAAAATAATCGATTGGTGTTGTTCTGCAGGGACCGGATAATTTATTATTCTCATAGAGGTATTTTGAGGAGAAACAATAACATTGGCCACCGGATGCAGTGCCGTCGTTAACTACGCCCCAAGTTGGGCCCGTGTGTAAAATAAATGAAGCTCTTGAAATTTGAAAAATTAACATATTGACTATTGTATTGTAAAAATTAATTTTTCAAAAGTGAAAACATACTTTGGAATTGAGTTTTACTCATAACAAAATAGGTAGCATATATTAAAACACGTAGGACTTATGTATTTACAAATAAATAAAGGGTATAATTTTGTAGGCCTTTTCATCATGTTCAAATAAATAATTATCAACTGACAAATAAATTGAACATACCATAACATAACGTCAATAGAAAACAAAAATAAATACTGACAACCTACTCACTGTTTAACAATATTATGGCAATCATTTATTTATTATTTTATAAATTTAACAATTCAAATAAATATCGCAACTAAGTTTTCACATATTATGCTATCAAAACGGATTAACTTATTGACCGACCACAAAACACCGACCGTAAAAGATCCCCGCCTTTTGAGCGGGCAATACAAAAGTCTCGTTTTTACCGCATAACAAAAATAGACACCAATAATTGAAACGCGTAAACGCACTAAACCGGTCAAAATGCGCGTTCCTTCGCATGACGCACTTTAACCAATTGCAACCAAACTATTTTCAATTTCGGTTGTACCTATACAGGCCGCAAAAGAAACGTTGATGTATGATAATATATGTTGTGTACAAAACAAAACCGATCTATCGTTCAACTTTATTGATAATTATATTATTATAACGAAACGCGTTTTATTTTTTTATTTTTATAAAATTTGATTAAAAACCATTCAGAATCATTTTATGGACTGCACGGATTATGGTATTGACTAAGGTGAAACATTTTTTCGACATAAATTAAGAAAAATCTTAAATAGTACTGGTAATAAGTAATTGATTTTAACCACTACACCTGAACCAAAAAACCATATATAAAAAAAAACTTGATTTTATATTTTTATTTGTTGAGAGATTTGGGTCCAGAATACTCACTCCGGGAATCTTGTTTTAAATTTCAAATTTTTTTTTTGTAAAACAATAAAAATATATTGACCATGATAACAAAAAAAATTAAAAAAAATGAAAAATGAAATAAAATCACCTTTTAGGTAAAGTAAAATACTTAGATTTTCTTCAAAAGTATTTTTCTGATAGGAGACTAGGAGAGTAATTCTAGTGGTAATTTGCCGGGTCAAAATTCTCAATGGTATTCAATGCGACGATAAAAACAACATAAAAATTAAGAAGAACGGAAATTTTTAATAACAATGACCGTTTTTGGTGTAACTCTTCAAACAAATGACCGTCTAGACATGACATTTTTAGTGGTTTTTTATATTCGACATTTAACTATACACGGATATAAAATTTGATTTCTTTTGAACCATTGATAATTTTGTTTCCAATGTTATTAGTTTTTTTTTATATGAATGTTGAAAAGTGTTGTATTTTTTCGTTTAAAAATCTTTAAATTTCATACTAGGCTCCTAATATATTTTTCAATGACATTTGAAATATATTACAACTCAAAATCACAATTTTTTTTATTACCATGTTTTAAATAGAAATTCCTTAAATTTTTTATTTTAAATCCAAGATTTAAAATGTAATACGAAATTCCTCATAAGGTTGTATACGCTTTATCAAAAATGTCATAATTAAATCGTATTTAACCATTTATTGTAAAAGTCTGATAAGTTATAATATTACGTATGATTAAGTCCGGGAATGGACATTGTTCAATAAAAAATTACGTTACTATATTGCTATCCATACAGTTATCAACATGAATATTGAAAAAATTAGAAAATTATTAGACAACAAACAGACCGTATGGATGCTTTGAATCGCTACGACCATTGTAAAGTAGGAAAATAGATAAGGAATGCATTTTCCATTAGATAATAGACAGAAATAATGGAAGTTACAATAGATTATATATATTGCTATATTATAATGATTAAATTTTGATATTCTTATAGTCACATAATAAACAGCAGAGGGCCATGGGACGCATCACTGGAGACATGTGTGAACTACATATAATTTATTAATAATTAAAAATAATGAGTTAATATATAGATAATCACTCATGTATTCAATTCGAAATAAAGTGCAAATTATTTCTTAATTTAAAGGAAAAATAAAATGTTAAATTTTATGTTTATGAATATGAAATGAATTTGAAATGTACCTATACCATATAATTCAGGGTGTCCCGTGAGGATTTACCCATCGCGAAATCTACTGAAAAAATAGAGATATCATAATTCTGATTTTTTAGTAAGACTCGCAGGGACAAGACTACAACATTTCATGTTGTATTTATTTTAGTTAAAAGAATATATTTTTTTTTATTTAATTGTTAAAAAAAAAAACGAAGATAGCCATTTTGTAGAGTGCCATTATGGTTCTTGAAAAATTGACGATTCATATTTTTGATTTCATTAATCTACTGATTTTTAATATTTTTCTAGTTTCTAGAAAAACCGCGAACTATTTACTACCTATGGACATCTAGTGGTTGTTAAATTAATTATAATCACTGTTGTAGCCCGCGACCCGCGAATTCGTATTTTTTAGCATTAAGATATTCGTTCCCAAATTCATTTAATCAAAAAATATGGATATTTAAAAAAATTACAAAAAAAAAACTTTACGTGACTAGTTAAGGTGTTTTTACTTTTTTACTATCAATTTGTTCTTATAATCAGATTCAACAAATGCGCTATTTTACGGTATCCAAAAAATGTTACTACCAATTAGATCCAATTAGCAGTCAGGGAAATCACCCCAAGTGAAGGAACATACATTTTTTCTACCATTTAAACGCCGTGTACATAAAAACAGCACCAACACGCTACTATCATCGCTTTAAAATATTATGTACACTTATGTCGTATAACCGTAAGTGTAAGTATAGTATTGGTATATGCAATTAATATATACAGATAATTAATGGTTGTTGGAAAAATAAAGGACCCGAAAATCCAGCCGACGCGTAAGGGTCGATACTAATAAGAGATAGATTTACTCGCTGGCTACAATAAACAATCAATGTTGTTTTAAATAACGGCGGCGCGCGGCCCTAGGACGAAAATTCGGGAAATCGTCTCTATTCTGCAATCTGATTACCTAAACGCTGACAATAAAATTACCTGAAAACATGGCTGAATCACAAAAAAACGAAACGACCCACGAAATCATTATGGACGTCTTAGAGAAAAAATCATAAACAAAATCGAGTACGAGCTGATGGAAGAAATCTAAGACGATTCGCCGAATCGATGAGGAACCGCCATCGATGATATGGCGCGCGTCTTCTGTCTATGCGACTCAGTTCGCGCGGCGACACGTCGGAAACCCTTCAAACTGGACGACGATCCAGCTACTGGACCGGTTGAAACGGATCTTGAACGGATAAAAGACGACGTGGTCGCTGTACCAGCGATGCAGCGGCGGCAAGTGGAAGCGCCCAGAGACGAGGCGGAGCTCGTCACACGGCCAGGGGGAGCTGAGGTCAAGAACAGTTTTGCGGAGACCTTGATCGGGCTGGCGGGACCCGGGGGCAAACGCTAGAAACACGCTGCAACTCCTGCGCAAGACGGTTCGGCGGCGCGGATCGCGTCCGCTGCGTGGAGGGTTGTCAAGAAGGCACCGTACGCGTATGCTGCTGTTGTTTCCCAGAAGTGAAACCGTCCGAGTAGTTCCCCCTGGCTGAGGGCAGCGGACAGGGACGAGGCTGGATGACATGGGGTTAGAGTGGTATATAGGTACGTGACAGTGAAATTTGGGGTGATCGGGGTAAAGTCAACCGATACACGTTCTCCGCCACCGCGCGGCCAGAGAGGACTGGAAGATCGAGGACGTCCGCCCCCCCTCGGCGCGCTCGAGGTCGCCGAGGACCCGCGAGAACCCTATGGCGGCGCGCGCGCGTCGTGAGAGCGGCTTGCTTCGGGCGTGCCGAACGCGAAAGCGACGACGCACGACGACTGGAGGCTAGGCGGGGTACCTGCGCGGACATCGACTACGCTCGACGGTACAGTTACGACTGCTGCCAGTGTGCCAGAAGACGCTCGTCGGACTTGCGACGACGGAGACCACGGAGCTACACGGCGGGGAGTGACGGATGACTATGATTACAGGAGGCCAGGAACAGGATGTCAGTTAGCGCCGGGGGGCTCGAGGGAACGAAAAAGTTTTCAGAGTTTCTGGCGGTGCGCGACGCCAGTGCGAAAACCACGGCGTATCAGAACGCGGGGCGCGTTGCAGAAAGCTGTCCGCAGATTCTCTCCCTTTTTAGCCCAGTTCGTCTGATCCGCCAGCGATATTGTAGTCGTCGTCGTCGCTCCTTCCGAGCTCCGAGTGCACCGCGTCGCCGTCACAACAGTCGTCTTCAGCGCCTTCAGTACCGCAAGCGCAACACCATCCGCGCCTGGCCACTGTCGTCAACTTCGTCGTCGCTCTCGCAGTCGTTGTCGTGGCCAAACTTCGCCAGCTGCCATGGTCTCTTGCGTCCAGAGCAAACGCGCTCGCCGACTCTCGTCGCCCCCGCAGGACCGGCCGTGAGAACTGGAGAGGTGACCAGTGGCCATCATTTATATGAATCACCCCCACTCGCCATCAGTACCCCCCCACACATCGCTCGTCTTGTCCGATGCCTTTTTTTTTTACTTAAAATATTATATTTATGTTTCTACGACTTAGTTGTACTGTTTTCATTTTTCGGCATAAAATATTATCAAATTGTTAAGAATCAAACCAATGTTTAAAAATTTTCATTAAATTATGATGATAAGGAAGAATTGATGTGTTTTATACAGTAAAAGTCGTTTCTTGTTTTTCCGCATTACAGAGTACGATTTTTATAATTAGTGGGCCCCGCCTGAAATGCGCAGTGAGCGTGGAATCCACTGCGACGCATAAAGAACCATGACTAACAATTTCTTTGTAGACTGCTAAAATCTAAAAAGATTACATAATTGAATGGTTTTGGCCACGTAAAGGATTTTTTTATTACCGGTGGTGTGTGAAACTTTTTTTGCTCCAAATTGGGAACAGACAAAAAGGAGTTAAAAAAACAACCACTAATTATTTTAAAATCTATACATTCATCGCTCGGCTCAGAATCTAAAATAAAATAATATATAATTTAAACGATTGTTCTCCCCACATGTGTTACGTTAAAAGGTAAGTACCTACTGCCGCCATCCGCTCATCGACGATCCAAGAGTCTGCATGACGAGTACGCACACGCTGACAATTGTGTCGATGGTGACAATAATACGTATTGTGTAATACACAATAATACATTAAAATAACATTTAAAACTATACTTATTAATACGACAAAATATTTAACAATAATTAAAGAAATAGAAATTGTAATTAAAAAAAAAAAATACTTCTACAGCTACGCTAATAACGTATTTTTGTTGTTGATGTTGAATTTATCAATAATAATAAAAAGAAAAATCCGTTGACAGCTGAAAACATGTCAAAATATTTTGAAAATTTTATCAAGTATAGAAACTGACAAAATAAACATTTTGTGTAAATTTCAAGTATCCAAGGTTATTCATTTTTGGACAACAATTAAGAAAATCGTTCTATGAGAAATGGAGTGAATACTACAGCTATAGTACAATTCGTAAACATTTGAACTTCAAATGCTCATAAATAAGTAATTGGACTTTCAACTAAACATTTTTTTTTTTTCTTTAAGGTTGAACATCTTGAATTTTATAATATTTCATTATTTAAGTCTATTTCGTATTCCTTTTTTTTTTAACAATTTACGACACGTAAATACGTGTTTATACGTGTCGTAAATTGTTTAAGTTTAAAAATGTATATCAGGCGTGCCCAACCCGCGGCCTAACCCAACCGGCGAATCAGAATTTTTATTCCGGGCAACAGAAAAGGTAAGTAAATCTAGACATCATATACGAAGATTAAAAACGCATTGACAAAGTTTAACTGTAAGTGTACATGTAACGGGTACAAATACACGGGATCAGCCTAGGTTAATACATAAAATCTCGTGTCACGGTTGTTAGTGACGAACTCCCCAAAACGGCTATCGACCGAGTCGGATAAAAATTTTTTTTTGTATATTTGTGGTACGAGATAGGTCTCGTACGTTAAAGTTTTTTTCACCTCTTTCTTAGAGCCCACCCGGGGAGTGCTCAAACAGGGATTTCGAGGATTTTCTGCGCCAAGTAAATACTGCGAGTGCTCATACAAAAATCACAATGTAATACTGGCAATTGTAAATTTATAATAAAAAAAAAAAAAAATCAAGATATTAATTGAAATGTTCCAAAAATTGAAGCGACGGCGAAAAAGTTTATTTACGAAATCCCTCTCGTTATCGTATGATAAAATTGTTTTGGTTCTTAATTTTGTAAAAACACAACGCAGTTAACATGATACGAGGCACAACAGGACAAGTCCGGGTCAGGACCCCATGCGACCCCCCTCCCCCCTGTAAATACGCCTGTTTAAGTATTGATCTGGACGCTGGTTTAGAATGTAAGTATTTTATTTGACCTTTACTTTAAATTACAAATAAACTACGATGCACTATATATTATATTATACCACGCACATAATCAAAATTGAGTTATCTTAATACTATGTTGGCTATATAGTAAAAATAAACATTAAGTGTAATACTGTGCTGGCTAAAAATAAAAGACATATTATTTTGCCTAAGTAAATGAATTATTCGTTTATTTACTTACAAGCGTAAAACGTGAAGTGTTGTAAATGTTCCAGATGGTGTTATTATTTTGATTTTTTTAATGTTTAGATTGTAATATATCGAGTAGTGTTTAACTAAAATTAAAAGTAAAGTTTATAAATTAATTAATGTTTTCCATTACTGCAAACGATCAACATATTAACACTCCAGTACGAAGGGTCGAAGTAATCACAAGAGAGAAAAGGTCGTCAGTACGGAAGTCCATAACTATATCTCTTCCTATCTCGCTGGTTATGATGAGAAAAAATGCATTGAGTGAGGATTTTAATTTTTTTAACTTTCACGCATTAGTAGTAGTTCTCAAAGGGACAGGAAAGTAAAAGTAATACTTGGCACTAATTAATTGAAAATATTCATAATAATACATCTATAATGAAAAGCGTTGGGGACGAGCGATAGTATTTTAATGTTATAATTATATAGGGCTCGGAAGTGTAGGATCTGTAGGAGTTTTATATTATCTAATTATGTGCTCTCGATTGTGAACCACTAAGCTAATAAAAAATCCACCTATACAATGGCAGTTTAAAAAATTGAATAATGAAAATCATTTTTCGATATTGGCGTCAATTTAGGGGAAAAGATGCGTATTTATTGATCTTCTTATTATGCATTTTAATATATTTAAAAAAAAAATTAATGATCCTTTTTCTTTTTACAAGCCCGTTGCTATTTAATAATAATATTTAATATAAAACTACATAGTAAGGTAGGTTATATCTAGGTAAATCTTTTCGAAAATATATTTTTTTTAAATATGTCAGTTCATAAAATGTCAAAAATGCAATCAGTTTTTCGACATCTTTTAGATAATATTTATATATATTTTCAAATTACATTTTTTTTTGTACCAATTTAATAACAACAGAAAAATTGCTGTTTGGAGTTTAAAATTGTTATCAAAACTATTTTGCATATTTTTTTTACCAATTATTTTGTGAAATTATGTTATTCATATTTTTCTTTTTTAGCTCCTAACTTCCGAGCACTATAGTTAAACTTATAACTTAAAACTAGCATGTAAGGTTGGTAAGTATAAGTAATTTACAAGAGTTTAAGGGCAGATGAAGAGTCAATTTAATTGATTAAAGTTATTGGAATTTTTTAATATTAATTATTGCCCACTTTCTAACGTGGTTAATATTGTTACTGTTACATTTTTCACCAATACCATATGGGAGTATTAAAAAGAGTAAAGTCCCAATAATATGAACCCGTCTTAACTGATAATTTATGAGTATTGGCAGAGCAAATTAACAGTTCTTTGTGGTACCTATGAAATCAATTCTTTGAAAAAATAATTCACGGTTGACTTATGATTTTAAAAACAAGGAAAGTCTTATGAATAGTTCCTAGGAATTTAAAATTAAAGCCACAAATTCACATATAAAAAAAAACCCCCAAGTGCATCTCGAATTCCCTAATGTCCAATCATGGACAGATTTACAAATTTTACCATAAATACATTATTATTTCTGTACTGTAAACCGTGCGGACAGGTCCTTCATAAAAAACCTCGTCACCTCCTATTAAAATATTATCATATAAATACATTAAAAACAAAAACGTTTTCACCGTTGAGCATCAAACAGTTAAATGACTTTGTGGTGAAAGTGCAGTGGATAAAATTGACACTTCATTTGTAATGTGCGATTAGGCATTAACGGGGATACCACAATAAAAAAATACGCGCCATGTATAATACCTCATGCATTTAAAACGGGACTCATATTACATGTCGTCGTTTGTTCGCCAAAGGTGGTGGTGAAATTTATACACTTGAAACTCCCTGTGGAAAAGAATATATAAGGGACGATTACTGGAGTCTATAAACTCCCCTTAAATTATAGACACAATAAAACTTTGAAATTTATGAGCGTTTATATACCTAGGTTGGGAACCAATATTATCACTCAAATAGTTCACTGCGATTGGCTCTTTCCAGAGAAAAGAACCTAGGACAGAACCATTCTAGAGATACATGATCGTAGAAGAGAAATTCAAATTAGCTGGCATTCATAAATTAGAATTTATATTTTAATGTATGATTTAGAAGTGTTTTTACTTCATAGATATACCAGGAGGGGTACCTACGATTGATGATATACTATAAAGTATTTATTGCCCCAAAAATGAATGATTTTATAGTTTTGAGTTTAAACAGTATGAAATAGTGAGTTGAGCTATCGAAAAAATAAAATTCTAATTTATCAACTTGAAAATTTGATATTTCTTACTGGTAATTTATTTATTAATGGTGTATTGGTTTGTCTCCTGTTCGCGCCGAAAATCCTTTACTGGTCTGTACAACGATACCACTTTGGAACAACCGTGTCACGGTGATGATAACAAAAGAAGGGTTTTACACGTCGTTTGGGGGGGGCATATTAGTAAAGTTTATTTAAAACATAAACATTTCAAAAAACAGTTTCAAAAAAATTGTCGTCCAGTGAACGGATTAAAATAATAAAATAATATAACTCAATTTCTAGTGATTATTATTTTTACAAAATGAAGTAAGATCGTCATATTCTTAAATAGAGTTATATAATCTTAATATTCAAAAAACGAGTAAAATATATAGGTATTTGTATATGCGCGTATGGTATAGTAAAAAAAAAAAAAAAATTGTTGTAGTCGTAAAAAAATATATATTATAATGTGGTAATTTTTAAAATAACGGTTGAATTGCCAGTTCTATGTATAACGAGAATCTAGTGATTGTGTTTCATTTAGACAATGTCGAAAACGTCGTTGCAGTAAAATTATGATATGGTAAATAAAAATAAAACAATATTTTACTTAAAACTTTTATAGAATATGATTAGATATAAAAATCGTTGTCCGTTGGCTGTGCATATAATACGGGATTTTCGCCGGCATAAAATATATAGCTGTGTGCCTCTGTATACCTATAATATGTTAGGTACCAGGTGACAGTTTCAAAGTACATTCATATTAGTTGTTGTTCGTGTATTATTCTACTTCGACTTATTTTGCTTACGAGCTGACTATACAAATTACATAAAGTTATAGCGTGTACGTACTCGTACTAATGAAATTAAAACATATTTCATATCATAAAACAGCATTAACAAAGGTAAACATAAGCCCTTTTTAATTTGTTCGTTATTTAAAATAAACATTTTACAAAATTCATGCGGATTGATAGTAGTAAGCAGTGGGCGGAATCAATATGTAAAAAGGTCGATGGTTGTTTTACAGGTAAAAAAAGGTTAATTTCGTTTAGCGCAATCGATAATACGCCGATTAGTTATAGCTACTCAACAATAATACCTAGGTTTGGATTTCCACGGTCTTCCGACTATTTTTGTTCATATTTGGTATGCTAGAATCAAGCACCGTTGGAAGTCGGAAGTCGAACCCAAGTAAGTCATGTTTACTGGCTGCATTTCCATACTTTATTTAACAATACAGTCGGATTTTAGTATTTTATCATTCTGTCTTATGTTATTTGTAAAATACATAATTCAAAATAGGCATGTTTTTTCCGTTGATAAAATATAATAATGATTTTTACAATCAGACAGGGGAAAATGCTCACCTTGCCCCCCCCACCCTTAAATGACGCCACTGAGTTTATATTGGGTAAAAAGCGTGAACAATTAATACGATGCTCACAATAGCATATATTATTTTAAATATCAAAAAGTAAAAATACATAAGCACACATTATTTTTATAAGCATTTAAAATTCAAATTTTAACAAAATTTATCAAATTTAAAATTTAAAAATGTACAAAATGTTCCGACTTTTATAGCTAAGCGTTAAAAATTTAAAACAAGGTTCCACGTATATAGGTAAATAAAATACTAAAATACAATAATATCGTCAAATATTATAGGTGTTTGGTAATATATCACAGGCTGACTGACCGTTTTCGCTCAAAATCGATTTTCGTATATTATTAAATTTTTAATTCAGTGTTATAGGTAATATCATTGTACACGCAAAACGATTCTGTTCGGTGACGGTTTGTCAGTGTGGATAATTTATATTATATTTATATTGTAATTGCTTATTATTAAAACGGTAGCCGATAATTTAAATCGATGTTATAAAATTACAACAAAATAACTAAAATCGTTATTCTTATGGTTCTTTTAATGTGTAATTTCCTCCGAATTTGAACATAAAATAACTATGAAAAAAATTGTTATTTTATGTTTTTGAAATTTTTTGATTACAGGATAACCTACTTACGTGGAACCTTGCTGTAAGTTTTCAACCATTACCTTTTAGTTGACCATTTTATAAATTTTTAACAACAAAATCATTTTTAAATTTTAAATTAGACAAATGTTGTTAATTATCGAATTTTAAATGCTTATAAAAAAAAAATTGTGCCCAAGTATTTTAAATATTTTTTAACTGCCGTCAAAGCAATAAATCAGGAGCTTTGTACTAAATGTTGACGCTTTTTGGCCCAACAAATAATATTTTATTGATATTTTGACCAGTCAAAACTATAGCGACGACCTCAGTGTTGGGAATAAATTTAAATTTGATTTTCTATACCGTCTATACTGATATCATAAAGTTGAAGAGTTTGTTTGGTTAAATACACAGGCTTATCACACTATTAATAATTATTAATATTATTAAAACCTATAGCAACCGTTAAAAAACAAAAATAATAATTATAATATTATAATCATCTCAAAGTCTCTGTTAGGTCTCCAACGTGATGTTATATAGCCTATAATAGCCTTCCTCGATAAATGGACTATCCATGACAAAAATAATTTTTCAATTCAAACCAGCGTAGTTCCTGAAATTAGCGCCATAAAAAAAACAAAATCTTCAGCTTTATAAAGTTAGTATGGACCATAAATAATAACAAATAATTATTATAATAATATATTATATAAACAATGAAAAGAACTTAGAATGGCACAAATAAATAATTAGCAATTTCACTGACGGAAGAGACCGATTTATTTTGTTATGCCAATACACATTATTATAGTCAAAAAATTATAAAACTATGTTCTATTTGGACTAAGGCATTTTTGAGTTTGAGATTGATGTGGACATGAATTAACAGTTCTGGAACAAAACAAAAAATTGTCAATCAATACAATATACTTAAGTATAAAAGTATAGAATCTTGGTAGAATTAAATAATATATTACACAATTACAAAATTCGTTATACTTTACAGTGTTGTAAAAACCATATTTAAATACAGATAAGAATACATCGATGCAGAAAGTATTTCAAATACATTCCAAATACTTTTAAGCTTTAAGAAAAATTGTTTAAGAACAATTTGTTCTAATAATACTTGGCATATAATTTTAATTTTATTTAATTTATTCTGCAAGTAAGAAAATTAATTAAGTTATTAAAAATATCAAATTATGATATCAAATTCAAGTATCATTAACACTTTATACCACCAGCGTAAGTACTTCATTTTATACCGAAAATTGAAAGTAAATAAAAATTTGTTATAATTTAACTCTAAAATAATTTATCATCAATTAAATAATAAATAGTTGTTAATAAAATATGAAATAATAAAATATTTAATAATTTGATTTTAATTTAAATTTAAATAATATAATACCTAATCATAAAAATACAATCTAAACTGTGACAAATGATTGTTTTGAATTTTTAAAAGTATTTACATAAAATTATTTGATTTTAATATACAGTATTATTATGATCAATGTCGTATTTAAATATTTCCAAATTCTTAATTTAAAAAAATATTAAGTAATACTATAATAGTAATGAAATACATTTCCCAAAATACTTTACAAAGATTATAGCTTATTATGAATGTTGCGTGCAAAAATATTTGACATTTTTTTAGTCAATAATAGTACCTACTATTTTAACAGGTAAAGAAAATAGATTTTCAAGACTTTTATCAAAGAATTAAAATATGTGTTTAGTAAGTTATGATTACAAATTATATAAAATAGGTTATTTATATAACGACAATCGTAATTAAATTTGAATAATAATTAAACGGTAAAATATTCAACAAACTTATATTAGTGCTCATCAAAAAACTGTATATATTTAAATGGTCTACGCGATATAAAAATCGATTGTTATACTGATTTAATTTATATACCTTTTCAAAACTCAAATAAACATACCAGTGTATACGCATGAACACAAAAATAAAAAAAAATTGAAACACAATACGGATTGGAAAAAAAACACAATCCACTATTATTCGAAATTTAAAAAAAAAAAATCACAAAATTGTGAACTCACCGTCAATTGGCTGGTGGCTGGGGTGGCTTTGGCGACCGATTTGATGGCCTTGGTAGATTGGACTTGTCCGACGACGACGATGTTCATGGTTACTTTTTCAGCGCCCATTTTTGGTTTTCGGTTGTATTTTTGAAGAGCAAAGTAAAAACTGCAAGTAGATAAAACAAATAAAATTAAAAATAGAAAACACGAATGATTTAAAATAATATAAAGATCAAAGAAATGCCGTTTCTCGTCAGCCATATACTCACAGAATATTATATTTGCACAAAAATTGCGTTATGCCGGAACGAAGCATCAATTCGTCCTTTTATACATCAGCGGCCATCACTACGGCGTGGTGGCGTGACCATTAGCTCTTACAGGTGATTCGTGTAACTGATATCATACGTCGGAAGACGTCAAATGTTATATTTTACTATTTTACTTTGAAAACCTGCCATTAATCGTCGTATAAACGGATCAATTGATATAATTGAATCTGCTTCTAAAATATGAAAATCACTAAACACTAGAAAAATATTGGACATTTGATTTCCATACATTCCAATTTTGGTTAACGTCTACAACATGCACGTCAAGTTGACTTTAATCATAAATATGTTTATTGAAATATAGATTCCTTTACAAAATGTTCCACCGAAAAGTATTAATTAATCAGTTCCAGTTCCTCGGCTTGAAATGCATTATTTCAAAGTCCGATTTGAATATCGATAAAAATCATTAAAAATCATCGAATAAAATCAAGTGATATACATTTTTTGAAATGCTATTTAAATTCCGAATTGATATCGAAAACAATTTAAATCGATAATTAATACCAAAATAATAATCGTTTTATAATAATTTGTATATCCAAATCGAAAAAGTTAAATAATAAATTCAAATAACGAAGTATTTCCACTGGGAGATATCTATCGTGTAGGTTCCATAGTTTCCATACCTATAGGTACTTATTAATTGTCATTATCAAACATAATATATATTATTTTTTTTTATTGAGAATAAGGGCTTCAACAGCTAGATCATAAGTCTGTAGTTGTGGTAACATTATTATTAATGGATAATTAAGTTATAAATTAAGATTACATAGTTATGGAATAAGTGGTTTTTACAGTATATAATATTACTGTCCATCAATTATGGGCTGTATACAAAAGATCGTAGATTCAAATAAACGTATATCTGGTTACAATACGATTATTTTCAGTTAACTAACATAATAATAATATTATTATGTGTAACGATTTTTGATGGACTAATCGATTTAGTTTAGTACAAATTAAATATAATATCATGTAATTAATGTACTGACAATTTAAAAATAAAATAAAAATCAAGGTTGGGTTCGTTGTCAGAGGCGGCTGACACTGGGGCCAGGGTGAGCAAGTGCCCCCCCCCCAACATTTGATTTTGTCCCTCCTTTTCCCCCCTATAATTTAATGTTGAACATTTTAATCTAATCTGAAAATGCATTTTATATTGAGTATTTTATTAAATACTATGATATATAATATAGCTAATACTATCCTAATAATCTGTAATTATTTATATTCATTTAATACTAATAGCTAATGGAATGTTGATATTTAGATATAATCATAATGATTAAATTAAATAAATAATGCTAACATAATAAATTGTATTTATTGATTTTTATTTTAAAAAATAATACTAATATGTTGATTGTTGCTATTTAGATACTTAAAAATCCTTCTCCGTGACTCTGTATTTGTTTAATTGCAATGATCATAAAATATGAATGTGCATATAACACATTCGTACCTACGTCATAATAAGTCATAAAACCTTATTACAAGTTTATATAAAACATATTTTAAGTACTTAAGGTTATACCTTTACCTACTTTGGATTCCATCACGTTAAAAATATGTAAGTAAATAAAGACATTTTATTAATTAGGTAATTATTAATTTTTTTTTTTTTTTTTGATTATTTAGAAATATGTATAGCATATTATACCCAAAACATTTTTAGCAATTCTTTATGAACATATGACATAAGCAAATTAGTGGGTGACCGAGTAGAGTGATAGATAAATGCCCCACCAGAAAAAAATTTGCCCCCGTATCGCCTCCCCCAATAAAAAATATCTGGCGCCGCTACTGTTCGTTGTGACACAAACTATGTAAGCGCACCGTCTTCGTCGGACGACCGATCCGGAAACGCGCGCGCCGTCGGACAGGAGGGACAGCGCTGTTCCGTGTTGACCGTATTCCCCTACAGTCTAAAGCTACGGTTTCGCTGCAACGTCAAACAGTGGAACAGCACAGTCCCGACCTACGTCCAGACCGGTAGTGACGCCAGACGCTGCAGGGAAAACGTACCTCCAGACATCTAGACAAAACGACGCGACGTGGAGTTACGCGATACATTACGTACGGTGGTAACTGCAGGTAAGTGGTAAGTGGTCCACTCGTTTTCTCCTAGGCCCACCGACGACGCATGCAGGAGCGATAACCATATTATAGATGAGAGTCAACGATAATGGAGTGGTAACCATCCGGTCACCGTCGATTCCACGCAACATCACTTATTCGATCCTCATGTCATAATTTTTTTTTGTCGTCACTTGCACTGCGATCGTCACGTAAGACGTGCACTAGCCGCTCGCCAAACATCGCGTCACTCCTGTGGCAGATTTTTCTTCGGACTTCGGCAGTTAACTCTACGGTTAGGTTAGGTGAGGTTAAGTTAGGTTAGTAACTAGGCGATTAACCTACGCTATAACAACATACATTTTTAATTAATAAGATTGGGTGAGGTTAGTAACTAGGCAACTAACCTAACTCCTAAATTCGACTTTTATGTATCGAAATACTCTATCTAAATATTCTGATTTCAAAGATGAAATTAAAACTGAGTGTTGTAATTTAAAAAACTAAAAACATACAAATTAAAAGGATAGAAAATGTTTTAAAATATAATTTTTTAATAGTAACGTCTTGAAACCATGTAAAAAAATATTTTAAAAAGCATTATTAATTTTTATAATAATGAGTGTTCAACAAATCATAGTGAGTACCTACTGCATGGGTATGTTGAATGAGCTGATGTTTACGGACAATTTCAGTTTCCAATTTCTTCGAATTTATATTTTATTTGTTGGGTAAAAACCTTGATCATTTAATATAATGTTTCAACAGATGAAAAATATTAAATATTTTCTTATAAGCATTTAAAGTGCAAATATTGGCATAATACATAAAATTCACGAAAATGTGCAAATTATTTTGACTTCGAAATTCATAAATATTTTTATTTTTACATCCAAGATTTGAAAAAGTAATACAAGTTAGTCTACCTTTATCAAAACAAAATGTACAAGAAAGTCAAATTAAATTTTTATGACCGTTTGAAGTTCAAATTTTTACAGCATTGGATATCCACTCGATTTCTCATGTAGCGATATTCTTATTTTGCTGAAATTCAAAAACGAATTATTATGTAAATGTATATCATATGTTCATTTTATCAATTTATATATATTTGAAACAAATTTGAAAAGAACATTTTTTATGAGTTTCGAACTCAAAATAATTTTCATATTACCGCTCCGCTCCGAATCTAAAATTAATCACACAAAACCATATGATATTATACAGCTCTTCGGGGAAACTTTCGTCGGATATAGGTATAGATACTTTGAAGAACGCATTGTCGGCATCAGCCGCTGAAGTATACATATGCAGAAAGTCACAGTGAGAAACTGATACAAACAGATTCAGTTACAACCGTTTAATTAATTCATCATACAGCTTAATATATGCCTATAGGGGTTTAAGCATAAGTGAATACTAAGACGAACTCATGTAATAAGTATAAAATATTGAAATAAAATATCAATATTTGTATACCGACATGTTTTAATAAATACCTTAATAGACCTCCGCGTATAATATCTGCTGCTACCCAAATGTTATGTGGGCAACTTTATACATATATCAATATATTTTGTGATGGTTTTAACAATATATAGGTATACCTATACCTATAGGTATATGTATTTAAATAATTTCTGAAAAAACTAGATTTTTCAAAAATATACTAGCTCTATTATGTAAAAGTTTGAAAGGAAAAAAATTAATTATTATGCATATAATATAAGTCTAAATGATATTTTCGTCTGTTAAACATTTTTAGTTTCACTTTAAGTACTATTCACTCAAACTTATTTACCCCCAACACATGCTAGTGCTAAAAATGGAATTGCTTAAAGGACAGTTGCAAACATGTTATCAGTACAATAATTTTTTGTGTAATATTTTATATAACTTATTCTACTATAATATGCATTATTGTAGGTATGTAATTATTTGTTTGCTAAATAAATCATATATTATTATTACTATCATATGTTTAATTATCATGGTATTATTGGTATATTGTTTTGGGTGTTTGTAACCATATTTAAAGACGAATTAAAATACATATTGTTGGTCACCGCACAAAAGGACACAGGTAATATGAAAAAAAAACATATCGGGAAACCTAGGATCCATTTTTTAGTTTTATAAAATAGAACCGCCCAGAATCTATAAAAGCATGGCCTAAAAATATAAGACGAGAACAAATACAATTCGAAATACGAAACTTCGTTAAAAAATATAATATTATAGGTAGTAGACATTTTAGTATCTATCAACAATAATATGATGTTTGGAAAAATAAGTCGTTAAAATGATCGACGCGGTCGTACTCACTGCTTAGCAATAAACGACGTCGTACCCGTCGCCTGGGGAATGTTTGTATTTTTCGGCGACGTTGGAATGTTAGACCTAGATTGTTTTTTTATAGTTCACTTGCAATTTTCGTCACCTACAGTCCTACGGCAATGGAAACTTGCTCCACTACCGCAAAAAACTGTAAATCACAAACCATTGGCCGCGGACAAGAATGATATCTAAGAGAACTAATTGTGACACGCTGATTCGTCGACGAGGAAGAGCAAGAGGATATCGACGACGTCGTCAACACCCTTTTGGGTGATATGGTCGAGACCGTTTGCGACGAATTCACGACGGAAGCGATGGCCGGCGGTGACGTGGCGACGTTAGAAACGACAGCGATTACAGTTCCGGAAAAGATGGAAGAGACACCGGCCGAGGACCAGTGTGAAGAGAGTGATGGAGACGAACTGGTCGGGACGAACGAAGCGGTAGCACCAACAGCAGCCGACCGCAAAGCCCGACGTGGACGGCTCAAGCATCCGCACAGCTGCAGACGGGTCACCCGTCTCACTCACTCGGTGTACCGCGGTAGTTTCAGCGCACGTTAAGTGAGCGCGGTAATTATAGCGCGCGATTGACGGTACACTAAGTGGGATCCGCGACAATTTAGCGCAGTCATTTTAGCGTACGACAATTCAGCGATGACATTTCAGCGCAAGAAGATCACCACTTCCGTGTGGTAGCCATCATTCGCCCGGGCCGTCCACGTAGATCTTTGTGATCGGCTGCTTTCGGTGCTTCCGTTTCGTTCGTCCTGGCCAGTCCGACTCCATCCCTCTCTTTACACCAGTCCTGGGCCGGTGTCTCTTCCATCTTTTCCGGAACTGTAATTGCCAGCTTTTCTAATGCCTCCGCGTCACCGCCGGCCATCGCTTCCGTCGGCGACGTGGGGGATTGGTACGTGACAAATCACTTTACGGTGTCCGGCGGTAAGTCACCCTGTACGTTGTCCGGCCACCCGCGGAACGATGACACGCGAGACCATTTGGTGGCTCGGCGATGGCCCGGCAGCGTCGGTCGCGCGAGAAGTGATGGACGGACGACGACGGCGATACTAGCTGTACCAGCGCGGGCAACGATACCGCCCCGACGGTACTTCGACGACGGCTGCAGCGTGCACGAAGACGACTCGTGACGACGGCGGCGGCGGAGATATCAGAGCACGACGAGTGAGCAATAGAACCGCAATATATAGGTAAGCCATGGGAAAACGGACGTCGCTGCATCGCTCGACCCGCGGAAACTGATCACGTTTCAGTGTTTAGCGGTGAGCGAATCCACGGCGCGACCATCGGCTGCTGCAGACACGGTGCCGACGGGACTTCAGGACGAAAATCACGGAGAGCATCAGGAGCGCGGTGTGGTCCGTCGATTCTCGCCATGTTTTGGCCCACTGGTGATCCCGCGGACCTAGTCGGAAATCCATGGTGGAAATCACGGAGAGTATCAGGATCGTGGTGCGTTGTCAATTCCGCAGCACGGAATAGCTATCTTCACTCGCTCAGTGCTTTGGTGTCGCCGTCACAACTGCAGTCGTCTTCAGCCCCTGCGCGCATCGTCGGCGCACAAGACATTGCGCACTAGCCGCTAACCGTAAATCGTCGTCCATAGTCGGCCAGTCTAGTCCGCCGTCACAATGGTCGTCTGCACCTGCGAGCAAAAGTACCAGCGATCGCGCACTCGTCCGCGGTCGTGAGAACGTATGGAGGTGACCAGTGACCAAGCCTTTGGTTCTGCACGCACCTCGCCATCACGTATCAATCCCCCCTGCTTTTGTGTCTTGTCTGGGGGTTTTTTTTTATATCATTAATTATTATTATTTTTATTTAAATAGTAAATTTGTAAGGTGTTTTTTTGTAAAAATTACATTATTAAATTTGTAGACCATTTTGTGTCATCAAACTTGTTATCTTTCGGCTCACTCAAAACAAAAACTATGTTGTTATTATAAATAAAATATTGTTTCTTTTTTCATATTAATAGTGAATTTGTACTTGTATATTTATTTCAACAGAATAATGGGCCTCGCTTAGCATATTGCTCTTCAGAGGGACCATGAAAAGTTAAAAACTATGTTTTTGTTATGTACCAAATTTCAATAAAATGAAGTAGGTACATATTGAGTTTTTTGATTTCATCATGAATGTATTAATAGTTGACCGGTCACCGGTGTACCCTTTTGAGATGTGAATTGAGATATATAATAATATACATTTAAAAACAGGGCTGATAGGTACTTTTTCTGGTAATAATAATATTTTTCTAGAATCAATACACAAAATTTAAATACTATTTTAGATAACTACTTTTTCGATTAATCGATGTAGTAGGTTACAACTAATAATTAAGATTATAGAATAATGATCAGTATTATTCAAGAGCGTATGACTTGAGTTATAACTAATTAAATATTTGATAAATAATTGAATTCAATGATAAATCGTTAGATTTAGTTATATACGAAAATCAATTCAAAACAAAAACACATGTGTCATCCCAAGTGTCATTACTGAGTGCCTACTGCCTACACATTTTTATGAAATTGTAGCTATTTAAAAAATGTATTTTACAATTAGTAATACAATAATATACAGTAGGTAAAATTAACTTTTGCCCAAAATATTGCATTTTAAAATGTCTTTGTGCGTATAAAATATAATTCATATACTTTCAAGTGCCCACGAATAATAGTTTGAAAGATAGTAAAATAAAACGGTTTTCGTGTATTTTTTGGTTACAGCATGGATATAGGTACTTTCGCAGTATATTTCAGTATGAACTTATAAGTTATAAAAAACCTATTGTTTTAAATTGTTGATCACAACTGATTATAACTTATAATTTGAACTTTATATATGCTTAAAAAAAATCGTGCTTATGTATCTTTAATATTGTTGTTTAATTTATGATGAAATTGATATTAAATTGAAAGTCTTTTTTATCGACGATAGTTTAAAAATAAATATATGATTATAGCTCAAAAATAGTATACATTTTATGATATATGGAGGATGGTTATATAAACATTTGATGATAATTTAAAGTGTTTACGATTAATCATTTTTTTCTTTTTGAGGTGCAACAAAAAAAATTCAAAAATCATTGTATAAGAAAAACGATTCTGAGCGAAAACGGTCAGTCAGACTATGATGTTACTAAGTATATTTGATGATATTATTGCGCATAAAGTAATTTATATATAACCTATTTACGTGGAGTCTTGTTTTCAATTTTCAATCTTTAGCTATAAAAGTTGAACATTTTATACATTTTTAACTACAAAATAATTATTAAATTATAAATTTGATAAATTTTGTCAAAATTTGAACTTTAAATGCTTAAAAAAAAAATTATGCCTATGTATTTTTAATATTTTTTAACTGCTATTACAAAAATAAATCAGGAGCCTTGTATTAAATGTTCACGCTTTATTTCCCAACAAATAAAATTTTATTGATATTTATAGAAAAAAAAACTAATAAAATTGGAAACTGAAAATGTTCCTAAACAGTTCAAAACAAATCAAAATATTTTTAAAATTTTATCTTGTATAGAAAATGCAAACATAACCAACCATTGAAAATTTCATGAGTATACGTTTATTTGTTTTGAAGTTACGCCAAAAACCAAAACCAATTTTGTGTAAAAATTCCCTTTTTTCCTTAATTTTTATGTTGTTTTTCGCGGCGCTCTTGAAAACTATTGAGAATTTCAAAATTTGACATCCCAAATGTACCAACTACATTCACTTTCCCATCGTACAAGATACTGTTGAAAAAAATTGAAGCAGTTTTACTGTCTTAAAAGATGATGACAGACACACAAAAAAAATAATAAAAAAATAAAAAAACATACATCATTGTAAAATCAATAAATCGCTCCGCTCAGAATCTAAAATAATATATTTTTTTCTTTTATTGGTCTTAAACTCTTAATTATCGGAAACTATGGTCATTAGAATTTCGAGTGGAGGGGGGGGGGAATTATGTTGGTTGGTTGAGGAACACGAGTGTATGTGGGGCAAGGATTCGTCGCTAGAAACCAGAATGATCACCCATCCGGGTGCTAGTAACACCAGACGATGCTTGGACTGTAGCATGCATTAGTCACTGCGGCCAACCATTCTGCGCTACACCAGGCCCATAAATAAAGCTGTACATAATATATATAATATGTTCTTAAAATACTAATATAAATTGTAATGGAAAATATTATAGATTTCGAGCGAAATCTCTGTATTTGACAGTCGGATATGTCTATTGTTGTTTCTCTAAGATCTTCATTTTAACTGACCTTTCTATTTATATTATATTAATATCGATTAGCTAAAAAATGTATTCAATATTTACGTTGTATTATCCTTTTGTTTGCATCACTTTAATTGTTCACCTATAATAATTTTTGTAGGTACTAAAAGCTAATCCGCAATGTCATCTAGGTAACAGTAGAAAAGATTTTGATTTTTCAATTTATCTCTCAACAAATGTTTGCGTTGCAATTATACCTATAACTGTTTAAAACTATTATTATAGTATTACTCATTATAATTTTATTTATTCACATATAGTTTTATATTGTATTCTTATACTTAACTCATATTCATATACCTTCAGTGGCTTAATTATGGGGGAAGGGATAACTTGTCATATCCTCCCTCATGACTTTTTTTCAAAAAATTGGCAAATCATACTTTAGACCTATTTATTTAACTATAAATATTATTATTATTTATTTATTTATCTTATAATCTTTTAAAAATGCTTATCCCCATTTTTCTTTTCCCTTCGATAATACACATTTATTCAAATTCTGATTTTTAAAATATTTAAGTATACCTAAAGACTATATTTTCAAATTGCTGAAATGTTTGTTCTATTAGAAATTAGAAGTGTCCTGTGGCATTACAAACTTATATTTGTTATCATATTTGTAATTGGCCATCGTAGTTATTACTAAATTATCACCTATTGGCCATTATCCAGCACCACTCTTTGGAAAATGCAAGATTGATATGCCACAACATAGCCTATAGGTTGTAATGAACTTATAACGCTCATATAATTATAAGTATATAACTATATTATACGTTATAACTATAATGGACATCATTAGGATTACGAAAATATATAATAATAAATACTATAATAATATGAGAAGTGATGCATGTCGAAAAATTAAAGTAATGTTTGAAATTCTGGTTATCTTTGTTTTTGAACAAATAAGAATAACCAATACAATGTTACTGCTTATAAAAATAATGTACAAAGAAATTTTCAAAGTACAAAATTGTTGAAAAAAAAACAAACTTTATTTTTTTGACACATAGTTTAAATAATAATATAACATTTACATTAATTTAATGTGTATACAAAAATAAATTACAGTAACAGTTTATATTATATTTTTATTTTTTACCGTGTACAACAGACAAAAAATCATCAACATCAACATTTGTCAGCAATCGTTGATGTTCAACTCTGGAAACCTTAACAGGAGTCTACAAAAATAAATAAATACATTTAATATAACATTCTACATTTTTAGTCAAATATAATTAACTATTACTAAATAGTGGCAAATAGTTTGATCTTATTGTATAAGATATATTTTCTGGCCACTTATAAAAAAGCATACATAATATATCATTATACATTTATTTTGTTACTCATTGTTTAGAATCTTAACTTAAGATAATAAAAATGTATAATAATGCTCAAATAACACAAAATCAAGCAAATAAATCAAATATGTCAATAATAATCATTTGTAAATTTAAAACTAATCCATAATCCATAACAATTTACCACAGAAACGGTCAATATATTATACAGATGCATCACTGAACACTTTCAGTGTACAGTGATTTTCGGTATTTGGTTCTATTTATCATGAAAATTATTGAAAAAATAACTGACGTTTTATAAAACTAAATTATTGTTAAAAAATTGTTTAGGTAGAAGTGTGTTACACATATACCAACTGATCCTCCTTCTAGGCTTACCTGCTTATAACCATTTATAATAGAAATACATTTTGTTAACAAATGAATATTTAAATGTATTTATTTACTACATTCGGTGTAAATTATGATGGCATATAGTTGCTAAATCACCAAGTTTTTTTTTAAAAATAACTTTAAATATTACATCTATATTTGCAATACCTATTTCATTTTATAATGAGATTTAAAATTTATCACTCTCGACACTATGATTTACATTTGTATTTTAGAAAGTAGAAACAATTTTACTGCAATTTTTTATGTCAGAATATTAACCAGTTTACAATTAGTTTAAACTGTAGATTCTTGAATAACTGTTTGTATATGATTATATACAATATGCCTCATTGTTATAAAATGTTTGTTTATACAGGGTGATTTTTTTTTCACGAACCACTTGAAAACACAAAGTATTAATGTTTTTGAAAATTATATTTTTTAACCTAGTTTTTAATATTTTTACTTTTTTGTCGTCAACATACAGTTTTCATTTAATCTTTGAAAGCAGAATTTTTTTCTAAATCCTTTGATACATAATTAAATTTAGAATGGTTGTCGAGTAGTTCATGAGTTTATGAACAGAGTAAAGTGGTACGCGATTACCCCATAAAATGTTGGTTTTACTACGCACATATTTATAGGACCCACATGTCCACACACAGAAAATTGCCTATATTGAACTTTTTAAAATGGTCAGTATCCAACCCACTTAATGCTTTGAATATATTTCTGTGATAATACAAAAACTATGAAAAAATTTTTTAGTAATTAATTAATGGATTTACCTTATTATTTATTTCTCGGTCTGAGGGCTTTTTTGTAGCTTTCTTAACAATATCTTCTGATCTATGTGACTTTTGTAAATCATTTAGTGACCTGCAACATTATTAGCAACAACATAAATTTCAATTAACTTTACTTAAATCCAATATAATGTATTATATAGATTAGTAATAAATATATAGTATACAGATATCAAATTGAAAGGCACTTAAGCAGTTTTGAACAAAAACTTAACAAGTATTTTTATTATAATTAATTTCTATGAAATATATGAAAACTATACTTCAATTTTAATATATTACCATGATGTAAAGTGATTTGTACATAAATAGTGCACAATAAAATATTTTGTTTGATCGAAAATAACTAATAATAATATGATATATTACATTCTTTGCGGAATTGAAAATCGTTCATTTTCTTCAAGCCAATTGTTTCCTTTACTATAATCACGGTAGCTACGTCTTTTTTCATCTTTGTGCTTAAATTTATCTTTATCCCTTATTGAATCTTCCCTAAACTCTCTTTTGACATTTTGATGATGACTTCTTTGAAAATGGTTCCGACTATCAAATTGTAATCGTTCATTGTGGTATCGAAATTTGTTTGGCCTATTCACATAATTTATATTTAATAATAAATATTATACATTATATATATATACAGTGTTACAGAACACCTGACAAATTAAATAACTTTTGTTTTAATCAATATTTTTAAATTTTTTTTTTTATATAGTTATATAATTTATTGCCTCTTGCTCTACATGTTTAATATATTTTTTAATATTGTTTTTGAAAAATGCTTATATTTTTTGAATTTAAAATGTTTTTTAAGGTTTTGGTCAACTTAACTTAACAAAAATAACGAGATTTCAAAAAATTGTAAAAAATAAACTACATGAATTAAATAAAGATTTACAAATTGGCTATATAAATTTAAACAAAAAATTTATATCAGATTTAAAAATTTATATTTTCAGTAATTAAAATAAAAAATAACAAAAAGGTTATACTGTGTATACATATACTACAAGCATCTGAAAATGATATAAAAAAAATTTAAAAATATTGATCAGAACATAAGTTATTTCACTTGTCAGATATTTCTGTTATAAGCTGTATATTTAAAGCTAATGGACTAGATAATTGCTTAGTTTGTTTAATAATGTATTAACAATTAATTTGAACTACTTGAAATCAAACCATTGTAAATTTTACTTAATGTAAACAAAAGTTTACCTATATTTTCTATCATAATTATGATGGGTTTTATTTTGCCAACGGTTTGTTTCCCTATATCTATCGTCTCTGTGTCTTATTGGGTAATTATGAACTGAGTCTTCCCAAAAGGACGGGCTTCTTCTGGCTCTATTATTTTTGTCATTTGTTATCTCAACACAGTTTTTAGGAGTACTAGTCACTGGTATGATTATTTCTTCATCATTCCTCAATAATTTACCACTTTCCATTTCCGGAATGACGTCCAACGTTTTGTTTGTTGTTATCAACTGTGAGGTAATTGGATCAGATAGTTGTACATTGTTTGATTCAGAGAGTATATCAAGATAAGTAAATTTTTCTGATAAATTTACATACACCTCCTGAAAAATATTAAATAAAATAATAATAATAATAATAATAATTAAAGTAAACAAGTATAATAATAACTAAACATAATCCAATATGAAACAGTGTTATTAATAATCAATTTAAGCACCTAAAAAATTAAGTAGTTGATTTTTAACATAGAGTACAGTATACTAAAATAATATAGAATAATCCAATTTAATTTATTCAACTATAGACAAGTTTTCATTATGGTATATACTATAGGATTTTGAACACTAAAAATATCATGCAAACATACATGATTATTGTTTTTGTTTTATTTTAATAGGATTCAGAATTATTGAAAAATTGTATAATATCCATAATAACTTACAAGTTTTTATATCTAAAAATGTTTAAGACTAATCAAAATAGAAGCAACGTATAAAAGTATAAAGAAACTATAATACTGTTTTAAATAACATACCTCACGTTCTCCTTCTTCAGAAATGATATCAAATACTCTTGACCGTTTTAAATATTCTATATTGTTTAGTGTATCACAGATTTTGTTAATCCGGACATCAAATGTATCATCATGTCTAACAGTAATACAGGAAATATTACTAACACTGCTCTTGTGGTTAATGACGGGCAATTCAGATCTATCAAGACTGATGTTAATTTTTTTATTAGAATTACAATTTGGTATAGATATGTTGTCATTCATAGACCTGATTAGGTCTGTACATGTTTGTACAGACCCCAATGGTACATTGGATTTATTATGAGCTGCATTATTTTCCATCCCACAAGACCCTTTATTTACGTCTATTACACAATTCTCAGATAATTTAATTATTTTATTGCTCGTATCCAGAGTTTTTCTTTTGTTACTAAAATCACTTGTTGATATATTCTTACTGGATCCATCTACATTATACATTTTTGAAGAATTAATTTTGGAATCACCATTATCTATTTTAGTAGTCTTAACACCTGGTTCAATTGTTTTGATTGTTTTTCGTTTTGGAATATAGTCATAAATTGTTGATGATCTTTTGTTCAAATATCTACTTAACCCAATCAACTGTTCCGAATTGTCATCTTTTTGTATTTGATCAGCATTTTTGTTGTTGGATTTACATGGTGTTGGACTCTTAGATAAACCAAAGCATTTTTCTACTGGATCATCAAAATGAACCATGAACTTTTTTGCACTTTTCTTTTTTATTGTTTCTGATGTGTTTTCATTAATTTTCTCGGGTTGTACTATTGTTGGTTTAATGGATGGTGCCTTGATAGGTTGCATGTTAGGTGCATGCAACTTATTTGATATATTATTTTCAATACCATTAACATTTATAATAGACATAGATTTAATTGATTTGCTTTTGGGTATGTGTTTGAAACCAGCATTTTTCTCTTCATCTTGAGGTTTTTTATTAATAACTATTGTATTATGCTGTTCATTAGTGATTAATAATTCATGCGAACTTGAACTTGATGAAATTTCACTTCCAAATAGCTCAACTTTAACAGACTCATATACTTGTTTTTTTTTTGCTCCAACGCTTTTTTTTTTTAATGTATTTTTTGTCTTAGAATTACTCAACAATTTTTCCTTTGATTTTAAGGGTGTACATTCAACTTTATCTTTCTTTTCCTTATTCATAATTTTACAAAGGGTATTGTTTGAGGTTTCAACATAATTCTGTTCTGGTGGTACAATAATAGTATCGACAGACCTTGAATTTCCTGGAGTAGAAGGAAATGGTAAAATGGGTGGTTTATTTAAATATGTTTCAGTGAATACTTTGATTGAAGATGTTTCTGTCAATGAATCATCATAATGTTCTTGTGAACATGGCTTACTTAGATTGTATTCATATTTTATTTTTGAAGTAGGAGATTTGGGTATATCAACAGCTACATCATCACATTTATATGAAATTTCATCAACTAGATTAGGTTTAATTGGTTCAATACTAATACTTTTTGTAGAACTATTTAATTCACTTGAGTTGTTTATATCAGTTTGATCTAATAAACCTTGTTCTTTTACATTTTTAGTTGATTCATTTGAATTATTTACTGTTAATGAATTGTTATTATTATTAAATGATTTTAAAATGTTAGGATCTTTTTCTTGATTTCTTTTTTTTGGCTCAGTTTTTAAATAGGAAGACTCAATTAATTGATTTTGACTATCGTTCTGTTCGTTAATATTAGCATGAGATTGTTCCAGGTTAATTTGAGTTAAACTCTGACTTTTTGAAGAATCAGATATGGGAAGTTGTTTATTATTAAACTCAGATATTTTGTTTGAAGTTTCTAAGGAATTTATAAATTCATTTTCATTTTTCAATAATTTTTCATTATTGTCGTTTTTTAAAGAATCAGATTTAACTGGCTGTTCTTCAGTATACGATTCTGTAGTTTTACCTGGAGTTTCCAACAAAATCAAAAAATCTTCTTGTTTTTTTAGCAAATTTTTATTATTCACATTTATTGATGTTTCAGATATAGTTGGTGATTGTTCATTATTCAGTTTAGTTATTTTATCTGAAGTTTCTGATGATATAGGAAATTTACTCACATTTTTCAATGCGTTCAAAGAATCAGATTTAATTAGCGGTTGTTTATCATGTAATTCTATAACATTATTAAAAGTTTCCAAGGAAATAGGAAATTCTATCTGCTCCTTTAATGGCTGTTGGCCATTTGGTGTTAGCTTATTAGAATCTTGGTCAAATAAACCGCCACACGTGTTTTCAGAAATATTTGATACATCAGTATATAGTTCATTTGTTGTAATTGAATGGTTACTTGATTTCTTTTGTTCTTCAAGCAAAACTATAGAATTATTTTGATTAATGAATGGCTTAATTTTTTTTCTTGGCATTTTTTTTTTTCTTGTTTTTCTTCCATCCGCATCTGATGTTAATATTCCAGCCCCCACCATTTCTCTAATGTCTGTATCCCAGTGTTTAATATTCTCTTTCTTAATAATTGATTCAAATCCATTAACTGAACCCCAATCAGCTTGCAGTATTGGTACAGGACTAGACAAAGGTTCTTCCAAACATTTTTCAATTCTTTTTGGTGTACCATAGAGAAGTATTGAACGAGCCTGATTTTGAGTGATATTCTTAGACTGCGGAGTACTAAACTCTAAACATCTTACATGAGTGCTTTTTCTACAAGGTGTACTCATACTTTTATTTTTTGGAGGTTCTAGTCTATCATCTGGTGTGTTTTGAATGATCGTATCATTAATTTTAGATGAAACTTCAGGTAATTTGATAATATTATTAATCTCAGTATGATTTTTTTCTTGAGATTCAAATGAACTTTGATTAGGAACTTCAATAATAATTGATTTAGGAATCTGAACACTTGGTTGTCTAGAAATTATATTTGTTCTCCTAAATTTGCTCTTTATGCCAACAACTTCTAATGGATGTTTTCTTCGTTTTGGAAATATATGTTTTTCAGGAACTAAAAGTAAAAACTATTAATACAATATTTATTAGTAATTATATTATTATTGCCTTTATTGGTATACAGGGCGTAACAAGAAGATCTGACTTTTATTTTAATCAATATTATTATTTTTATTTTAACTCATGTGCTACACGTATAATATAACATTTTTAATTTTAGATTATGAGCGGAGAAATGAATGTATTGATTTTAAAATGACGTGTTTTTTTTTTAATTTTTAATTTTTTAAATTTTTAAATTTGTGTTTTTGTATACGATAAGAAGTCGAAATAATGCTTCAACTTCCATATCTTGTTCGATGGGAAAGTGAATCTAGTTGAAAAATAAGAAAAACCGGAAATTTTTACGCTTAATTGGTTATTGACAATTTCGGTTTTGGTTTTTGGTATAATAGAGTTACAACAAATTACCGTAGATATTTGATATTTTCACTGATTGTTTATATTAGCATTTTCTATACACAATACAATTTTAAAAATATTTAGAATTGTTTAGAACTGTTTACAGACATTTTACTTTCTAATTTTTTAGTTTTTTTTTTTATGAATGATAATACAATTTTATTTGTTGGGTAAAAAAGTTTGAAAGTTGAATACTTTTATTGGTCTTTTACAATGTCAAATTTTTTTGAAGTAAGAATCATTAATTTATAGTTTTAACTTTTTACAAAAATATTTAGATTTTAAAAATCAAATTTAAAAATTCTCATAAAAAAATTAAAAAGTATACTTTTAGAATTTAAAATCTTTTTTAACGGCTGGATCAACTGTACTTAACAAAAGTAATGAGATTTCAAAAAAATCATCAAAAATAAACTACATGACTTAAATAAATGTTTTTACAATCAACATTTTTCTAAAACCCTGATTTACAAATTGACTAAATTTAATTTTCAAAAAAAATTTACATCAGATTTAAAATTTTTATTTTTAGTATTAAAAAAAAAATTTTGAACTATATGTGTAACACAGGCACCTGTAAAATATATGAAAAAAATTTTTAAAATATTAATTAGAACAAGTTATTTAATTTGTCAGATCCTAATGTTACATCTGTATACAAGAAAATTAGTATAAATTACTATAAAGTGCATTTGTCTGTAATTAATACATTTTTTTCTGAATTACCATTTTAAGATTTTGTACATTATTTAAATAACACCCCTTATTTTTAATGGTTTACAAAAAATTATCTTTATTTAGCAATTTATGTTATTATTTGCTAAGGCCTGAATAAATTTCATTAAAATAATACTGGATCATCCATATGCAGCTTGATAAAAATGGTAGGGATTACCTTTACTAATATTTACATTTAATATTAATCCAGACCAATTGTATGGTGCAAAATACAGATCATATGCTATATCTAATATTTTAATATAATGTTAAGAGGATGTGATACCTGCATGTAATGTTTGTCTTAAAAGTTTGTAACATACCAAATTGTACGCTCAGCAGAACACGTATAGCTCTATTAATTTAAAAATTAGAGTGAATGACCTCATAAAAAATCTAAATGTAAGATTATTATCTATATAGACAACCTCATGGCTTTTTATTATATTTTAATTTTAAAGCTAGTTATGAGTATTTTAAAATTAAAATATAATAAAAAGCCCATGAGGTTGCCTAGATAATAATCTTACCTTTAGATTTTATAAGAGGTAAATTCACTCTAATTTTTATGGTAACGGTGTTACACGTGTTCTACTGAGCGTACAATTTACTATGTTACGCACTTATAAGATGGAGACAACCCATGTGGGTATCAAGTCCTTTTAATAGATCATCATTAAAACTTGGAAATTAAATTATTGCAATATTTTTACTAAATAATTAGTAATTGTACATACCTTGTTGAATTTTTAACATAGGAGTTATTTTTGGGGCAATTTTCACATAGTTTGCTTTGGATAGGTAATCTTCTTCTCCTAAAAACAAAATAAAGCATTCACTAAAATATTAATCAATTTAATACAAATTAAAGGTGGCGCATTCTGAAATGTATTCTACTAGTAATCGATAGGGGCATTTTTTCTTTCAGTTATTAAGATTGGGATATTTAAAATTAAAAACTATTTTTCAAGCATTTATAATAGTTTAGATTTTACTAAAGGGAAAAAAAACCCTTGATTGATCACTTATAGACAAATCAAGTAAATAAGATCTTTTTTTCAGTTTTAAAATCCGACCATTCAAAGTCATGCAGTTTTGTTTAGCATATAAGCATTATTATTACTTTTGACCAAAAAAACAAAATAATTAATTTTTGTGTAATGAGTTATTGCCATGTATGTGCACGTGTGGGAGCACTCCGCTACTTATTTTATACACAGTTACTCATGCTAATGATCACTTACACACACTTTTACACGACCCCAATAAAAACGGTCGATATTGAATCCACTTAATAGCTTTTTAGGCCCTCAAGAAATATAATGCACAGATGAATTTGACTATTTATATTTAACGAATTGGATAGTTTTTATGGACTTATATTTTAATATTGATAGGCAAAACTATATGAATTTACCTATTTATAGTAATATTTAAGTAATCTATTTATAGTCCTTAAAAATGTATTTGGTTTAACAATCATAATTACCTTCAGTATTTAAGTATGCCCTTTAACTAACGTTTATAAGTGGACAAACTATTTTTATTTTATAAAACATAAGATATTATAGAACGTAGGTGTACAGTTTTATTTACTTTTATCAATATTTTGTATATTTTCAACTAGATACATTTTATACCTACACTTAAGCAAAATATATAAAATTAAGAGTACGGTAGCTTTTTAAAATTAATAATAACTATTTAATATGAATTAGGTACCTAAAAACTATTATTGTAAATTTATAAAGATTTTACACACAAATTGTATTCAATTGTATAAAGCATACCTGCTTCTATTTTAGTTGAATTGAAGTTATATAAGTCACTAGATTGTAGAACTATTTGATTTGATAATAAATCGTAATTATCAAAAGTTGTTGTTCTGATATTACCTTCATGTATCAATACAATATTATTATCAACTTTCATACATTCTTCATTGTCAAAAACAATATGTTTCGGCATATTAAAATTATTCTTTTTTAATTTGTTTGATATATCATCTATAAAAACATATAAAACTATATTACTTATTGATTGTATATAATCATTGAGGATCTATTGTATACCTTTTTTCTTGGCACTACGTAAACGGGATTTGATTGAGTCTAGATGATCATTAGTACACGCTTTTTTACCAATTTCAGTATTGTCAACATTAAAAACTGAAACATAAACAAAAGCTTATTTGTATAATTTATTATTATAGCAGTTCTTAACATGTGGTCCGCGGCAGCCATAACACATAACATACGTCAATAAGTGACATGAATGCATTATTACAATATTGTTGGATTATTATTATTTTTTTTCATATATAATATGAAGATTCTACACCAAATAATTATATTATTAATATTTATTAAGTATAATCAGTTTTTCTTATTCATACAAAATGTATATGTGTATAGCACTGTAGTCTCGGCAGTCTTATATTTACTGCCACTAAATGCAGTTGATCGATCATACTCAATTATGGTTTTATATTACATTTTTATAAAAAATTAATTGTAATAAAATAGTTATAAATGTATATGTTTTGTTATGTCTACTTATGTAATTTGTTATATAAAATAATTATTATAATTTTGGTTATGATAACATGAGATGTTTTGTAAAAAAAAAAGGTATTCGAAAAAATTTTGGTAAGGGGGTTTTCGATTTCTAAAAATCTTTCATTAGGGGTCTGTGACCTACAAAAGGTTAAGAACCACTGTATTATTATATCAGTGATACATTCTGAGTAGTTTCTAATTTAAAATATATAAATAGTATTATTAAAAAAGTATATATATTAATAATTGATTGTTGTTATATTATCTGTATTTTGTGTGTACAGTTGATTAAATATTTAAATATCAAATAATTTATAAAATTATAATGACTAACACTGTGAAAACTACAAAACCATATAAGTAGTTTTTTTGTGGCAATAAATATTTATCCATGTACCTTTGCTTTAATAGTATATTTAGAATATTATCATACCACGCGGATAATAGGTACTTAATTAATATTTTCACAAATACCAATACTGTCAACTATTCACAAATTTTTAATTATAAATTATAATGTAATAAAAATAAAAATGTGTTAGTTAGATACTTACCCCCCCCCCCCCTTAAATTTATCAGAATTAATATTTTTCTCATTATACATCTATGTTGGTAATGATTTTATTAACAATTAACTTATAGAAATATTAATTATGAATATATAGTTTAAATTACATCAGATTTTCAAAATTAAATACCAGTAAGAAAAAAAGATTGTTACTACTTATAACTACTAAAATCTATCTAAAATTATAAGTCCTATAAGTATATCCAAATTATTTATCATAAAATATTTAAGTTAATATTCAATTTTTTACATACTTTATTAAAAAACATACCTAAAAACTCATCCAGTATATTTTTGATTTGTGGATCAGACTGAGCAGAGTCTAATGCTTTTTCAAGCGTAGGAGGATCTAATACTCTTTCTAATTCTTTTTGAGCTTCGAAACATTTATTGATAGTATCAGCAATTTTTTCCAACAAACTTTGGTCATTCAAAAATGTATCGACTAATTCACCAGTATCAATAATAACTGAACCATCTTTTATCTTATCCTCTTTAGAGAATCCTGGCATAGAATCAAGTGATGTAGCTTCAGGTATTTGCTGATGTTCAGCCTGATCACTATAAAAAAGTGTTAAGACACTTACATTTTAAAAATTATGCATACAATTTGAACAGTTTATTAGTTAAATAAATTTAAGTTTTGAAGATAATGTTAAGAAATATATCATCACTCTTCTTATCTTTAGTTTTTATTATTATTTTCTAAACATAGTATTGTTATACGGACATACTGTTATAGAAAATCATTTATTCAAAATTGATATCCATTTTAAATGTAAAGCAAAATCGTAACACTAAAACTAATTGTAGATATTTATAAAATTAATACATACCCAGAAATTAAATTATGAATATTTTTTGGACTACATTGTAGCATTGGCTCAATATTTATTTTTGTTTCATCTTTTTTTTTTCCTGGAGAGCTACACATTTGCTTATTAATCTGAAATACTGGAGATTCTTTATCGTCAATTTTGGAAAATGCTGTTCTTGCATTATTATTTATTAGTTGTGTCATTGAAGATAGGCAGGGTGAAGAAAATGCACCAGAGTTTTTCTCATCGGTTATAGTGGTCTCCTTATTAAATATGTCAATTTCTTTTGTTTTGGAAACATTATTAGAATTTATCTCAGCCAATAATGGGATTTCTAATAATTCTTCAGATGTACTTTTATTTTCTTTTATATTAATTGAAATATGTGTACCCTGATTTTTTGTATGAACTGTATTACCAACACATTTGTCAACCATGTTTAATTTGGTCTCAACAGATTTATCTTCTTTGGTTGATGTATGGTTTGAATCTAGTAAATACTGTAATTTCTCAATTAATGTTTTTGATTCACATGCCTCAGGTATTCGTTCTTGAACTAAAACCAAATCATATAAAATATTAACAATAATTTTTGAATTTGTAATTTATTTAATTAAAAACAATTTCAATTGGTAATAACAATTAATAATAGTTAAAAAGTATACAAAACTTACTCATGCTACACATAGTTCCAAAAACTTCAAAGATGTCATGTAAATTGAACCCATTCACTTTAATATTAAAGTTTCTATTAGTCTTAAACATCCGATAACATTCAGTTAAACAAGGAGAAGATTTTAAAAAACATTCGGCAGTATCTTCATTTTTTTCTTTCTTTAGATAACCTGTATTGACATAAATAAAAATCTTTAGCATATATATCTACACACTAATATAAGTTTTAAGTTTATGATGTACCTGCCTTCATAAAAACTAAAAAAAAAGTAATTAAGATCTTTAGTAGGCATTTAGGCATAACATTATGACCAGGAATAATATTATATACCTAGGTAACTAAAATATTCATGTACATGTTTTGATGCACTGAGTTGAATCGAAAACAGTAGTTCTATGTTAGCTGCAATGTCATAGTGCTGGGATGAATACCTACTGTCAACATATTATTGTATAACTTCAAGTCTCAAGACAAGAAATCACAAAACATATTGGTGTGCGAGCTGATTTTATAAAAATAAAACCTACTAATCTAGAGATCTAAAACTGAAGTACTCACCATATACTAAACGAGCGACTTCGGATGGCATAAAGGGTTCCATTTTTATAGGTGAATGGCAAATGTGGTGATTTTTCGTTTCATACAGTATTGCAACAACCGACAAACAACAGAAGAAGACCGTGAATCATAGACAAGATTAATATTTTCAGATATTCAGATTCTGATCGTTCTCAGAAAGTCAGGAATGTACGTCACACACTCATACCTATAACCATTGAGTAAAATATATAATTTGGTAATATATTACACTCAACGCCAATACCACGGACATTTGAAGTTCTCTAATGTTCACGGCTATTACCTACGAAAGCAAAAAACGAAAATTATTCACGAAATCACGAAATCACGACTTGCGTGATAAGTAATAACTACTGATAAGTGATAAATGATAATCCCACAGCTTAATATCATTCTGTGACCTGTGTTAATATACTTGCACAGATTTCTATATAGTACAAGTGTCAAGTATATAATATATTAATATATAGTATCTATAGTATATAGACATATAGTGTACATAGTATACAGTATATTTTAATCAACGGTACAGTATTATAGTGTAGTTAAAGACGGGAGCTCAGTAAATTTACCTGGTAAATTTTACCGCTAAGGTAAATTTACGTGCATTTTACCGATAATTTTTTTACCCGGTAAATATGTTTTATCATAGAACAATATGATAATGTATATGAATATGTGGTTTTTTTGTTTTAAAATTTGAGTGACCACTCATTTCAATTGTTTTCACATACACAAAACGCTAGAGTGACTAGGTTTTTTTTTATTTGACGTTTTTAGCAGAAACTCAATAAAATAAATACCCGAATGTTTGAACCAGGTACAGAATATGGGGTGTTGAAACACAAATATAAATGCCTAAAATAAAAAATGAAACATCCACCAAAAATAAATCATTATTATAAGTAATACCTATGGTAAAAAAATCAGTGTATTATTTGAGATTTATCTTCATTTACCACTAGTTCTGGTAAATGACATCTATGACCGGTGAAAGATGTACATTTGAATTTAAAATCTGGTTTTTACATCATTTACCTACATAGTCGAATCATTATGGTAAAAGACGTCATTCACCGGAGAATGAAGACATTCACCAATATTCATCTTTCACTGTAACATATATAATATATATATATTATATATACGATTCCAGTGGTTCTACCCTTGACTCAAATAAAAAAATTCAGAGCTGTAACTACTTTCATGCACTACTAGGAATCGTGTTTATTAATTTCTTATTAATTAAAATAAATTAATTTCATTATTATGGCACAGTAAACATATTAAAAATTTTAATGCCACCACTGGAATAATTGCAAAAAAGCGATAAAAAATTGATTTATTTAGAATCAGAATGACATAAAGCAAATTAGATTTCTTTATCTCATACAGAAAAAAAAAAGCATATGGTATGAGAAAACAATTAATTACCAAATGTGTATTTTGATGTGAAAACATCTTAGGTATATGCCGTTCAATGCTTCCGCTTGGGCAGTGAAAATTTTCGAGCGTTATCGTTTTTGCATAACGTTCGATAGGTATCTATTATATATTATTATAAGGAGAAGCGATTTTTATATCTGAAGTTCTGCTGGTTTTTCGAATTTTTTTGAAAAACATCGAAAATTCTTTTGACGCTAACATTCCAATTTTGACGTCGGATTGGGCGTCAACCTTGGAGGTAAGTCGAATCGGAATTCGTGCCAAGCAAATTTTCTATGAATGTAATTTTTTAAAATACGTAAATATGTACGTAGCTTACCTACCTATTGTGTAAAAATGTAGTCTATTAAAAGTTATCACTTTTGTGTTCTAAAAAATAAAATTTGTACAAATATAATTCCTATGTAATAAATATATAAAATATTTTCCTTTTTATATATTTTGACTCACTATCCTATTAGTTATAAAGTATAATTGTGAAACATTTTCTTTCATATAGACAAGGAATGTAAAAATATTTATGAATTATACCTACATAGTTAGTTAAAACTTAATCATGCAGCATTCATTTTAATTCATTGTTATGTAATTTTAAATTATCAATTACATTATTTTTTAATAGATAAAATGTTACCGTTGGTTTTATAATTTTAAGTAATTTTATAAAATTAAATATTTCTAGCTCATTCAGTCATTGATACCACAAATTTGAAAAGTTGTAGCTATTGTAGGTATGCCATCTATGATAAGTAGGTAATGATTGAGGTTGGGATTATAATTCACTTTGCATTGTTTTCCAAATCTATGCGATACTCGTTTTACAATCTATACATTGAATTTTTTGACGATTTTTAATTTAAGGTCATTTTTGCAATTAAAGATTTTGAAGTTTTTCTAAATTTAAATTTAAAATTTAATTTTTAAATTTGCACATGTTTTTATATGATTTTTATAATAAATATATAATCTTAAGTCTAAACTTATAGGTAGAGAAAAAAATTTAATTTTCAGATTAAATAAGTAGTCTAAATGATAAGTTCTGTCTGTTAAACTTTTTTACAGTCATTTAAAAGTTTAAAATGTATATAAGAATTTATATACTTAATATTAAAAATAAAAATAATTTAGTGCACTATTAGGATTGTTAGGGCATTTTTTAGTTTTTTTAGAACATTAAAATCATCAATAATAATATATTGTGATAATCAATCTAGAAAAAGCTGCCCCTACTTGCCTCCCCACTTGCTTCTTCTAATTTTACATAATAAATCTATATTTATATGCTCATATAATGTTGAATTTAATTAGTTTTAAGTCCATAGACATGAAAGACAAAATGTTCTAATTGTTTTATATGGCTACAGTTATATCTTATATTATATTATAATTTTTTTTTCCTACTCACCTAGTAATAATTTCTCATTTAGTTTGTACAAACAATGGCTGCAAATATAACAATGATTTATAACACATTACCACATTAGTCATATATTTCTAAATTTTAAAATACATATAAACTATCAATACGACAAATATGAAAATTATGATATTATAATTTATAATGATTTTAAATACCTTACCATACTTTCTTTTTTATTATAAAATTTAAAAATTAAGTTTTCTTAAATTAGTCATTGACAATATAATTTTATTTACAAAAACATAACTCCAGAGTGCACAGATATAGTTTTTTTTGGTAAAATAAAGTAACTAATTACTTTCTGATGGGTGGTGGGGTGAAACATAGTAAAAATAATTACAAATTATTACAGGAAATAGATACCTATCAGAATATCAGAAAAATTAATTTAATTTGACAGTTAATATTACTATGATCAATTTTTACTATAAGCATATGCTAAATATATAATTGAACATTTAATACATTTTTAACTACACAATAATTTGCAAATTATTGATGAATTTTGTCAAAATGTGAACTTTAAATGCTTATGAAAAATGGTGGCTATGTATCTCTTGTGATGATTTAAAAATAAGCGTATACGTTGTTATTGATAAAACTTCACCTTACAATAATATATTAACTGGGATAGTATAGTTAGCTATTTTAATAAATAATAATTAAAGGGATTTTGAATGTCGACTTTCTTTATCCTATCTTTTATTATAAATGAAAGCATATAATTATTACGATTGATTGGGATCATGAGTATAGTTTTATAAACGAAGGCTGTAATGATTTATGATACACCTAAGTCTACGTGTTTTAATTAACTTGTCGTTGATGATGATTTTATCATAGAAATTATGTAAGTATATATTATTATAACTTCTCACTTGGTTGATGCTTCTTGACTTGACCAATGATATAATTTGAAACGGGAGTGTTGATGATGTTAGTTTTTTTGAAATAATGTAAGTACAATTTTTGGTTGAATAGAAGTTATTTTAATATTTTACAACAAGATATTATAAGATTTGAAATGAGTATATTAAGTTAATAAGCACTTTACGAGTGTAGTGAATTAAAACGGTGCGTATGAGACAGTATTGGCTAATGTGAACAGACTGGTCTGAGTATGAAAATGGAGGTTCTACTTATAGTATTGATCTTTGTACCTTGTTGTTCCATATTAAATTGTGGTTGTTTATTTTGCATAAATACATGGATATAATCAAAATATGTTATTGTAAGATTTGTGACATTTGTACATATGCATATATATATATATATGGTTAATACTTATTAATATATTTGTACATTTTGATTAATATCAGAGTACATGGGTATATATATTTATTGTGGTTTTCTGGTAATAACATATTTACTGTTATTATGATGATATTGAATCATTAAGCTGTGTAGGCGCAATGATGTCGATATCATTACATTCTTATAACCTATCAGAATATACCTAATTTAAAAGTCTTCATTGATTATGTCCATTGTTGATAGTTGAAGAATTTTAATAACAGCCACTTAAGGTTTTTGGTAATTGCATAACCTTTTTGCAAAGAAGTTTGTCTCTCCTCTTGTAAATGGAAATGGGTTTGACGACCTGTAACCAATAATTTACATATTAAATTTAATTTGACAGTTAATATTACTAATTACTATGCACAATTTATCAATTTTTACTATAAGCATGTGCTAAATATACAATTGAACATTTAATACATTTTTAACCACACAATAATTTGCAAATTATTGATGAATTTTGTCGAAATGTGAACTTTAAATGCTTATGAAAAATGGTGGCTATGTATCTCTTAAATTTGTGAACTGATATTATACGAGTAGTAACTATAATAGGATCCCTGTATTACATTTTCAAACTCTTTAAAATAGCAAAGAACTTTTTTTTGACAATAATTTTAAAAACAAAACAAATAGAAAATATTAAAATGTATTATCCCCATAACTAGCTCAAAAAGAGTAAAATTGTTTTAAAAATGTTATGGTGTATAGAAAATGCTAATAGGAACATTCGGTGAACAAATCATGTATCTATACCTAGGTGTTTTTTTTAGCTACACCAATAAAAGAAAATCGATTTTTGTCAAAAATATAATCATATTTCCTTAGTTATATTTTTGTTTTTCCCAATGTATTTGAAAACAACTGGGAAAATTCAATCTTTACCTGTTCAATGCATCCAACTAGATGCACTTTCCCTTCAGAAAAGATACCAATGTCCAAACTAGTTACGTGTTTCTTTGCAATTTAAATATGTTGAGGCCCTCTGCGTTATTAAAATAGGATTCTTGGTCAGCAAAATTGTATTACCTAAAAATTAAAACTTTGTTAAAAATATGTCAGTGTGTCCTCTCTCTCTGAACAACGAGCAACATGCAAATGTGAGTACAGTAGATCCAGTCTTGTACTGTTAGTCTTAATATATTTGAGTCATATGACATAATATAATATTATCAAACTTATAGGTGAAAATATTTTTTAAGGAATCCTATGGGGAAGCACATATTATATTTGTATTTTATTTTTAAAACAAGTTATGGATATTTTAATATTGTAACATATAATTATTTAATTATTAATTTTTTGACTAAACAGGCTGAGACCTTTCGATAGACAAATATATGTCCATGCACACAATTAGATATTGTACAATGTGTACCGTGAACAGGTTGGTATGTTAGTTAATAGCACAGTAAAAATGATTTAGAATAAAATCCTATCAACAATATTCTCACCTTTCATAATTATATAAGTTTCATAATTCGCTCCAAAATTGTATGGCTTCATTTGAGTTGGTAGATTTATCTACAAGAAAGTCAACGTCTGAAAAATTGTCAATACATTGGCTCCACTTCTTAGTTCCTTGTATGTGGTATATTATATGTTTCAGTTTTGAAAACCATAATAAGAATAATCTAAAGTATGAACTAAAAACAATAAGCTATTAAGTTCATTGGTTTTGGCAAACATTTAAAATTAGACACTTGTGTAATATACTTACATAAGTGTTTGTGAATTAGACATTATTAAGTTTTTAAGGTTTTTCTGCATGAATTAAATCATCAATTGTAACGTCTCCAAATGCTTAATTAATTTGTCTGTTCATTTTCTTCTGACTCATCGTTGGATAAATATGATTTTCTGAAATTGTCAAGTTGTAAAAATCATATAAATATTAAAATATCTAATTCATAAACTATGTTTAATGATTTTACCTCTTAGATGCGATTTACCAGTCGTGCTCAGATGTTGCCGTAAATTACTAAAATTTATTTTGATTCCCTATTCTAGACAAGTGGTTTGGATTATGTTTTGAGACACCTTTGACCAGTGGAGGGCAAACTTTTTTAATGGGGGGCCACATTGTGTAAGAAATTCTAGAGGAGGGCCAGAATTATAGAAAAAATACATTATGTGTTAAAGCTACACAATAACATTATATCAATTTACTTATATACATAAGTACATCATACATATTATTATACGATAACTACGATAAGGACGCACCAAACCGAGATCCGGGAAATATATTAATATGAACAAAAATAGAAATTATATACCTGTTATCATAGTACCTACTATCTACTTACACCACGCTATGAGGGTATGACCGCGCACAGTCCACGCCAATCCATTTATATATTTAAAACTATTTTCTTCGATCATTTTCAGAATATTTTGGGAATTTTTTTATACTATACGGGCCATATACTATCCGTGTCGATGGACCCTCGGCGGGCCGGATTAAATTCTTTCGCGGGCCGTATTTTGTCCACCACTGCCTTTGACAGTGTTTACTAATTTACTGAGCATTGTTTACAACCACTAGTTGTGAAATGATTACTGTAGATTCTATGCCAGATAGAAATTGGGATAATCATTTAATTCGAAGCTTTTTAGCCATTATTTCCTTCTATTTCATTGATTTTTTGGAAATCTATAGTTATGAACAAATTAGTAAATTAGACTGACTCCTCATATGAAAATTATGATATTATAATTTTTAATGTTTTTAAATACATACTTTTCTTTTTTATTATAAAATTTAAAAATAAGTTTTCTTAAATTAGTCATTGAAAATATAATTTTATCCACAAAAACTGACTCCATATTACTAAGAAATATAATAAGTACAACTAGAAAATAATACTTACAAATGAAAATTGACGTAATTTGACGAGGCGATAATTTGGATGTTTTACTAAAAAGAATATACTTATGCATGGTGATTTTGTACTTAAAGTATGAATAGAACTCTGTATGACTGTAGTTCTGTAATCTTTATTTTTTGTTCAAATTTTCGAATAATCGCGATTCGCGAGTAATTCGAATTGAAAGTCGGCAAACGAAAAAATAATATAATTATGTTGTTGTTTATTTGATAACAATTATTATTACTATCGTAGTTCGTGGTACATAGTGATAAGACAGAATGATGGCGGGCTCGCGGGCTTTAAATTTTACCGAAGTGAACGATAATATTATTGTCAATACATTGGCTCGACTTGTATGTGGTACATCATATGTTTCAGTTTTGAAAACCATAATAAGTATAATCCACTGTATGAACTAAAAACGATAAACTATTAAGTGACTTTTGATTTTGACAAACATTTAAAATTGGATACTTGTGTGATATACTTAATAAAAATTATTATAGTGAATCGACCTATACCAGAGTTATGATATATCCATTATTTCGGAAGATATCGCATAATTTAGAACATTTATAAATCTTAATAAAAATTCTGTTTGAAAAATCCAAAATCCAAAAACATCTCAATTTATTAAAATCTATTTGATAAAAATACATATTTTATAAAAAAATTTAAATTGAATGACAATTGTTAACAAATATTCTAAATTTGTTAAAAATGCATATTTAATAAAAATAATATGTATTGAATAATAAAAAAAATGTATGTTTGATAAAAAAAAAAAAGTAAAAAATTATAATTATTCTGGAGTGTCTAATAATTCAAAATCAGCCAACATATAGTTGGTCGGATTGCTGGACTCGATCGGCCAAAGTTGAGGGTCCCGTGAACTTGGTCCCCTACTTTTGTTTTTTTGATTACTTAGTATTCTACTGATTTACAAATTCACAGATTTCATTTACAATTGATCGCAATTTGTCCGAAGGCGATCGGCCAAAGTCGGGGGCTGCGTAAACTTGGCCCCCCGACTTTTGTTTTTTTGATTTCTAAGTTTTCTGCTGATTTACAAATTCTCAAATTTAATTTGTAACTATTCATAATTGTTTGCAATAAATTTGAAAATGTTTGCATAAAGTCGGGGGGGGGGGGGGCATCTTTGTGTACGTCAAAATGTGTGTACAAATTTTCATAATATATATAATATAAAATATCATATTATATTGTGGAGGTATAGGTACGTGAACACATTTTTAGATCGATATATCGACGGACACGATCGGTGTCTTGTAGGCGAAGAGCACGCACACAAATTAAGAGACGTTTTTATGAATAGATACGGAAAATAAAATAAACGAACGTCATTACGAGAGAGACGCGAACATTTGTCGCGAAATCCCGTTTATCACGAATATCCACACGAAGGTCGAATGAAAATGGAAAAATTAGTAATCATTGCTAATTACATCATAATATGTGTAGTAATATTATTAATATAACACGTAAACTCTGGAACGTTGTAGCAGGTAGGTACGCCTCATCTGTATTACGTTATAATAATAAAATATATAGTTTGTACACCGTTGTTGATTATATATAATTTTATCGATCAACACAAAATAACAAAACTGACCATTCTGACCGGGACATTATTTTGTGTGTATCATTATCAATACACATGGCACAAATAAACATATTGGTTGTGTATTAAAATTGATATACACATGTGTTAATATACAATCTTTGAACAGTGTGTCTGTGTAGGTACATTTGGTGTAGTAACCGACTTACTGACTAAATATTATATAATTATGTTTAGTAAATAATTATATGCTACGGCTACTATCAAAACGTAGGTAATGTCAACGTTATCCGATCATCAGAGTACCATTATTATAAAAAAAAATATAAATACATTCTCTCTGATTGGTGGTCAAAGGTATAAAAAAATTCCTATTTTCTATATCAAACAAAATATGATACAAATAGGAGTAAATGTATAAAGCAAGTAGCAACTCTATTCTAGCCACTGTCACAATAGTTAACATGTAACAACAAGTAGGTAGTTATAATAGCTTTAAATTATAATTATAATGAATTGTAATAGTTAGAACATTTTAGTTCTAAAATATTATATAAATAAAAAATGTTCGATTGATTTTTTTTTTATGTATTATTAATATAATCATAGATACTTGCAGGATGAACTCGAAATTACCCTAAGGTTAACATGAACCACAGTGAGGGTAAACATGTTGTACATCACGGATAATTTCAAGTTTATCCGGGTATTATTAAAGTTACCCCGACATCGGACATTACCCTTGGCGTCATTTTTTTTTGAGGGGGGGCAGTATGGGCCCCCTCCCCCATCCCACTCTTGTCATTGGCGGTCCGCTGTCGGGCCGAGTATCGGCTTGATTTGGGCCTTCATATAGTAGCTAATAGGTAATATATTTAGGTATCTCTCTACATAATATTATGTACTAATTATTTAGTCATCGTCATCTGTTAGAAATGGGTTATTTATGCCTGTGATATAGTAACCTATGATACTAACTAGTAAGTATAAAATTATGTAAGATGGCTATTTTTATTGAGATTAAAATGCAATTGAACTGTAATTGTTAGCGAGTGTTTTTTTTTTCAGTTATGGGCTGGTCAAGAATCTTGCTCTCCAAAAAACTGAAATGACACCATTCCATTACCCGTGACATATATTATACATATAACTTGGTAATTTAAAATCAATATTGTAATCATAAAAACGCAGTACAGTTTGTAAAAGTATTTCAACATGACAGGATAATTATGAAGATATTATTATTTTTACCCAATTATTAACACTCCAAGATTAATATTACGAATTTTTATTAATCGATTTGTTTTTATATATTCTATGTTTTTTATTAGTTGTATTTTACAGTTTGTTCATTTATATTTTACATCTTATTTTAAACAGTAACTGTTTAAAAAAAAATGTATTGAACAAATTTCCATTTACCAGAAAAGATGAATTTTTATTATCTTTTATTACAAGAAAAATAAAATATTGAAGACACTCGAATGTGAAACCAGAAATCTTAAACAATCGACTTGAGTAATATCATTTTTAATTATGACCAGTATATTATTATAATTATTATAGACGTTTTATTTTTATATATTAATCATTCTTACTGTAATTTTAACTTTTAATGTTTCCGTCAAAATCAAATTCTTATTGTTCACACTGTAATAAAAAAAGTAAATTTACATGATAGATAATTTAATCAAAATCAAGAGCTAACATGTTTCATTCATATATAAAATATTACATGATAGCATTCGTTTATTTATTTACAACAATGAAGGGATAGGTAACTTTTAGGTATATATAAGATACATCTACAGTCTACACTTTACTGTGTTACAAAGACGTACCTATACGAAATTGATTAACAGTAAGTATTTTATAAGTATCTTATATTTAGCAAATTGGATCAAGATGATACTTTAAACAGATCCTGTTTCGATTTTCTCAATAGTTATTATATTAGTTATTTTAAAAAATTTCTAACGCATTGTTTATAATCATAGCAACGAATAAAAAATAATAATATTATAATATTAATTCAACTTACAGGCTATAATAAATAATAACAATATAAATAATCCAGACTGACAAACCGTCTCCACTCAGAATCGTTTTTCTTATACAATGATATTTATATCATTGAATTCAAGTTTAACGCAATCCATTATTCATTGACCCACTTGTAACCAGGGGTACTTTTATACAGTGTCCCCTGAAAATCAAAGTGTGTTCCAAGTTTTAAAACGTGTTTTTAGTATTTTTTAAAATAACAAACATTAAACGATTCATATTTTAATTTACTAGTGACCTATTCTGTTAACTTGAATTAATTACCTACTTTAATTACCTATTTTGTTTCTATACTATGAACAAGTTTGTTGTAAAATAAGAAGAAACGATAATGAGTCAATTCAAAGTAATTAGGTACCTGATTTAGTATAAAATAACTAAACACGAAGGTGGGTACATAAAATATTTAAATTATTCTATGCTGTGTCTATTGAAACTTGAAAGACAATACTGTTAACTGTAATATCTACTGAAAATTTAACTAGTAAGAGCATCGTAATTTATAGAATATTATCATAATAAGGTTAGGTTAGGTCATAATCAAATAAGTCTACAATATGTTCAAATATTAAAAAAATGAACCTAACCTTGAATATTCTTATAAGCTATTTCGTTACATAAATTATATTCTAATTGATGATGATAACATACAAAAATATTTAAATATTTTTCAATTTACTACGCATATAGGCTTTTACTGCTTTTAATGATTTAAAATAATTATAAAAGTTATCTCACTTATAGAACAAGTGGTATATAAAAGTGGGTGGGAGGGATTTTGTGTGTTACAACCCCCACAGGTTTTTTTTGCTATTGAAAACCGTCAAAGCCCAAGAGTAACAGTTAAATTAATAAGTGTGTGGTGTGCCTTCTGAATCAGATGTATTTTAGGCACTATAGGTAGGTACTTACTACCTTATATTAAATGTATTATAATACAATATAAATTTATATAATATAAGAAATACGTAATAAAAAATATGGGAAAGTGGGTGTCGCTCTGCTATACGGTAGGTTTCAAGTGGGTCACTGAATAGATGGTATTAAATTTGAACTCAATGATATAATATCGTTGTATGTGAAAAACGATTATGAGCTGTGACGGTTTGTCAGTGTGGATATTTTATATTATGTTTAAATTGTTATTACTTACTATTAATAGGGTAGCCGGTAAGTTGAATTAATATTATAAAACTACTACAAAGTAACTAAAATGTTATTCTTGGTTATTTAATATGTAATTCTCTCTGTGTTATAGTATAATAGTACATAGGAATATATGTACATAATCTACCACACAAACACCATTGACATCCTGCCGTCTGTATACACTTTTGTCTTATTTACAGTATTATTACGTCTTAGTCTTCATATTTAAAAAAAGTACATTTACAGTACACCATGCTATAACGTCATATTTTAATATTTATTTTTATATTGCTATGGTAGGTATGTTATTTAATTATAATTACGATATTTCATTATTTACAAGAGTGATCGGAAAAATGACCCACGACAATGGTGTAGCTAAATAGCCTACACAGGACGCCGTGTTATGATATAATTTTATTTCTGAAATAATACCAATCTTTTCAATATTTATACAGAAACATTTTTAGAAAAGTTTACTGCTTCCGAGCATATTTAATTAAAAAACAATACAAAATAAAATGTAAAAATATTACTAAGACAGAAGTTTTATTACGAATTTTCTACCGCAAAAACCACGCTCAAAGTTGAAAATCGAAGCATTTTTACTGTTCCAGCCGATATGTGCTGAGAGACACTAAAAAATAAATAAATAAAAATATCACACACAATAATATTATAATTGTAAAATTAGTACAGTCATCGTTCTGCACAGAATCTAAAATTTCCAATATTATTTACTAAGATAATATATTGTCCGGTTCAGAATTAGAGAATCTACAAATAACGTTATACGCCTTCCGATCTATAATATAATGGTGTTATACATAATAATATGATACAGGTCAGGGGTCGGCAATTACATTTTATGGTGGTCCAGATAATTTAGAAAAAAAATATCGAAGGCCTTAAAAAACTTGAAAATTAGTTGATATTATAATGTGTTTATTTTTGTATTAAAAATACAGTTTAAGCTATTTTCAAGCAATATTGATAGTAAAAACATTTAACTAAGTCAAGTAGTTTATTTTTTTAAATTTTTTTAAATATCAATATTTTTTTGATTAAATGAATTTGGAACGTAATATCTTACTCTGATATATGAGTATATTTCTTAAATTATTTACGAATCATATATTTTTAACAATTTTTGTCATAATTTAAAGTATTACATTTTTTTTGTCAGGTCTTTCTGTTACACCTTGTATACTGTTGTACTTATACTTGTCTTGGACTTTTATAGGTAAAGTCTTTGAGATTCTGATCGCTACGATTAATGCGTATTGAGATTTTACAATTATGTGTGTTTTTGTGTATATGCGTATCAGTTACACGGAGTTTTATGGTAAAAATAATGTTTTGTTCTTCAACATTGGGGATGATTTCTAATCGCAAATTGGATCTATAGTTGGTAGGTATGGTAGGTACCTTTTGAAGGACAACATTAAAAGTTATTTTCTTAATAGATAGGAAAAACGACAAAAAATTTAGGAAAAACATTTCACTATCTTCTACATATTATATTATGATATATATTGATATACATTTCAATTAATTTCATATTATAGACATTTTAAATTTTAAAAATCTATTTTTCCTTTAAATTAAGATGAATATACTTTCACTTTTTTCAATTGAATTACAAGACGTGATGTATATTATATTAACTTAATTATTTTTTAAATTATTAATAATTTTATGTAATTCACCATGTCCCCATGAATGCCATGATGCGTCTATGACCTGTTTCATTATGTGACTTGGGAACCTATAATCGGTTACCGTTATTACAAACCTATTTGTACTCCCGGTTATCGGTTACCGGTAACCGTGACAATTTTTCAGCGAACACAAAACGTTACAATAACGTAATATAATATTTTAACCGGTTAAGAACCGATTACCGGTATTTATAAATACTGACTACCGTTACGTATGAACTATAATAATATTATGTTTAATTTATTTTAGCTACATAAATGCTAAAAAGCTCGTAGCTACTAATGGTATAATAAATAATGACTTCCCAAAACTATTCTTAAATCAAAACTAAAAATAATTTAAAATTTAAAATGTCTACAAATTGCTCTAAATAAGTCAAAATATTATAAGAAATAATCTATTATATGATTTGAAATTTGGTAACAGATACTTAGCAACTGGACAGCACTTCTCCGCATTACATTTCGAATTTTTGGCTGGTGTGTCAACTATAGCCATGATTGTCCGAGAAACTTGCAAAGTGTTATGGGAAATTTTACAACCGATTGAAATGGCAGAACCCACTACAAACTGGCTTAATATAGCTAAAGGTTACATTGAAAAGACGCAGTTTCCGAATACTGTTGGTGCAGGAAGTTATTTTATATACTTTTTAGTTTTACTATAACTTTTAATATAGAAAAACAATTTAAATGTAAAACGGTAAAATTAAAAGTATTATTTTGTATTTATAATTGTTTTTTTTATTAAAATTTTACAAACATTCAAAAATTATTTTATATCTACATTACCTATATGTATATTGAAAGGAGCTATGAAACAATTAAGTAATAATTTATAGATCGATGTTATATAATGGCTCGTTATATTTTTTACAGGTAGATGGAAAACATATACGGATTGAGTGCCCAAAAAGTAGTGGTTCGTTATACTATAATTATAAACACTTTTTTTCACTGATTCTAATGGCTATTTGTGACTCCAATTATTGCTTCCGAATCATCGATGTAGGGTCATTTGGTAAAGAAAGTGATTGTAATGTGTTTAAGACGTCAAAGTTTGGTAAAAAACTGTATGGCGATAAATTAAACTTTCCACCTGAACAATGTCTACCGAACGATAAACTTGGTTCACCATAACCATTTGTTCTCGTGGCCGATGAAGCTTTTGCTCTTCACAAGAACCTATTACGCCCGTTCCCAGGTAAAACCTTAAACGACAAAAGGAGGATTTTTAATTATCGTTTATCGAGGGCCAGGCAATATATCGAATGTATCTTTGGCATCATGTCTAAAAAATGGCGAGTTTTTCAAACAAATATTTTGGTTGAGCCAGATGCTGCAGTTATAATAACAAAAGCTTGTTGTGTGCTACACAATTTTGTACGTCGCCGTGATGGCTATATAGTGTTGAAGATACCATGAGTATTTCCTGCATGGCGAGTGTTCAAAAAAGAGGAGGAAGGAACATTCAAAAAAATGCCAGACGTCAGGGAGTATTTTGTAGAGTACGTCAATAACCCGCGAACCATGCACTTGACTGGCAAAATACAATAATTGGCAAATAATATATAAGCAGATATATTTTAAAATTGAAATACTTTTCTTAAAACATTAAAAATTATAAAATCTATATTTGGTTTTACTAAGGTGTACTGGTTTTTAATAACCAATTTATTTGTTTCAACTTTTAAGGTCAAAAAATTTGTTAATAAAACTAAACGACTGAACTTTTTAATATAATATAGTGTCTATAATACTTAAAACTTTCAAAAAATTTACCTTTCATTAATTTAATATCTATAAAGTATATTAAAATGATTCAAACTACTGTACTACGTATTATAGAGAGAGAGGTACCTACCTGTGTTTAATAATTAATAATTACTACCCTAGTATTTATGATAATTAATATTTTTTTATTTTACTACAATAATTATTATTTCTTATTGGAATAACTGATAAAAATAAATTATTTATTACATACTTTTTTCTGTTTTTTATTTATCGTCCATTTCGTCAAAATTTACTGTACAAGCTCGAGCCACGTTGGTCCATCCTACATGATGAGAGTCTGGAGATCGTGATAACTACTTTCTTCTATATTTCAAATAAATATATTGTAATATGGTATTGAATAAATAAAAAAATATTTTAGTCGTTTAAAATGTAAAATTATACAACATAGGTACTTACGTTTATTCCAGATACACTTATTAGTTTGTATCACTGCCATAAACTCTTCAATGTCAAACATGTTTAGAAAAACGTTGAAATTCTCTAGGAATGAAATTATAGTATCTGGTATCTACTCACTTCAAAAATAATTTCGTAAATGGCAAATTTCAAAAACCGCCAGCGGATCGCGGCGATCAAATCGCCTGCGTGAACAGCTAGGTCTATTGAAAAACCGTAGTTTAATATTTAATTATAGCTGGCAGACGCGGTTTTCCGCTCAGGAATTGACCATGAGCGGTCGCAGGCGGTTTTGCATGTATGAATATGCCAATTGAATAACCCTTGTTTAATTGTAGGCGGTTATCGGATAAAAACGGATAAAAATCGCGACCGCGCGCGGCCAAACCGCTCAGTGTGTAACCAGCTTTATATCTTCGTTTTATTTTCCCAAGTCTCATTTCTTGTAATAATAATTCAAATAATCGGTATTCTACATTTCTATTTCCTACCTACCTATAACATGAAATATCGTTGGTTGGTAATGAGTAATGAAGGTACTCGATAGTCGATAATAGTCCCTGCTCTCCCTCATCGTATATTATACTGGGAAATCTAAATATAACTTGATTCCTACAACAACACGAATATTGTATTAAGTTTACGGGTACAAAGGTGTGGCATAATTTTTTCCGGTATTCAATCGGTTACCGGTAACCGATATTTTTTGGAAGCGGTTATCACTTAACGGTAACCTGTAATTTTGAATCTAGCACCGGTAAATGGTTACCGCTAACAACATGACCGGTATCCAAAATTTTTTCGATTAAATTGATAACGGTTTCAAGCCCTGAATTATTATAGACATTTTTTTTGTTGATAAAGGTAGACAAACTTATGAGGAACCAAGTTTCGTGTTACTACATTTTAAAATTTTGGATTCAAAAATAAAATTTTTAGGAATTTCCAAATCAAAATAATTTTCGTCGTGGTTTTATGTATTTTGTCAAGATTTTAACCTAACATGGTTATAAAAAAATGTGATTATGGATTTTAATATTTTTCAAATGCCATTGTAATAAATATATTAGGAGCCAAATATTAAATTTTAAAGCTTCTTTAAAAAAAAAAATAAAAAATTTTCAACATTCATAAAAAAAAAACTAATAAAATTGGAAACTTAAATTATCTGTAAACGGTTCAAAATAAATCAAAATATTTTGAAAGTTTTATCATGTATAGAAAATGCGAATATAAACAACCACTAAAAATGTCAGTATATACGGTCATTTGTTTTAGAATTACATCAAAAACCAAAATCATATAGGCATGTCAAAAAATGATTTTGCGTAAAAATTCAGGCGCATTTGAAATCCATTGGGAATTTTGACCCCATAAAGTACCAACTACCAGAAAAAATACTATTGAAGAAAATCTAAGTATTTTTACTGACCTAAAAAGTGATTTTATTTTATTTTTAAATTTTTTTAAGTTTTTTTTCTATAATTGTCCATACAATTTTATTTGTTGGTAAAAAATGCTTGAAAATTGAAAACAAGGTTCCAAAAATATTGTTACTATGGCAGTTGAAAAATATTAAAAATAAATACACTCAATTTTTTGTATAAGAATTTAAATTTCAAATTTTATCTTATTTAAAATTTAATTATTATTTTGTGTTAAAAATTTATAAAATAATCCACTTTTATAGCTATGGATTAAAAATTTAAAACAAGATTCCACGTAAGTAGGTATTATGTAACCAAAATATCTCAAAAATATAAAAATAGTATTTTTTTATATAGTGGTTTTGGTTCTTGGTGTAAGTGGTGTAACTTAGTGGTGTAAAATAAATTACTTATGTACCGTACTATTTTAGATTTTTCTTAATTTATGTCGATAAAAAATGTTTCACTCCGTCAAATAACTTAAAAATGTAAATACCTACAATACGTTTCTAGCAAGTTGTTGTTAGTGGAAATTAAAAAAAAGTTGAACTTAAATCCACGATAGTTTTTTTATGAGCGTCGGACGTTAGAAAGTAAAAACACGAAAATGTGCTAACTATTTTGAGTTAGATATTCATAAAAATTTATATTTTTATTCAAAAATTGAATACATACGATTCTAATTTCCAGTTGTTCTACCATTGACCCAAATAAAACATCTCGGAGCTGTAACTACTATCGTGCATTACTAGGAATCGTGTTTTTAATTTTTTTTAATTAAATTAAATTTTTTTTATTATTATTTCTCAATAAACATTAATATTCATAATTAAAATATTAAAACTGAAATAATTGTAAAAAAAGCAATAAAAAATTGATTTGTTTAGAATCATATTGACATGAAACAAATTTATATATAAAAATTAGACTTCTTTATCTCATATAGAAAAAAAGTAGCATATGTTATAACTATTATAAGAAAACAATACATGTTCCCAAGTATGTTTATTTTGTCAATATCAAAATAGTTATTAATTAGAAAAAAAAACTTAAAACTTAAGTCAAAAATTTAAAAGCAACATATTAATCAAAATATTTAGTTTAAAGTTCTGTTGTATCCATAGACATAAAAAATAAAATATTTTAATTGTTTTATAAAGCTACAGTTATATCTTATATTGTACTATAATTTATTTCTTCTTATTTACTAAGAATGTCTTATTTAGTATGTACAAATAACTGCTGCTAGTATAACAATAAATTACAGCACATATTAGTCATATATTTCTAAATTTTACATTACGTTTAAATTATAAATACGAAAAATATGAAAAGTATGATAATATTATTTATTTAGATTTAAAATACATTACTTTTTTATTATAAAATTAAAAAATAAAGTTTTCTTATAATGATAAATAAGCCATGGAAAATTTTATCCACAAACATGATTTAGAGTGCAACTGAAGGCAATTGATCTTCTTTCAAAGAAGTTTGTCTTTCCTTGTTGAGAAGTAAGTTCCATGAATGACGACCATCAAACCTTTAATTTACATATTTAATTAAATTTGATAATTAATATAACTATGATCAATAAATGTACGTACTGTGTTTGTAGAACACTCTGATTTTTTAACAGCCTATCAGCAACATCTTCAATATATATCTTTTCACAGTTCATACCAACCATTCTGAAAAATCTTATACAATAGTTACGACTTCGCAAATGATATGTGTGATAACAGCTGGAGGTGACTTTTGATCCAATGCACAGGCAAAATACTAGGTCAACTCTAAAAACATTACAATAATAAAATATGCGATACAATGTTTTTAGTAGCTAGGTATTTGGAAAGTAAGTATTCAAATTTTTAAACAGAGAATTTTTTATTAAGATTTAACTTTACTATTAACATTGAAATCTAGCAATAACCGTTATTACAAAAACAACCGTTAAGTGTTAGTCATATCTAATAAACAACAACACATGGATCTGAAAGATATGAGTTATAAATAAATGTAATACTATATATAATATATAAAATTCATATTAACCTATGTCAATAATTAAAGTATACAACATATTAGTTTGTACCTATATGAAATTTTAGATGTTCACATGTTTGCATACTTCAATAGAACTTTATTTTGTATCAAGTTGCCGCTTACTCGCAATGTTCCAAAATGCAGATCCAATTGTCATAGCAATCAGATCAATAATGATGAGTTCTAAAGTAACTTTTTGTTTCTAAAATGAAATGTAGTTGATAACCATATATTATCATAATTTTATCAATTAGGTATGGAATTTGTTAAAATGACAGTAAATAAAGAAAACTATTATTATTATGGATGTATTAAAAGTAAATTTAATGATATAAAATCATTTTAAACCAAAAAAATGATTCTGAGTGAAGAGCCAAAGACTGTCGGCCTATATTACCTAATAAGTACCTAAGTACCTATATTTTAGGGTTGTGCTGTTAAAGTAATTTATTCTACTTATAGTAAAACAGTAAATTGAATTAATTTTACGAAAAACATTTTATTCGATATACTTTAAATGCTTCAAGTAGGTACAGTATGAAATACTTATGAAAAATTAAAAAAATTATTAACCCTTGACTACTGAACATATTATACATTTTTAACTACAAAATAATTTACAAATTGTAAATTTTGTAAAAATTAGAACTTAAAATGCTTATAAAAAATAGTGGCTATGTATCTTTAATATTTTTGAATAGATATTATAGAAACTAAAAGGATCCTTGTATTACATTTTCAAGCTCTTAGAATAGCAAAGAACTTTTTTTGACACTAATTGTAAAAACAACTAACTAAAATGTCTTATCCCTATAGTTAGATCAAAAAGAGTAAAATAGTGTAAGCAAAATGCTAATTGGTACATTCGGTGAAAAAATCATGTATCTGTTGCTATTTTTTTTAGTTACACCAAAAAACAAAATCAAATTTTGTCTAAAATATTTTTTAAGGAACCATAAAAATAAAAACCTACCAATAATATTCTCATCTTTAAGTTTCATAAATCATGCCAATATTGTAAGGCTTGATCTGAGCCAGCAGAATTATTCTTATGAAAGTCAGCGTCTGAAAAATTGTCAATACATTGGCTCCACTTCTTAGTTCCTTGTATGTGGTACATCATATTATATTTCTGTTTCGAAAACAATAATAAGTATAATCCAATGTATGAACTAAAAAACAATAAGCTATTAAGTTAATTGTTTTTGGCAAACATTTAAAATTAGACACTTGTGTAATATACTTACATAAGTGTATGTGAATTAAACATTATTAAGTTTCTAAGGCCTTTCTGCGTGAATTAAAATCATCAACTGTAACATCTCCAAATGCTTAATTTGTCTGTTCATTTTCTTCTGACTCATCATTGGATAAATATGATTTTCTGAAATTGTCAAGTTGTAAAAAACATATAAATATTAAAATATCTAATTCATTAATTATGATAAATGATTTTACCTCTTAGATGTGATTTACCAGTCATACTCAGAGTAGTACCAATGTTGCTGTAAATTACTAAAATTTATTTTACTTCTCTATTCCAGACAAGTGGTTTGGATTATGTTTTGAGACAGCTCTGACCGTGTTTACTAATTTACCGAGCATTGTTTACAACCACTAGTTGTGAAATGATTACTGCAGATTCTATGACAGATAGAAATTGGCATAATCATTTAATTAAAAGCTTTTTAGCCATTATTTCCTTCTATTTCATTGATTTTGGAAATCTATAGTTGTGAACAAATTAGCAAATTAGACTGACTCCTTATATGAAAATTATGATATTATAATTTATAATGATTTTAAATACCTTACCATACTTTCTTTTTTATTATAAAATTAAAAAATTAAGTTTTCTTAAATTAGTCATTGACAATATAATTTTATTCACAAAAACATAACTCCAGAGTGCATAGGTATAGTTTTTTTTGGTAAAATTAACTAATTTAAAATAACTTATTACTTTTTGATGGGTGGTGGGGGAAACATACTAAAAATAATTACAAATTATTAAAGGAAATAGATACCTA